>JAJPUD010003836.1:206472-225493 GCA_023553655.1 Myrmecobius fasciatus | reverse complement strand
GACAGAGAGAGGGATGTGAAATGTGGACCACAACATAACATTTTCATGTTCTCTATTGAGGTTTGCTTGCATTGGATTTCCTTTATCGGATTATTCTTTCTTGTAGATACGATTTCTCCTGCACAAAAAAAATGATGTGTGGCAATAACTATACACATATTTGATTTCTTAAGTATTCTACCATAATTATCACGTAATGGATATCCTGCCATCTAGGGGAGGGGTGGGCAGTAGGGGGGAAAAATTTGTAACAGAAAGCTTTGTAAGGGTTAATGTTTAGGAATTACCCATACATATGTTTTGCAAATAAAAAGTATTAATAAAAAAAAAAGAAAATGAACATGCAAGAGAGTGTGTAGGGCATATCAATCAGCATGTTGATCATAGTTCCTACATAATGGGATCCCTACGGGCAATTGACTTACATGTATATTATGAAATTTTATGGTGGTCCTTGTCCCAAAGGGAATTCAAAACTGTATATCCAAGGTTGAAACATAATCTAAATCATGCTTCTTTATATTAACACATTAAAGTCAACTTTTAACTACATCCTCTAAGAATACCCCTTCTAACTGCCCTGCAGAAGATTCAGTTCTCAAGAGTTATACATATCTTCTTCTCATATAGGGATGTAAACATTTTAATCATGAAAAAAACATTTTTCCTCTATTTACCTTTTTATGCTTCTCTTGTGGGATGTGCAATTTCCTACTAATAGTAGAGCAAGATCATTTTATCTCAGCTATATTTTCACATATTAGAGCTCCAGTTGATATTTTACTCAGCTCTTAAATATTAATCTTTGACTCCTTGCAGACTTCTTCGAGCTCAGTGGCTATTTAGAGGGTTTTCTACCTTCTCCTAACCAGTATGTACAGAAGTACAGATCCTCTGCATGAAATCATTTGCCTTTTAATGAGCTTTCTTTTGGGTAGAAAGTAAGAGAACATTTCTGGAATCTATTATTTTATTATTAATAAATTTCTTGGCCCTACTGCTTTGGGATACACGCTCCCATTTTGAAATTTTCTAATTTTTCTTATTCCATAGGCAAGTGAAAGTGCAAATATATTAAAGTTGAGAAAATTCCATTCATACTTCTTTCTTATGAAAAACATTTAAACCACATAGAACTGTGCAAGTATGCAATTGGATGCCCGAGAAGGCAGAATTTTGCCCTTAAATAGATGCCTTGACCGAAGGGCTGTAAGACAATATATTGTTTATGTTCTTAAGGAAAAGAAGTATATAGTGCATTCTCTCATCTTTTTAATGTGCTGAAGTCCCCCCCTTTTTTTGCTTTTGCAAAGGTCAGTGTAGAAAAATCACTCATATGTTTTGTAAATAAAAAGCTTTTAATAAAAAAAAATAATGTGCTGAAGTCCCTACCTGCTCTGAGATTCTTTGACTCTTTGAGCATGATTTCTCAGATTTGAATGGTCCTTTAGTAAACAGATTTTGTTCTTACAATATGCAGGCATGTAAATAAGTGAGAAGGAGGTTGGCTTAGGTTTTATTTTTTGTTTTGAAGTCTGGGACCTCATACCTCCAATAAATAATAAGATTTAGATGAGGACTTCAAAGGCAGTTACTTTTGCATTAGGAACAATTGATGTTATTCTGTTTTGAGATGCTCTTATTCTTTGACCCATTGCAGACTGTCTACTTAGTATCAAATTGCCTTCAATTAAAGAAGCTATCATCTTATTTCCAGTAGACTTGAAATGACTGAAGTTTGGAATCAGGTCTTAAGCCGTTTGATGCATTTTAGTGGAACCAGTTTATAAAGACAATTTCCTTTGATAATAAACTGGACTCTACAGATAACTACCTATACCTTCTAATATTAAAATTCTATGATTTTGCTTGCCTTTTTTTCAATATAAAGGAATAATGAGTAGAAAACTGAGAGAAACCTCTATGTGCTTCTCATATAAAAAGCTTGAAACCCAGTAGAACTATGGACACATTGAATTGGCTGCCTAGGAAACAAGTGTGTTCCTACCTAAATTGACAAGTTCATTCCAGGACTCCAGGAAAATTAAATGGCTATGGGCTTTTATTTCAGTTATAGGGTTCCATCTTTTTAGCTGCTAAAGTTCCTACCAGTTCTGAAAGCCATGAATTCTGTGACCTTTTGAACTCGGTTTCCTAGCACTCAATGAGCCCTTTGAGCACACACCATCTCCTTCCATCAAGTGTATGTGGGGACAATGACTGGGCCATGAGTTGCACTTTCAGGGCTTAAGAATTCTTACCCGTCCTACTGCTGGTGTTGCTTATGCATCTATTTGATGGTCACTGATGATCCTGCCAGTTCTTAGATGCTATCTTTTGTGCCTCGTTGAATACTGCCTCCCACAGCTGAATAAACCCTTTGAAAGTATTACACCATCTAGTAGCTAACAAAATTGAAAATTATGGAGGCTCAGGATCAGGTCAAGGGCATCATTTTAAATGGCTCTTTTGAGAATATTTGTATATCATCTTAATAGAAATGATTATTTTTTAAGTAAGGAATGAAGCCTATAGCAGAAGCTTATGCGTTACCGTTATAAAATTCTGTACTTTTTCTTGCCCTTTAGCAAATTAAAAGACCAGTAAAATTAAGAGAACCCCAATCATACTTATAAAAATTTTTAAACCTCTTGAAATTATTGGAAAGTACAATGAAATATGGATTATTATTATTGGTGTTGGTGATCCTTCACTTTCTAAGAGAACCATGGAGTTGGATACTTGTAAAGCAGATCTTTTTTTATTTTTTTAAAACTTTTTTTAATTAAAACTTTTAATTTATAAAAGTATGCATGGGTAATTTTTCTTTTTTTGTAATCAAAAATGTTTATTTCTATCTCCTATGATCTTCTTTATTCCTTGTTAGTTAAGAGATATTATCCATCCACAGACATGAATATCTCCCTTCTGCAAATTTGTTTATGATATAACCTTTTATATATATATATATATATATATATATATATATAATTTATAGTGTGAGATGTTGTTGTAGCCCTAATTTTTACAGAACTATTTTTTCCTTTAATAATAGCTTTTTATTTTCAAAATATATGTGTTCAACATTTACCACTGAAAAATCTTATGTTCCAAATTTTCTCTCACTTCCCTTTCCCTCCTCTCCTAGACAAATAATCCAGTATATATTAAACATTTACAGTTCTTCTATACATATTTCAACCTTGTCATGCTGCATAAGAAAAATCAGATCAAAGAAAAAAAGTGAGAAAAAAGCAAGCAAATATCAAAAAAGGCAAAAATATTATGTTGTGATCTACATTCAGTCCCCAGTCCTCTTTTTGGATGCAAGTCTATTGGAATTGACTTGAATCGTCTCATTGTTGAAAAGAGCCATATCCATCAGAGTTGATCATCACATAAACTTGTTGCTGTGTACAATGAGTAAAGTGTACTCACTTTACTTAGCATGAGTTCATATAAATCTTTCCAAGCCTTTCTGAAATTATCATGGGTAATTTTTCAACATTAACCCTGGCAAAATTTTCTGTTCTAAATTTTTTCCTCCTTCCTCCCACCCCCTTGCCTAGATGGCAAGTAATCCAATACATATTAAATATGTTAAAATATATGTTAAATCCAATATATGTATATATATTTATACAGTTATTTTAAAGATCTTTTTTTAAAGTGTTACATGTACAGTGATGTCCCTTTCAACACCAAAATGTTGTTTTTCTTTGACTTCAAGACTTCAATGACTTCAAGAGCTGAGAGACCCCAATATCATTTCATCTGGTAGCCAGTATACTTGTAATTCCTATAACTCTGGATCAGGTCAGGAGCAAGAGGGTGAACATCCTTTGAAGTGGAACATGAGAGAACAATTGTGGAGCACATTGGAGAGGTGGTTACTGTTCACATATGAGTTGGACTCTATTAAAGAAGAATTTACATTTCCCTTTTGTGATTCTCTTCTCTAGTTTTTCTTGATCTTCAGGTAATTTAAGAGTAAAAACTGGAAAATCACATCACTTTCACAAAAAGCTTCAGATTTTTAGTACTATGTTGATGTACAATTGGATGCCTCAGGAGGCAAATGTTTGCCCCTAAATGGACATGTTCACTCAACAACTACAAGAAAATATATTTTGTTCTTAAAGAAAACTTGTTTCTCTTGTGTTAGTTCATTTTTTAACTCCTGAGGAATCTACCAGCTCTGAGAAGCTTTTATTCTCTGATTCTTTGAACATGGATTCCAAGAGTTGGATGGGCCTCATGACACATATCATCTTACAAGTATTCATGGGAAAAAGTGAGACATTGTTTATATTCCTAATTGGCCAGCGTGGTGTTCCCCCCTGTAAGTTGATCAAGATGAGTACTTTTGAGACAATTAATTTTTGCATGTTGGTAAGATGATGTCCCCCTCAGCTCTGAGATGTTATTATTCCTTGGCTAATTGCAAATGGCCACTCAGTGCAAAATATGCTGTTAGAAATAAGATATTATTTTATATCTAATGGAAGTTAAATGGCATATGTTCGGTCATTTTTCAGTTGTATCTGACTCTTCATAACTCTATTTGGGGTTTTCTTGGCAGAGGTAACTGGGGTGGTTTGCCATTCCTTCTTCGACTCATTTACAGATGAGGAAATTGAGGTAAACAGGGTGAAAGTGACTTTCCCATGATCACACAGCTATTAAGCTAAGCCTAGATTTGAACTCAGGAAGATGAGTATTCCTCACTGTAGGCACAGCATTTTTTTTTTACTGCACAACCTAATTGCTCCAAAAATGACATATACCTGGGGTCAAATCATAGGCTATAATTTGAGTGTTATATTAGCCATATGTAAATTAGCCATGTGTAAAATGATATTTTACTCTATATGAACATAAATTTATAATGAGTATAAAACTGAAAGGACCCCAAATGGGATTATCCTAAATAAAAATTTTCACATACTGGAGCTGGGGAAAAGTTGAATCACTCACTTAAGGCAATAAGTATTCTCATAATAGACATGTTCACTTAAGGACTACAGGATAACTTCTTAGCTATGAGATAAAGAATCTGTTTTATTTCATTTATAAGTTCATCTTTTTAGCTTATGAGGTCCTGCTAGCTGAGGTTTTGGTTTTGGAACTCTTTGAACAAAATATCCCAGAGTTTAGTGGTCTCTTGGGATATACATAATTTTCTTCCATCAGTTATATGTAGGAACAAGTAAAGTGAGGTAGTGGGAGTAAGACTGACCATGGATTTTATGGTTGGTTTGGGGGCTGGGTGCCTCCTAATATTTATGTAGATTAAGATTTATACTCATGCCAGTGTTACTTTTGCATGTATTTAATGGTCATTATTTTTTTCTCTACTACCTTAGATTTTGTTATTCTGAAACTCATTTGAAGATAGCCTCCTAGATCTGAATGAGACAGACAGAAAGATATTCCAATTCTGAATTTCTATTATTTTGCTTTTCCCATAAGGCATATAAAGAAGCAATGAGTACAAAATTTAGTTAAGCCCATTTGTTTTATTTTAAGTAGTTTGCAAACTTTAAAGTATTATATAAAAGTTAGATATTAGTTATTGTTTTGTGAAAACACCAAAGGCACTTGTAAGGCCTGTTATACTGATAATTGCTATTCATATATGAGTTGGATTTTATAGTGGACAAATACTTTGCAACCCACAAATTTTGTGATTTTTGGCTTTCTCGTTCTTTTTCTTTTCCTTCTTTCATTTATATAAGGAACAATAGGTTTAAATTAGAGAGAGGTCCTTTAAAAGTGTCTTATGTGGATTTAATCCTAATGAATCTGTGAAATAGTAGACTTGACTGCCTCAGAAGGCAGATATTTACCTTTAAATGGACATGTTCCCTCCAAAGTTTCAAGACAACTTAATGACAAAGGTATTAAAGAAACCTTTAAACCTTCTACAAACTTGTCTTTTTGACTGCTGAGATACTTTAAAGTTTCCCAGACTTGAATGGGCCCTAAAAACAAATTTTTCCTCTTTGGTCATGTATATATGGGGAAGATTTAGACTGCCATGGGGAATGAGCTGTATTTTTGTTTGGGACTGAGGTGGTTCCTACCATAAGTAGTCCAAAACAAATATTTCTGAGGGTGTTACTTTTGCAGTTATAAGATGTCTGCTTGATATTAAACCCAGCACTAAAATGATGTGATTCTATGACTCATTGCAGACATCCTCCCAGATTTGAGTGGGTCCTCTGAAAAAAAGATACTCTAACAGTAAATACTCTTGGAATGGTTAAAAGATCTTGGGCTATTGAGTGGGAATCCTTTTTAATAGAACCTGGCAAATATTTGTGGGGCCTACTAAAGAGGTGAGTATTGTTCATGTATACTTTATGGTAGAAACCTATAACTTTGAACTCTGAAATTATGTTTTGTTATCTGCCCCTTAGGGAAATGTACAGGAGCAGTGGGTTCAAAATTTTAAATTATAAACCAAATATGGAAAAACAAAATTAGTTCAATAAAGATGATAGCTTCTTGAAAGCTTACTCTGTATAGTTTTAAGGGAAATTACCAGCAGCACTGTACTGGAGCTCCAAGGAGGAGAAAGTCAGCATTCATGTCACCAAGATGCAACCTAGTATCAGGAACTTTCAAAACTCATTTCAAGAGGGCAGTGTTCATACTTTTCTTTACACTCTGGGCATCCTAAAAGTTTGCAGGTCCATGGTCTGAGCCAACCATAAAACCTTTGAAGAACATAGGACTCAGTACTCGGAGAAGGCAGCAATAAGCACCAAGGTAATGCGAAATTAGAAGCAAGTTAGGCTCTAATGTTCCCTTAACAAATGCACAGAACTTGACCCCAATATAAATTTCAATTCAATCAGTTATTTAGTAAACATTTATTTAACACCTACTATATTCCAGGCACTGCACTTGAAATACAAAAAAAAAGCAAGGTAGTCTCCACCATTGAAGAATTTACAATCTAATAGGGGAGACAGCATAGAACCGAATATATGCAAAGCAAGATAAATATAGGATAAGCAGGAAATAACAGTGAAAGAACTAGAAATGAGAGGTATTGGGGAAGATTTTCAGTAAAAAATTAGAATTTTAGTTGGGAAGCTAAAGAGATCAGTAGAAGGAGTGGAGGAGGAAGAGCCTTCCTCGCATGAGGTACAACCAACAAAAATGCCCAGAGCCTACAGATATGGGCTATCATATTCATGGAACATCAAGGAAACCAGTATGACTGGATAGAAAAGCATGTGACAAGGAAGTGAGATGTTAGACTAGGAAGGGGCTAAGTCATGGAGGGCTTTGAGTGATTTCTGGAGGCAGTAGGAAGTTTATTGAGTAGGGGAATGACATGGATGAATCTGGGTAGTTTGGTAGCTGAATGGAGGATGAATTGAAGTGGGGAGACTTGAGACTGGCTGCCCCATCAGCAAGCTATTTCAACAGTCAAGTAATGAAGTGATGAGGGCTACCAGGAGGGTGTGTATTTGAGAGACCTTGCAAAGGTGAAATTGTCAGACCTTGACAATAGAATAGATATGAGTGATGAGTAATAGTCCAAGATGAGTCCTAGATTGCAAGACTGGGGGTCTGGGAGGATGGTGTTGTCTTCTACCATAATAGGGAATAATAGGGAAGGGGGAGAAGTTGAGCAGGGAAGACAATGAGTTCAACTTTAAACGTGTGGAGTTTAAGAAGTTCATGGGACATCCAGTTTGAGATGTATGAAAGGCAACTAAAGATGCAAAACTGGGGTTCAGCAGAGAAGGATTGGTAGTTTTGAGAATCATGGAGATGGTCATTAAATCCATAGGAGCTGACATGGCCATCAAATAAATTAGTGTATAGAAAGAAGAGATGAGGACCCAGGAAAGAATGCTGAGGGAAACCTATGGTTAGGGCATGAGCTAGATTAAGACTTCTTAAACTTTTACCACTTACAACCCTTTTTTCACCTGAGAAATTTTGACGTGACCCCAGATATATAGATACATAAAATAGATATGCAAATCAAATATTTATTGATAATCATAATTTCACAATCCCCACACATTCATTTACGAGACTCAATATGTAATCACAACCCACTGTTTAAGAAGTTTGGATCTAGATGACAATTGAGCAAAAGGGACAGTGAAGAAGCAGTGAGATAGGCAGGAAAAGAAGCGGGAAAGAGTAGTGTCCAAAATTTCAAGAAGGAGGTAGGTAGGATTCCGTAGTGTTAAAGGATGCAGAAAGTTTGAAAAGGAATGAGGGTAGTGAAAAGATTATTGGATCTGGCAACTGAGATCATTGGTAACTTTGGACAGAGGGAGGATCAAATTGGAAACTGGATTATAAGTGGTTAAACAAAGTGAGAGGAATGAAAGTGGAAGCACCTTCTGTAGATGGCCTTTTCTAGCAGTTTAGCTCAACAGGACAGAAGTATAGGGCAATTGTTGGTAGGTATGGAAGGATCAAGTGAGGGTTATTTTTCAGGATGGGAGAGACATGGCCATGTTTGCAAGCAGTAGTGAATGAGCCAGTAGACAGGGAGAGATTGAAAAAGAAGGAGAATGGGAATGACAAAGGGGATATTTTGTTGGAGGAGCCAGGATGGAATGGAATCGCTTTAACATGTAACTCCTTGGTCAGAAGTAAAGTCATTTCTTCATGTGGAGACAGGAATAAAAGAAGAGATATTGACTGAACACCTCTGAGTGATAAGAGATGAGTAAAAGGGAAGGAGAGGGAGCTCATGGCAAATGGTCTCAATTTTTTTTTCAGTAAAATATGACCCAAGGGGCTCAGTTGAGAGAGTTGGAGGGAAGAGAATCATGGTAGGTTTGAGGAGGGATGAAAAGGTTCAATTCAGTAAATAAGGATAAGAAAGATGAACAACAACAAAAATCCCACCATAAAGAGCTATTATGGTGACAGTGATGCCTAAGATGCAAATCCAAATGAGAATGACTCCAAAAGTTTTATAAGCAAAGCTTTAAAGAACAACACATCTTGACCACCAGATTTTCTAGAAGAAATGACATGAATTTAAAATAATTTTATAAAAGAGTAAGAGATTTGGAAAAAGAAATTACAGTTATAGAAGAAAGCTTTGAAAGGAGAATTGATAGTTCAACACAAGGCAGATGAAACTTTACCCAAGTAATAGATTCCTTGAAAATTAGAATAGATCAAGCAAAAGTTAGTGGTGTCATGAGACCACAGGAAATATTGAAAAAAGTAGATGAAAGTGTTTCATATAAAGTTATCCTGTATAAAAAACTGACATGGAAACTTGATCAAGGAGAGGAAATTTAAGATTCATTATTCCTGAAAGGCATTACCAGCAAGAATCTTGAAGGTTATATTTCTTTTATTTTCCTTTAAAATTTTTTTATTAAAGCTTTTTATTTTCAAAACATTTGCATAATTTTCAACATTCACCCTTGCAAAACCTTATGTTCCCAATTTTTCCCTTGCTTCCCTGCACCCCTTCCCCTAGACTGCAGGTAATCCAATATATATATAAAACATGTGCAATTCTTCTATACATATTTCCACAATTATCATGCTGCACAAGAAAAATCAGATCAAAAAGGAAAAAATGAGAGAGAAAACAAAATGCAAGCAGACAACAACAAAAAGTGTGAAAATGCTATCTTGTGGTCCACACTCAGTTTCCACGGTCCTCTCTCTGGGTGTAGATGGCTCTCTTCATCACTGAACAATTGGAACTGATTTGAATCATCTCGTTGAAGAAAGCCATGTCCATTGATTGATCATTGTATAGGCTTGTTGCTGTGTATAATAATCTCCTGGTTCTTCTCATTTCATTCAGCATCAGTCTCATGTAAGTCTCTCCAGGCCTCTCTGAAATCATCTTGTTGGTCATTTCTTATAGAACAATAATATTCCATAACATTCATATACCATAATTTATTCAGCCATTCTCCAATTGATGGGCATCCATTCAGTTTCCAGTTTCTAGCCACTACAAAAAGGGCTGCCACAAACTTTCTTGCACATGTGGATCCCTTTCCTTCCTTTAAGATCTCTTTGGGATATAGGCCCAGTAGAAACACTGCTGGGTCAAAGGGTATGTACAATTTGATAACTTTTTGAGCATGGTTCCAAATTGCTCTCCAGAATGGCTGGATCCATTTACAATTTCACCAACAATGTATCAGTGTCCCATTTTTCCCATATCCCCTCCAACATTCATCATTATCTTTTCCTGTCATCTTAGCCAATCTGAGAGGTATGTAGTGGTACCTCAGAGTTGTCTTCATTTGCATTTCTCTGATTAATAGTGATTTAGAGCACCTTTTCACATGACTATAAATGTTTTCAATTTCTTCATCTGAAAATTGTCTGTTGAACATTATACTTCAAAAAATCATCAAAGAACATTACCCAGATATGTTAGAAAAAAGAGGGAAATGTGACAATAGAAAGAATCCATTGTAAAAGAAACCTCGTCAAAGAAACCTCCAAATAAAAACTCCTGTAGCCCAAATCCAGAGCTTCCAAATCAGTTTAAAAAAAAAAAACACACAACAAACTGCCAGAAAGTAAATTCACATTCTGAGGAACCAAAGTCAGCTACCACTCTACAAGAAATGAGTGCTTGAAACATGATGTGCCAAAGGATAAAGATATATAGAATGATAAAATTAAAGAGATGAAGTTAGAGAAATAATTAAAAGTGAAAAGACTATTAAATTGCTAAAATCAGATGTTCTTTTTAAAAATAAAATATAATAAAGTAGGGGAATTTCAATGTAACCTCAGATACTTACTAGCTATATGATCCTGAACGAATCTCTTAACCTGATTGCCTGGAAATATATATATATACATATATATATATATATATATGCTAAATTAATAACTAATCTGATTAAAGAAGAGCTAGGAAAAACAAACTGTCAAAACTGAAAAAAACTTACAGCAATTAAAGAGGAAATGAAGGAAATTATGAGTGATTATTTTGCTAGGTTTTATGCCAACAAAACTGGTAACAACAGAAATGGATTAATATCTACAAACATAAATTAGCCAAATAAACAAAAATATATCTGCAAAGGATGTTTGAAAAATCATAAATGAATTCTCAAGAACACACTCCAGGACCAGATGGATTTACAGTTAAATTCTATCATGCCTTGAAAAATAATTCCAGTATTACACAAATTATTTGCATTAATACAAAAATGAGGCATCTATCCAATATTTTCTAAGATAGAAATATTGTCTTAATATTTATAACAGGAAGTTTCAAAAGTATAGATCACTATATCTACTATCGACTTAGAACTTTTCAATAAAATAGTAGCAAGTAGTGTACAACAGCATATTAGAGATCGGATTAGATTGACACTAGGAACTTAAGGTTGATTCAAGATAAGGAAAACTACAAATATACTAAATCATATTGATATAAATAATTAAAACCATATTATTACATCAAGGGATGTTGAAAAGCTTTTCACCAAGTTCAGAATCCATTTTTATTGAAAATTTTAATAAGCTTAAGAATAAATGTAACTTTCCTTAATTGAATAAATAATGTCTATCTAAATCCTAGAGCAAACCTTATGTATAATGGAGAAAAGTTAGAGGCCTTCCCAATAAAATCAGCAATAAAACAAAGATGCCCATTATCAATACTATTTAAGAAGAAATGCTAGTTATATTAAAAAGACGAGAAAGGAAAGGAGTAATAAGCTTATGAACAGGAGAAACAAAATAAAAGGGCTTTGTAAATACTATGATTTACTTGAAAAATTCCAAAGATTCACATTTTTAAAATTAAATGAAACAATAAATTAAATGAAACAACAAAAAATATAGGATATTTTAAAAATCCTCATAAATCATCAACATTCCTCTATTGTACCAAAACCAAACCAAGCCAGCAGAAAGTTCTACAAAGAAAATTTCTATCCAAACTAAGTATGGACTTTACAAAAGACTTGGCATTGTACTTACCAAGATATACCCAGGAACTGTATGAAACTAGTTAGAAAGCACTCTTTGCAAAAAATAAAGACAAGCCTAAATAACTAGAGGAAACATTAATTGTTCATGTGCAGGCCAGGTAAGTATAATGAAAATTATAGTACTCCCTTTATTAGTTTACTTGTTTGGTGCTTTACCAAGCTTACAAAGAAGTATTTTCTAGTTAGAAAAAAAATAATAAAATTCATCTGGAGGAACAAAAAGTTAAGAATCTCAAAGGTAATAAAAAAAAGAGAGAATACCCATGAAAACTGAAACTAGTACAAAACAGCAATCATTAAAATGAGTTGATGCCAATTGAAAAAGAGAGGGATCAATCAGTGGAACAGATTAGTATGCAATATTCAGAAGCCAACAAACACAGTAACATAGTGTTTGATAAACCCTAACATTCTAATTATTGGGGGAAAATACCACTATGACAAAAATTTCCAGGAAAACTTTATAGCAGTCTAGGAGAAATGAGATTTAGATATGCCTAGATATAAAAAGTCGCATCATAAACATGGATTATAAAGAAAAATTATTTTTCAGATCTGTAGATAGGTGAAGAGAGAATGACTAAGTAGTAGGATAAAACAAGATTCAAATGGCCATTTTTGAATGTGAAATTGAAATTTTTAATGTCAGAATTAGAAGAGAAACAGCATTCTTCTGATAAAGATCTCGTTTCCAAAACACATACATAACTAATTTAAATTTATAAAACTAAGAACCATCCTCCCCGTAGTTAAATGATCAAGGGCCTAATATGAAGCCAATTTGCAAAGGAAGAAATCCAAAATATCACCAACTATATAAAAAAATTTCTAAATCAGTAATAATTAAAGAAAGGTAAATTAAGTTAACTTTGAAGTTCTACTTTAACATCCACCAGAGTGGCTGAGATGACAAATAGTCAATGATGATAAGGCTGCAGGAAAACCAGTATGATGGTGTATTATTGTGGGTGGAGCTATGAATTGTTTCAACTATTTTGGAAAGCAGTTTTGAACCATGCCCAAAATATGATTAATCTATGCATAACCTTTAATTCATCTATGCCACTACTAGGTCTATACTCTCAGAGAATTCAAAGGAAAAAGAAAATCTATGCTGAAAATTGGGAACTAAGGTGTTCTGGGTCAGTTGAGTGAAGAAGTGCCATTAAGAAATGAAAAAACAGACGTTTTCAGAGGAAAGTCGGTAGATCGCTGTGAACTGATGTAAAGTGAGCAGAACAGTTTACAAAATGACAGCATCATAGTGAAAAACAACTTTGAAAGATTGAAGATGAAACATAACAGAAGTGATGAACTTCAAATTCAAAGATATATATATATATATATATATACATATATACACATATGTATGTTTGGCTTTGCCAGTGTGGGAATGTATTATATATTTATGATGAGGATTGTTACTTTATTGAAGTTTTTGTTGTTGTTCTATTTTTTGGAATGGTGGAAAGTACAGATTATAAATCCTTGCAAAAATAGATTCTCTATGTATACAGAAGCATGTTAGTAATGTTTAACCAGGTCTGTGATAAAGATATATACACAATACACCTTAAAGTTGTATCTCCATTTTAAACTTTTTCCTCCATTACTTTAAGTCTAGACAATCAACAATAAATTAAGACCGAATTTGTAGCATTTACTGCTATCTGTGGTATAAGTACTCACACTAAAGATTTAACTATCAGCTCTACATTTTCTCTAGTTGTCCCTCAAGCCTGTAATGTACTTCTTCCTCATTTCTGCCTACTGGTTTCAAGTTCCAGCTTACAGGAAGCCTTTCCCAATCTCTCTTAATTCTAGCACTTCCTTTTGTTGACTCTTAATTTTCTAATATATAGTTTGTTTTGAATATATTTGCTTGCTTGTCATCTCCTCCATTGGATTATGAGCTCTTTAAGCACAGGCTCTGTTTTTCCCCCGTCTTGGTATCCCCAGCACTTAACCCAGTGCCTGATGCATAGCAGACACTTAGTAAATGTTTATTGACAGACTATACTCAACTATCTAGAGACTTTTGCCTTTCTTCGAAGTTTTCTCCTTTATGTAATCAAGAAATCTGTTTAGAATAGTTAAGTGGACATTTTTCAATCCCATTCATCTAAGTCAGATTTATATTCTCTAAGTAGGTCAAGTCTTTCTGATTTATGTTTGGATTCCTTGAAGCTATTCTCCTCCCCAAGTTAAACCTTATATGGCAAATAAACCTAAGTGACTAGATAAACCAATTACTTTTTGTAGTTATCTTCTTTTCACCAGGCTCTTTCAGTGCCTAGCAAACCAAGAACAAAAAAAGATTTGAGGTTTGGACTCAAAAGGATATGGGTTCAGATCTCAGCTCTTGTTACCTATTCTTTGTATGACTTGAGATAGTTACCAGGAGGTAGAAGGGACTTTGAGGTTATCTGGTCTATTGGTGGTAAGTGACAGGGCCAGGATTTGAACACAGGTGACTTGATCCCAAATTCAAAATAGGATCTTTTCTATATATCATTTGGGAAATGACTAAACAAGTTGTGTATATGACTGTGATGAAATACCATTGTGCTATAAGAAATAATGAGTAGGATGCTCTCAGAAAAACCTGGAGAGATTTACATGAAGTGATGCAAAGTGAAATGAGCAGAACCAGGAGAATACTCTACACAGGAACAGCAATATTATATGATGATATCCTACAAATTACTTAGCATTACAAGGATCCAAGACAATTCTGTAGAATTGATGTTAAAAGGTGCTGGCCATCTCTAGAGAAAGAACTGGTGGAGCCTGAATGCAAATACTTTTTTTTCTTGTCTTTATTTTTCTTAGGTTTGTTTGTCTATATTTTCTTTTCCTGAATGACTTCCATGGCAGTGTGTTTTGCCTGATTACATTAGATTGCTTGCCTTTTTGATGGGAAGGAGGAGAGGAAGAGAAAGAACTTGGAACTCAAAATTTAGGGAAAAAATGCTAAAATCATTTTCATCTGTAATTGGGGAAAAGAAAATATTAAAAAAAAGAAAATAGAATCCTTTCTAAAATGTCTGACACTAACTTCTTTGTGACTCAATGCTATGATTCTATGAATGTGAACTCAACAAATCTTAGCATTGCTTGAGCACCTACTGAGTGTAAAGCTCTATGCTCACCTCTAGGGAAGTAGAAAATGTGGATAAGACATAATCCATACCCTAGTAAAGCTTATAATCTATTGCAGAAGAAAATGAGCCTAACTTATATTGATGATAATTTTCATTTACAGAAAATTTAAAAGGTTTTGCAGAATAAAAATGTAACTGAAATTACACAGGAAGCAGGGAAATGGGGGGGGGGAAGTTGTGGCAAGTTCCTTTGTTTATAAAGACCTCATTTCTAAGACATATAGGGAACTGAGTCAAATTTATAAGAAAAAAAGCCATTCTAGAATTGATAAAGGGTCACAATTTATGAAAAAGCAGTTTTCAGAGGAAGAAATTCAAGCTTTCAATAGCTATATAACAAAGTGCTTTAATTCACTAAGAGAGAAATGGAAATTAAAACAATTCTAATATACCACTTCACACATCAAATTAGTGAAGATGACAAATAAGTAAAGTGACAAGTGCCAGAGGTGAAGTAGGAAAATAGGTACACTACTGTGCTATTAATGCAGTTGTGAACTGGTTCATCTTTTCTGTAGAGCAATTTTGAAACTATGCCTCCAAATCTGTTAAACCAGGCGTACCTTTTGACTCAGCATTATTGCACTACTGGATCTATATCCCAAAGAGATCAAAGAAAGAGGGAAAGGACCCAAATGTACAAAAATATTTTTAGCGGTTCCTTTTTGTATGGCAAAAACTTGGAATGGGAAGGGCTGGTCAACAACTGGGAAATGGTTGAATAAATAGATACATGAATGTGGTGTAAGAAATGAAAAAGGAGATGGTTTTGGAAAACCCTGGGAATACTAGTATGAACTGATGTGAAGCCCAATGAATATAATCAGGAGAGCGGTTTGAGCAATTAAAAAAATTAAAAGGACTTTGGGAAAATTTAGCAGTCATCAATATATTGAACATCCACAATTCCTAGAACTCATGATCAAACATATTATATACCTTCAGATCGAGAACTCACGGACTCAGAGTCAGATTTAATTAAAGCCTATGTTTTTCTCTTTATATTCTTTGGACATGGCTGATGCAAAAATTTATTTTGCATAGCTATTACATGGTTGTAATGGGTTTTGTTTTTTCTTGCCTTCTCAATAAATGGGGAGTGGGGAAAAGGAAGAGGAAGTTAATTCAAAATGGAAAATAAAATTGAATTTTAAAAAAGTTTCCTCCAAGCCACAACAAGGCAAACACAAAGAATGTTAGTGAAGTTATCAAACATGATATGTATAAAATACTTTGTTAACCTCACAAGAAAGATGAGTTTGAAAACTTAGCATTTTGGTAGGCTACCAGCAATGCTGGTTTTTAAGTTAGTGGAAGTCATCAGCGTAAATAAATTGCATTAGAGCCCTGTGTCTTAGCCAGGCTGTTTTACATGAAGACCCTGGGAACCTTGAAGAGAGAATTATTGCATAAGTTCTTACCAAATGGCATGGAGCCCACCATCTGAGAAGCAGCTGCAACAGTAAGAGGTTTCAAGTCTTTCTGTCCTTTACGTTCCTGCTTGAAAAACAGAAAGCCTGCCAAGTCTTCTTCCTTCTTCCTCTATCACTTAGCTGATAGCCAGGATAAAGTGAAATTCAGAGCCCCTAAACTGAGGCATATAAACTCCATTCAGTCCAGAGAGATTAAGGCCATTTGGGGTTGGAGGAAGGGTACTCTGTCTATGAGCCCTGAAACTTTTTGCAGATAGTACTTACTTTGTTATGTAGCTAATATATTCCTGGGCTATGTGGAAGGGCATAGCTTCCATGAGTAGGAAAGTAATCCCCCATCTGCCTTACTTAGAAAATATCTGGAGTATTATATTCAGTTCTTGGGACCTCAATTAAGGAAGAACATTCATAAGCTGAAGCTGGAGAGAGTCCAGAGGAAGACAATCCAGGCATTTACGGACATTAAATCTATATGAGTACAAGTTGAAGAAACTGAAAATGTCTGTCCTGGAGAGAAGAGAAACTTAGGGGTGCCATGACAGCTAACTTCAAGTATTTGAAGAGTGAAAGAGAGATTAGAGTTTTTCTTCTTGGTCTCAGAGGGAAGAAGTAGTGGGAGGGGGACAGAGTTGCCAAAAAGTACAAAAAAGCCTTGGTGGCAGAAAAAAAAATGAGGTATTCAAAAATGTAATTAGAAGATAATGTGTTTCCTTCACTATTGGGTGAAACCTATTTAGTGTAGAGATAGTACGAAGGATTGGATTATTTTTCAGGTGTAGATTAGGCTAGGTGGCCACTGAGATCCTTCTAAATCTAAAATTCTATGTTATTTTATAATTTTCACTATCACATATAAAGTAAACTGTATAAATATCTTTCCTATCTTACAGATGAGAAAGCTACAACTTGAAGAATAAAGGTGACTCACTCATGGTCACACAGTGAGTAAATGACAGAGCTGAGATTTGAAGCCAGGTCTTCTGACCTCAAATGTAGTACTTGCTTTGTGACATACATGGCAAACAGAAAAAGTGGATAAAAACATTTTAAAAAATGATGTGGTTACAGCTCATATTAAAACAAAAAAGTTTCAGGAACAAAGATGTCAGAATAGGGGGAGATTATGATAGTCAAAGCAGGATGAGATCTTTTTTTATCTCTGGCTTAAGGCTAAGACTTGCATATTACTCTCCTTGTTGATGGAGAAAGTGATTACATGAGGTTCCAGGTGAGTGTAAGGAATGGAATAATATGGGAAATAAGAGATTCCAGTCTTCTGGTTCTAGCTTCAAGAGAGAACACATAAGGTTACAGGCTCTCTTTGTCAAGAGGCCCTTGGAGGGAAAGACTCTGTGAAGAAGCCAACATATGGAGAACTGGCACCTCGAGGATGTCCCTATTCTCCAAGTGCGTGACTATAGACCTAAAGGGATTTCCTCTTGGGTGAAGGCTGGGGCTTGCTCCCTTGCTCCCTGGCTCACGAAATATCTCGTTCCCAGCAGGAGAGCTCATTTACTCCTCTGTACTGTCTGGTAATATGCTCACCTGTATAATTTCCCTGATTTCTATTTGCAGTCAGCTAGGCTTTTAGGTACACAGTTCCCCTGTCTAAATCAAAACTGAAATTCCCAGACAAATGTGATCATATCCTATAATAACACAGCTTGTTAGCACATACATACATACATGGCTAGTCAGAGCAAATCTCCACCAAAAAGACTGTGGGCACAGAGAAGCTGGTGCTGAAATGGACTAGCCGGAAAAATGACTGCTTTACTAGAAAGAGTGTTAGATGTGGCAGAAACAGACCCCAAGTCATGTTTTTGTTCTGCTGGCTTACCTATGTGGCTTTAGACAAGTACTTCCTTCTATAAAACAAGGGACTAGATGATCTCAAAGGTTCCGGCTAACTCTAAATCCTGTGATCCAAGGTAATTTTTGTATATTTTTATTTGAAAGCACTATTATTTTACTTTAATCAAATCCAAATTAAGGGTACTGCTAGATAATCCATCCATTCTGTCTCTTTCCAATGTAAAACTCCATTAGGAGATACATTTTCACTGTATTTAGGGAGAATATTGATTGCAGTGAAGCTTTAGTAATGAATTAATTCTCTCTTTCAATGTTTAACTCATTTGTACCAAGAAACAACACATGCTGAATATATATATATATATACATATATATAATATACATTTTAAAATGTATATGAATGTATATGTAGTATATAGTGAAAGAAGTCTACTGAATGAATGACTTTGCTGGATAGCAGCAGAAATTGTCACTGTTTCCCTGCCTGTGTTGTTGGTCAGCAAATATCAGCCCGATAGCATTGTAGAGGCTGGCTTTTGTCAACATGCTGCACGGCCTGAGTATGAGTACTGTAGAGGGAAAGGAAGAAAAGGAAGGAAGGAAGGAAGGAAGGAAGGAAGGAAGGAAG
>JAJPUD010003836.1:192484-206462 GCA_023553655.1 Myrmecobius fasciatus | reverse complement strand
AAGGAAGGAAGGAAGGAAGGAAGGAAGGAAGGAAGGAAGGAAGGAAGAGAGGGAAAGAGAGAAAGAAAGAAAAAGACAAAGAAAGAGAAAAAAGGAAGAGAGAGAAAGAAAGACAAAGAGAGAAAAAGAGAGAAAGAGAAAAGAAAAAGTCATTGATAAAAAGTCTGTTCATGTTTTGGACAAATGTAGGTAGAGTGGATAAGAGGTTTCTGTTGGGTGAGAGACTGGTTTTAATGAATTATAAATCAAATTTCAAAATAGATGAGGAATAAGTGAATGATTAATTGTGCAAAGTGGTTAAGATCAACTCTTAAGCTTCTCAATTCAATATACTCTTGCTGTTAGGATTATTTGCTAGATAACTGGTCAAGATAAATGGTACTAGTCACCTTGAGCACCAAATGGAGAAAGACATGCCTCTAGTATATGTTAAATACTTCTAAATTCTAGAGTCCTAGTCTTTGAGTTGTGGTTCCAGATCAGTGGACTGGAAATCAGTCAGGAGGCTTGGCTTCTATTCCTGACTCCATTGCTAATTTGCTGTATCACCTTGGACAAGTCATTTTCCTCTCTGAGCTTCTTTCCTCTTTTGTAAAATGAGGGAGAGAGGGAAACAAAAGGATCTTAAGCATCGTTTTACTTTATATAATAAAAATAATACCTCACATCGATGTATTAGCTTATTCTGTATCAGACACCAGTGCAGACACTAAGTGCTTTATAAATATTATCACATTTTATCCTCACAACAGCCCTAAGAGAAGGGTGCTATTACTTTTCTCATTTTAGAGAGGAGGAAACTGAGGGAAACCATGGTTAAATGACTTGTCCAAGGTCATTCAGCCAGTAAGTTTCTAAGGCCAAATTTGAGCACAAATCTTCATGGCTCGAAATTTATTATACCACCTAACTGCCTATTAGTCTAAAAGTGAGACATAGGCATAGACTGATACAGTAGAGTGCTTGAAAGAATCCTGGAGCAAGAAGTTCTGGGTTCAACTCTCAGCTCTTCTACTTATTATCTGTGTAACATGAGCCAAGTCACTTAATTTCCTTGGACCTCAGTTTCTGCCCCTGTAAAATGAGGGATCTGGACTGCATCACCTCCTTTGCAGTTCTAAATTCATGATCTTATGATTCTATTTGTCCCACATATCCTCCAGTGAGAGTAGTGAATAGATTTTTATAACTAGGACCTGTTACACCCAGCAGTCTAGCACTGTGAACAGAGGGCCAGGGTGGTGCACTAAAATATAAGGACTGAAACGAAAGCATATTTTATTGGAGCCGTATGGGACAATCATTTGCCTTTCCATATGCCCCGCTCAGAGCCCAATTGATATGTTCTGTAAAATGGTCAACAAAGCTTAATTCTACCTGTATCAAAGAATCGATTATTCTCTTAGATCGAGTGTGGAAGCGAGAATACAGAAGGGCAGCCAATTATAAATAAACTTTTATTAAGTACCTACTATGTTCTGGACACTATCCTAACTATTGGAAATGCAAAGTAAGGTAAAAGACAACCTCTATCTTCAAAGAGTTGACAGTCTAATGGGGGATACAACATGTAAATAGTTACATGCAATAAGTTATATGCAGGATAAATTGAGAAAAATAATCAGCAGAGGAATCAAAATTCGAAGAGATCAGGAATGAATTCTAAAAGGTAGGTTTGGGGATTTGAAGGAAACCAGATAAGATAGGTAGTAGAGATGGAAGAAACGGTATATTCCAGGCATGGGACCAGACAGCAAAAACATCTGGAATTGAGGGACGGAGTGAATTGATCTAATAACTGATTAAAAGTGTACATGGTGAGGTACAAGGTATAAGAAGATTGGAAAAGTAGAGAGAGGTGGGTTATGAAGGGATTTTAATGATAGAGGGTTTATGGTATTTGTGATGATTATACCTTCATTTTAGGAAGATTATTTTAACAGCTGAATGGAGGATTTTTGGAGTGAGGGGAGACTTGAGGCAGACTGACTCACCAGCAGCCATTCCAATAGTCCAGATGTGAGGTGACAGGGTAGTGACAGTGTCAGAGGAGAGAAAGGGCATGTGTAAGAGATATTACAAAGGTAAAATTTGCAGGCCTTAGCGACAGATTAAATATGGGGCTGGAAGAGAAAGTGAAGGTTCTAAGCCTGTGGGACTGGGAGAATAGTGGTACATCAACAGTAACAGGGAACTTTGGAAGGGTGGTAGGCATGGAGTGAGGAGGAAGATAATGAGTTCAGCTTTGTTCATGTTGACTTCAACATGTCCATGGAGTATCTGGTTAGAGATGTCCAGTAGGCAGTTCTGGAGATAGAAGCAAAAAGGTAAAGGGCTGAATAAGAAGATGGGAGAATCATTAGCACAAAGATGATAATCCAATCCATAGAAACGAATGAGATCACTAAGTAAAATAGTATAGAAGAAGACGAGAACGACTAGGCCAGAGCCCAGTGGGACACACCTGGTTAGTGGGAGGGATGATGATCGGGAAAGACACTGAGGAATCATCAAATAGGTATGAGGAGAACAAGGATATGGTGGTATCATGAAAACCTAGAAAAAAACAGAATATTAAGAAGTGTCAGAAACTGCAAAGTCAAGAAGGGGGAGGATTTATCAGAGGCCAATGGATTTAGCAATTAGATCATTGGTAAAATCTTGGTGAAATGATGAGATCAGAAGTTGGACTGTGAGAGATTAAAAGAAGGATAGGGGAGAAAGTGAAATAACCTATTGTAGGTGGTCTCCTCAGAGAATTTAACCATGAAGGAGAGAAGGGATATAGCACAATGTCTAGCAGGGATGGATAGATCAAATGGAAGTTTTTGAGGATGGAAGGAAAATGGACTTGTTTGAATACGAGAGTGGGACAGAAAGGAAATTATCTGCTGGAGGAGATTAGCTAAAATGGGATCACTTGCAAATGGAGAGAGGGATTGGCTTTGGAAAGAAACGCTTCCTCTTCCTGTGAGATAAGAAAGTTGGAGGAGATAGTGGCTTCTAGCTACTGAGAGATGGAGAGAAGAGGGAACCCTTGGCGAACGGCCTCAGTAAAAGCGCTCTGGGTTTCTTAGCCAAGAGAGAGGGAGAAGAGAGGTATCTGGAGGAAGTTGGAAGTAGGATGAAGAGGTTTTTATTAAAAAGCTACTGTTATTATTCCTGGAAAGATGTGGTTAAGCAGAGAGCTGAAATTAGCTGTTTAAATTAAGTTCAAGGATTATTTGATTTTCTACTAGAAAACAAATATTTGGCCCCCATAACAAAGTCTTGTATTGGCTAGTTGACAATTTAATCTCCCAAAAGGTAGAGCTATCAACAAGGGGACCTGCTGCTGAGGATCTAATTCGAAGTCAAATAGAGGATGTCTCCAAAGTCTTAGTATAGTGTTACATTTTAATAGTTTAAGCTTCTAAAATGTAAAACCTCACTGAGAATTTATAGCTACTTTGTATAAGCTCATCTGTTGGGTTATAAGCTCCTTGAGGACCTAATTTCTGCCTTTGCATCTCCAGGACCTAACACAGGTCTTTTGCAAGCGGGAACTTAATAAATGCTTGTTGGATTACGCCAGAACGGTGAGGAGAAACCAAATGGGAAAACAGAAGTTACTTCAACCTTAGAAAGACATGATTGTGTCATCTTAGAATTTGAGAAAGTCAGGGAAGGGAGCCCTAAGCAGAGTTGGATATGACTGTAGACTTTAAGAAAGCAGATTTCAAAAATCTGGAGGAAAGAAAGTTATGATCTCCTAACTTAAGACTCTCCTTCTTGCTCTCTTACTTTCTGAAGTAAGAAAATCAGTGCAGAGCTTCTTAAACTGTGGGTCCACACCCTACGTGAAATCTTATAACTGAATCTGGGGATCACACAAATTTTGATAACAGTAAAAAGTTTCTAAATACAATGAGCCCAAACTAATTCAAAATCAAACACGTAACGAATCCGAGTTGTTTCGGCAGCACTTGCCCGCGTTGTGTGGCGTGACTCCGCTGCATCCTCGCTTTTGAACGCATGAGCAACTTGAGCACTTTGCACTGCATGTGCACAAAGACTGCCAGAAAGACCTCTGCTCAGATTCTAGATGGGGTCAGGTAAAAACTTCTCAGGTAAAAAGGGGTCATGACTGGGAAAAGTTGAAGAAGCCCTGTTCTAGCCGATTCTTCTTAAAGAGAAGGGGATAATTTCAGGAGCTATCCATTGGTGAATTCCTTGTGAGCTGTGGAACCGGGAGCAGCAGACATTTAGTGCATTTTGGAAACAGGGTTGGAACTATTTAGGGCTTGAGAAAAAAACACAAAAGTGTCTTGAAGTTCTTAAAAATGGACCTTTTCAACTCTCTTAGTCCTTTTTCCCCTTTGAGGAATAGGATTTCTTCATTTTTCCACCCTAGAGAGAAATTTTAAAAGGACAAATAAGTTCTATTTGACCTAAATCTTTGAATTAGTTAAATCCAAACAGACACTTGGAGGAACCCAATCTCTGCAGCTTTTCCTACCATTTTCTTCTGTCGCCATAACTTCCGAGCCACTGGCTTTTAATTTCTTTATTTAAATGCAGAATAATTTATTTAATAATAAGAAAATAGAGGAGGGTATAGCCCTTCTTAGTGCAAAACTGATCTCTGAGCAACTGATGGCTTTGGCCCCAGTCAGCATTGAAATGAATCACCACCGTATTGTAACCCAGCTATGGATTCGAGACATTACTAAGCTCTGCAGAAAATCTGCTGAATCTGTTTAATAAATAGGCACAAAATTTCCTTTTAAGGCCAAGGAATGACAGTGATCCATGAGAGTTTTCCCAACCAGGCCTGGCTTCAATTTATAAAGCTCAATGTTGGAAGCATTCTTAGAGGCCATTTAGTTCATTCTACATTTGGACCTAGAATTCCTTCTATAAGTGGACTTCCGACCTTCTGATAAAGACATCTACTGACATGAAATCCATTAATTTTTGAGGTAGCCCCCATTCCACTCTTAAATGGATTTGCCCTACCATATAGTCAATTACATCCTACCTTTGATTGACTTCAGTCTGATTTTGGAGATTACAATTTATGTTTTCCAATTTTCCCTTATGTGTCACATGAAGGATACATGTTTATTAAGAAAGTAATAGAGAGGGAAAGGCAACAGTTGTCAGAGGGCAAACTTTTGGTATGCGGGAGGACCACAAGAGTTGTTCCCCAATTCTGAAGAGCCAATACAACTTGATGATTGTTAGCTTCCTTCTCTGACTCTTAAAGGAAGCCATTTTTCTGGCCTTTGTCATATTTCGTGTAAAAACTTATCAGGTAAAAAGCAGTTATGAATGGAAAAAGTTTAAGAGGTGGAATGGGAACTTGCCCAATATTATCACCTTAACTCTCCCTCAAGTGTTTGTTACCAAGGTAAATGTGGCGACCCAACCTTTTTGTGGAAGATGTAGCTTTGTCAGACTGTCTCACAAACCATTCCATATTGACTCCTTGTTTCTAGGAATACTTCATATCTTTGGATTTGAAGTATCCTAATGGCCTCATGTGAATTCCATCTCTATCTGAGGTGTTGTAATTATGACTAATAGTTAGCATTTCTATAATGCTTTATGGTTTGCAAAGTATCTTACAAATAAGAGTTCATTTGAGCCTCAAAATGATTCTGGGAGGTAAGAGCTTTTATTATCCTTATTTTACAAATGAGGAAAGTAAGGTAGACACGGTAAATGACTTGTTCTGGTTCACAAAGCTAGTAATTGTTTAAGGCAAGATTTGTACTCAATTTTTTTCTGCCTCTAGTTCTAGTACCTTATTTCCTATAACATCTGGTGACTTCATGGCTGAGTTATTCAAATGTCCTTTATATTTAGAAGTAAACAAGAAGGTAGCCTAGATCTAGGGGCTCTGACCTCCCAATATCACTTTTACTAATAGAATATAAGATTCTTGATGGCAAGAAGTATTTTATTTTTGTCTTTGTATTCCCGGTGCCTAATTTATAATTGCTTGTTAAAAGGCTTTGAAAGTCACTTCAGAAAAAAACAAGAAGTGAAATGCAAATCAAAATAACAATGATGATGTTTTGCTTCACACCCCTCAAATAAGCTAAGACCCAAAGGTGACAAAAGATGCAAATAATCGGTGTTGGAGAAGTTGTGGGAAGTCAGGCATACCAGTAAATTGTCTATGGAGCTGTGAATTAGTACAGCTATTTCAGAAAGTAATTTATGGAATTGTGCAAATAAAGTGACTAATATGTCTATACTTTTTGACCCAGACATTACATCATTCATCATCAATAAAAAGAAAAATCCAATATACACTACTTTATAGCAGTACTTTTTGTGATAGTAAAAAGTGGAAACAGTAGATACCCACTGATTGAGGAACAGCTAAACAAATTGTGCTACAGAAATGTCATGGAATACTACTGTGATGTAAAATAAATATAATGAATACAAAGAAGCCTGAGAAGTTTCAGGTGAACCGATACAAAGTGAAGTAAGCAGAGGCAAGAAAATAACATAAGCAACCACTACAATCATGTAGACAGAAAGAACAACCACAAAATCATGGGAAATGAATGTTACAAATTATTTTTCAAATGGCTACAAAGGGCTTTGGGATGACACCCCTACCTCAACCCTTTGCAGAGGTAGGAGTGCTATACTATATTTTCAAACTTTTTTAATGTGTTGACCAATTTTGTTGATTGTTCTCTTATTTGTTATGTGGGATGGCTCTCCGGGAAGGGAACAAAAGAGTTACAGAGAAGTTTGGCGATATAAAAAAAAAGATATTGATAAAATTTTATTTTTAAACAAGTTAGTTTTTAAAAAGTTTGGTTTTCAGTTCTAATTGTTCAGTGAAGAAAGCCATATACACCCAGAGAAAGGGATATGAAATGGGGACCACAACATAACATTTTCATGCTCTCTGTTGATGTTTGCTTGCATTATGTTTCCTTTCTCAGATTTTTTTTCTTGTAGATAGGATTTTTCTTGCACAACAATGATAAGGGTGGAAATATGTATACATATATTCGATTTGTAAAGTATTTTAACATAATTAACATGTAGTGGATTTCCTGCCATCTAGGGGAGGGGTAGAGACTAGGGGGGGGAATTTGTAACAGAAAGCTTTGTAAGGGTCAATGTTGAAGAATTACCCATACATATGTTTTGCAAATAAAAAGCTTTAATAAAAAAAATTTAAAAAATAAAAGTTTGGTTTTGTAAGGATATCAAGGAAACTGTCAATTTGACTAAAGCAGCTATTTTCTCCAAATATAGAAAAGGTTAATCAAGCCACAAGCATTTAAGTATCTGTTCTGTGCCAGGTACTGGTGATTTATAGAAAAAAAAAATATTTCTTCCCTTCCTTTCCTTGTGACACAGCAAACCATCTAGACGAATAAAACCAATCTAAAATGAAAAATAGCAGCCATAGCTGACATCCTACCCTCATAGTCATTTTTCTTCCTTTGGTTAGAGAGGTGAGTGACTATGAGTGTGGGATGTCAGAGCAGAGATGGAGGAATATAGCTTTGATATAAAAATGAAATACGTCAGTATTACCAGATTGTTGCTCCATACTATGTAATTAAGGTGTGTGATTTGTTGAGAGCAATTTAAGGAGCTATGGAGAGAAAAGAAATATGCGTGCTGTTTTAAGCCCCTTGATAAAAGGTTCATTTTCTTGGTATAAGATGCTCTTTCCATCAGCATGAGTTAACTTTTTACCCTTATCAGTGTCACAACCACTTAGACCCAAATTTGGTTCTCCATCAGTCAACAAGTGATTATTGAGCATTTTCTTTGATAGATCCATAGGATGTAATAAAAAAGAAAAGGAAACTCATATTCTTGACCCTCAAGAAACTCACATTTAACGAGAGAAACCAATGAAAGAATCCAACCTATTCCAGTAATTTTAGTGTGGTTAAAAAAATAGAAGTTAGAATTTTGTTCATGTGGACACTTTGATGACAATCCTTCCACACCTTAGTAGGTGGTCATCAAAAGAATAAATCAAGTCATCACGGTGTGGTTGAAGTGAACAACAGACATACAGATTCTTACCAAGCCAATGTGGCTTGAAGCCTTGCACCTGCCATATAATATGCTTCATCCTTACTGCTTTAGCCAATGGCAGGGGCCAAGGTTGTTTTAATATGACAATATTATTTTTCCATCCCCACCACTTGGTAGATGCTTACTAGATGTTCGTGTATTACCTGAAGCCGTTGTAGCTCCTGAGAGAAGACTAAAACCTAGCGTAGCAGCCACTTACATCCAGATTTCCTGCATGATGTGCCAATCTCATGCCAATCTATATTATCATGCTTCCTGGCTTCCTGGCCTTTATAGCTGCACCTTTCCTGAGATGCCCAGTGAGCAGTGAAGCTCAATACTCCTCTCTCATAGGCCAGGCTCGTCAGAAACCACTTTGCCAATCTGTCCAAATCACTGCACTGTGCCCCCAAGAAAATACAAAGTTAAAAAGGTAAGAGGACAAAGCATAAGCACAAGTTACACCCATTGAATGAAAAGAAATCAAATTCAAAACATTGAAAAATAATAGATCTTTAGTCGAGACAAACATGATAGATTTGTAATGAATTTTTATTGTTGTCGTTATTTTTTATTGCTTACATTTCCCAGTGCCATTTGTGCCTCTCCCTACCCATCCTCCAAACCATCCCTTATAACAAAGAATAAAGGAGAAAAAAAAACCTTCAACAAAAGTAACCCACACAAAAAACTAGTCTGATACCATATTTCATGTGGCACATCCATAGTCACCTTTCTCTGCAGTGCCTTCTCATTGTTCTTTGTGAACAAGGCTCTCTATGTCCTGGCTCCAGGACTTCTCCCTGGTTGTCTCCCACGCCTAGGACGTTCTCTCTGTATGTCCACCTCCTGGACCTCCTGGCTTCCCTGGTTTCCTCCAAGTTCCTGCTTAAATTTTACTTTCTACAGAAAGCCTTTGCTGATCTCACTTCTGTTGATTCTTTCCTATTTATCCCATCTATAGGTTATTTGTGTGTGTGTGTGTGTGTGTGTATGTGTGTGTGTGTGTATCCTTAAAGCAAAAGGGAATGACTTAAGTCTCCCCCATTAGATTGTGAGTTCCTTGAGGAAAAGGACTGACTTTTCCCTCTTTTTGTATCCCCAGCATTTAACACAGAGTAGGACCTTGATAAGTTTAATAGTTGACTGCCAAGCTTGTTAATTATAATTTCACAGCACTCAATTTTTGGTTATTTTGTCCTTGGTGTCTTTTCAGTTTACATTGTTTTAATAAATGTGAATATGTTTTTCTTGGTTTATGCAAATCTTTCTATCATTTCCTGTGTTCTTTTTTGCCATTTCTTACAGCCCAATAATATTCTATTACCTTCATGTACTATAGTTTGGGGTTTGGTTTTTGGGGGTTTGGGTTTTGTGGTTGGACGATTCCCCAATTGATGGACATCTACTTTGTTCCCAATTTTTTACTACTGCAAAAAGTAGTTCCACAAGTATTTCAAGATATATGGAGGCCTTTCTTTTGATCATTAATTTCTTTAGGCTAGCAGCAATATATCTGAATCAAAGAGCACTTCTTTTTATGCCTGTAGATGTTTTCTGTCCTTCCTGAATGAAGAGGACCATGATATTACGGAGGTGATCTCATGACCAGAAAGTGAATTGGATTTAAGTGAAGGAGGGCTGGGTAAGGTCACATGCCTCACTTTCTCCTCCAGATCCATCTGTGTCCAGTGACTAGGTATAGATAGGATAATTGGATATGGCCCTGGACGCAGTGGGAGACCTTGGCCTTTTTAAGCAAAGGTTTTTAATAGGTCTCAGTTTGACTGAGATGTCACCCATTTGGTGATTAAAGCTGGATAGCAATTGAAGCAAAGAATGGTCTGCTTCACCTAGTCCAAAATAAATTAAAATAAATAAATCTAGGAGGGGAAGACCCTAAGGATCTCTGGCCTAACAGAAATAATTGCTGTTTATTCTGAGTCAGTCAGGAACCAGTGACCAGTTGGGGCTTAGTATGGGATCTACTGTTGGCCAATCAATGAGAGTCAGAATGATGTGGATTTAAAGCATGGTCCTTAAGAAAGAAATCTAACCAGTAAACCCCCAACAAATCTTGGGAAGGTTCAGCGGTCAAAAAAGTTCTTTTTTTAATTTTTTAAAGAGATTTTCAGGTAAGGGTATGATACCCTATGAGGTTTTCTGCCATTTTTGAACATGGATTGTATGACGAGGGAGGGGGAACATATCAAGGAGGAACATTCAATAGGTGAACCAGGAAGTCTGTTAACTTCATCATTCCCAGCCAACAGGGCAATGAGGGAGGGACCTTGCCCACTTCAGGATAGTAAATAAAAGGCTCATTCTCCCGTCTATAAGTGTGCCCAAGTACTCCCCTTGAGTGGATTGCCTGCTTCTTGCAAGAACTATAAATAAACAAACTTATTTCATATACTTCTGAGTCCTTTTTATCCTTTTAATACATTTCTAACACACTCTTATATGATTTTAGCTTCATTTTTGAGTTCTTCCATGAGTTCTTTCTGGGCTTGAGACCACTTCCTGTGTTTGTTTTTTAAACATTGTTGTCCTCTTCTGAGTTTGTGTCTTAGTCTTCCCTGTTGCCATAATAACTTTCTATGGTCAGATTTCTCTGGGTACTGTCATTTTGCTCTTCTCTTTTGACCTTTTTCTTTTCTTTTAATTTTAAACTCTGCTTTGAGAAAGGAGTGCTGAGGTGGGGGCTTGCTGCTGGCTTTCTGGGATGCTTCCTGTGCTAGACTGTGTTCCCTTTTACCCTGAGGGAGACAGACTTTTCCTATTGATTTTCCAAGTTTCATCCCATCTTTTTGCTGGTTCTGCTATTCCAGAATTTGTGGGGGGGCACTCTTTTATGCTTGTTTGGAGGTGAATATGGGAGAATTATGGCAATTTCCTGCTTACTCCACCATCTTGACTTCCAGAAGTCTGACTTTCCCATCCTTACCAAGGAGAACCATAAGCTACCTTACAACTTCTTGAAAAAACATGAGTCTGGGGGAGCTCTGATCTCTTGTGGATCAGCAAAAGATGTAGCTGCATTATTGGCCCCCATGAGTGCCAATTAAATATTACTGAATGCAGTGGAGAGTGAAAAGTGCACCAAGCTAGGAATCAGAAGATCTGGGTTGTCCTCTGGTGGCCCTGCCACTATCTTGTTGAGTCACCCTGACTAAGTTATTCTGGTACCCTGAACCCGAATTTCCTTATTTGACAAATGTGATGGTTCCTGCAGGTCAAAACCATATCTGAACTCCTGTCTTCTATCAACAAATCCCAGGGGCTTTTCACTGTACCTTCTTTCCTCTTAGTGGTTTAGGAAAACAAGGCATAAAACCCACATGAAGTAATTAGCTACTAATTAAGTGTTCCTAGTGAGATGGGAATTCGGGGAAAGGAGAGAGCTGGATCAACTAGAAGAGTCGAGGAAAGACTTCCTGGAAGAAAAGGCAAGGATGGGTAGGGGTTGAGTGGTCAAACGGAAGAAAGGAAGATGTTTCAGGTCAGGAGAACAGTACGAGCAAAGGCAGTGAGGCAAAAATGAACATGGTTTTTGTGAACATCAGTATAAGAACGGGCTGATGTCAATCTCTGGTGGGTAATAGATGTAAATGAAGTACGATAGAGAGGATGGAACCATGTTATAGAGGCCTTGAGTGCTGAGCAGAGGAATTTGGACTTGATGTGGCAATCAGTGGATAGACTTTATAGAACGTGAGCAGGGGATTGATTGACGATGAAATCGTGTATCAAGGAGATTATGATGGTTGTAGGCAGGATGGACTAAAGACAGGGAGACGAGTTATAAACCTATTGTAATATCAAAGCTTGAGTTGCAGAGGGCCTGAATTATGGTGGTGGAAGTAGGAATAAAGAGCAACTAAAGATATTGCAGTTGGGTTCAATAACCATTAAGTGTCTACTGAGTGCTATACTGGAGAATAAAATGGCAAAGCTCTTTGCCAAGAAAATCCCATGAACAGTATGGTCTTTGGGGTCATGAAGAGTCGGACCCAACTGAACAACATGTGTCAGGTACTGTGTTAAGTACTGGGGATACCAGTAAAAAGTACTAATGTAAAGTTAGAGCTAGAAGACTTGTGACAGATTAGGGTATAGTCGACAAATATTTATTAAGTACCTACTATATACATTAAGTTCAGTTTTGGAGCTTGTGACTGAGTATACATATGGCTGGAAGCCTTTCCCCGTTTGGGGGCTGGGAGAATTGGAAGTGGTGCTGCTCCCCCTAAAACACTCCCGGCCTCAATTCATATTTTCCCTGGGGCAAAGGAGAGAAATGACTTGCAATTTTCTCTTACTCATTTAGAATATTTCTCTAAGAGTGCCCACGTGCCATCCCTCTGGGAATATTCCATTATGACCAGATATGGGCAGCCTTCACTTTTCCTTGAGATCTCATATGGGTGGTGTTGGGGACTCAGCTTGGCAACCTGTCAGTTCCCCCAGAATCTCTCAAGTGCTCTTACTTCCTCGGGCCTCCCCATGTAGCTAGCTATAATGGGAGTGATGTCATCAATGCCAAAAAGAAGATGATTTTGATCTGTCATCATCTAGTCCGCTGAGAAGCCATTTAAAACTGACTGGAGTTCTACTGGAATTTTTCATCCTTATCAAATACTGCTTTGGAACGATACCACGATACCAACGCAAAGTTTGGTGAAAAGCACAAAATTCAGTCAAGTAAAAGGTACCCATGTTTGTCTGTAACATGGCAACTGCTCTGCTTAATTTTTTTCCTTTCCGCTGAACTGTTTTTTCAACTAACTGGACATTATGTAGAGAAAACCTAAGAGGATGGTGAGGAAGTAGCCCATTTTCAAGCCCACCAGTAATCCCCGCAGCCCTCAGAGCAACATCTATGTTGCAAAAGGTTTTCTATTTGGGCAGCCAGCTGACCTAAGTCATGGCTTCCCATGCAGGTGTTCACGTCCCTAATCCAGAAATGCTCAAATCACCGCCATAGTTTACAAGCCTCTCCATTTCCTTTTGCTATAATCAATCCATATTTTACAAGTCTCTCCATTTCCTTTTGTGATAATCAATCCATATTTTACAGGCCTCTCCATTTCCTTTTGCTATAATCAACAAACATTTGGTAAGCTCTTATTATGTACCATGTAATGTGCTGAGCCCTGGGGAGACTTAAAAACCCAAACATCCCCTGCCTTCCAAGAATTTGCATTCTAAAGAGAGAAATAGAATGTTTTGAATCTGAACATACAAGCTAGATGTAGGCTCGATGGAAGGTTTCATTAAATCACCCTAGCCGCTGAAGAAAGCAGGAGGGTCTCCATTAGGAGGTGATAATAGAGCTGAATATTAAAGGAAGCCAAAGGTTCCAAGATTTGGGGTTTGGAAGGGAGAACCTTCTAAGCTAGGGGAATAATTGTAAAAGCACAGAGAATAGGGTTGGGAGGGTCCCAGTGAGGACAAAGAGTAGATTTAAAAGGAGACAGACATAGGGAGAGAAGTGAAGATATCCAGATGTTGCATATAAAGGAAGTTCTTAAACATGGCTCTGGAAAGTTGTGGGTGATGCTTTGACTAAGTTCTCCTAAAGAAGATAGTTCTCTAACATGTAGCAGAGATGCAGAATTTGTCGTGAGAAACTGGGGAGTGACAATATTTAAGGGAGCATCCATACGCTTGTGAAGGTCTTCTAGCATGGAGGTAGGAAATAGGGGGAGATAAAGTCCATGAGTCAGGCAGTGAGTTCCCTGAAGAAGGAAGGAGAATGGCTACTTTTATTTGGATGATAAATTTAGATGTTGTAAACCTCAAAAGAGGGGAGGGTGCTGAGTGACAGATTTAGATTCTGGAAGTAATCATTGGAAGCAAGAAGTATTGCAACTCCTCCACCATGACTCACTCACACACTCTGTGTGTGTGTGTGTGTGTGTGT
>JAJPUD010003836.1:164234-192474 GCA_023553655.1 Myrmecobius fasciatus | reverse complement strand
TCTCTCTCTCTCTCTCTCTCTCTCTCTCTCTCTCTCTCTCTCTCTCCCTTCCCCCCTCTCTCTTTCTCTTTGTCTCTCTCTCTCTTTATCTCTTGTTCTCTTTCTCACTCTCTTGCTCTAGCTCGCACTGTTTTTCTGTCTCTGTCTCTTTGTCTCTATCATTTCTGTCTCTTTCTCTCTCACACACTCTCTTTGTGTTTCTCTCTGTCTCTCTTTGTCTCTGTCATCTCTCTGTCTCTGTGTGTGTGTCTCTCTCTCTTTTTCTCTCTCTTTTTGTATCTCTCTTTTTCTTTCTCTCTCTTGCTCTCTCTCACTTTCTCACTCTAGCACCCACTCGGTCTTTCTGTCTCTTTATCTCTCTCATCTCTGTTTCTCTCTTTCTCTCTCTTTCTCTTTGTCTCTCTCTCTTTATCTCTTGCTCTCTCTTTCTCACTCTCTCGCTCTCTCACTCTCTGTCTTTCTCTCTGTCTCTTTGTCTCTATCATTTCTGTCTCTTTCTCTCACACACATTGTGTTTCTCTCTTTCTCTCTGTGTGTCTCTGTCTCTCTTTTTCGGTCTCTCTCTGTGTCTCTCTTTATCTCTCTTTCTCTCTCCCTCTTTGTCTTTCTCTCTTTTTCTCTCTTTCTCACTTTTTTGCTCTAGCTCTCACTCTGTCTTTCTTTTTGTCTCTGTCATCTCTGTCTCTGTCTCTCTCTCACATACACACACACTCTGTGTGCCTCTGTCTCTTTGTCTCTGTCATTTCACTCTGTCTCTGTCTCTCTCCATGTGTCTCTCTGTCTCTTCCTCTGTGTCTCTCTCTCTGTCTCTCGCTGTCTCTCTCTCACACACACTCTCTGTGTCTCTCTCTATCTCTCTGTCTCTCTCTCTATCTCTCTGTCTCTCTCACACACACTCTCTGTGTTTCTGTGTCTCTTGGTCTCTGTCATCTCTCTGTCTCTCTCTCTCTGTCTCTTCCTCTGTCTCTCTCTCTGTCTCTGTCTTTGTCTCTCTCTGTCTCTCTCCTCCATACACACTGTCTGTGTTTCTCTCTGTCTCTCTTTGTCTCTGTCATCTCTCTCTGTCTCTTCCTCTGTGTCTCTGTCTCTCTCTGTGTTTCTCTGTGTGTGTCTCTCTATCTCTTACTCTCTCTTTCTCACTCTCACTCTAGCTCTCACTCTCTGCCTTTCTTTCTGTCTCTTTGTCTCTATCATTTCTGTCTCTTTCTCACACACATACTCTGTGTTTCTCTCTGTGTCTCTGTCTCTCTTTTTCTGTTTCTTTGTCTCTGTCTCTTTCTCTGTCTCTTGCTCTCTCTTTCTCACTCTAGCTCTCACTCTGTCTTTCTCTTTGTCTGGGTCATCTCTGTCTCTGTCTCTCTGTCTCTGTCTCTGTCTCACACACACACACACACACACACACTGTGTTTCTCTTTATCTCTCTGTCTCTGTCATCTCTCTCTGTCTCTTTCTCTCTGTGTGTCTCTTCCTCTATGTCTCTCTCTGTCTCTGTCTCTTCCTCTGTGTCTCTCTCTGTCTCTGTCTGTCTCTCTGTCTCTCTCTCATACACACACATGCACATGCACATGCATTCACTTTGCCATTCCCATGGCAGGTTGGGTTAGGTACGATTATGGTGATTACTTGCACACAGCCAGAGTAGGTACTCCAGATGAGTCTAAGTCAGGATCAAGGCTTTGCCTCTTTTGCTTTGTTTTATTTCTGTAATTAATTTTCTATTTTTAGTCCTCGCTTCAGGATCAGAAAGTTCATTTTGTTTGCAACAATTTCCCCTTTGGCCTTATCCTCCCTCTTAACCTCTCCTTTTCCCATAGCTCCATGTGTTTCCCTGTTGAGTTTGATATATTTCCACTCCAAACTATTATGGGCGTGTTTTGAACCCTCTTTTGTCCTTTTTAGATAAGGATGAGATCCATCTGTTACCTACTCCCCTCGCCGTTCCTCTTTATTTATATATTCTTTTTTTCAACCACCTCAGTTTTGAGAAACAGCACATTTCAACCTCTTCTTTCTCCTTTCTACACTGATGGTATTCAGGAACAAAAGATGAACAAGTTTTCTTTTACACTTTTCTCTTTCCCCTATTAAAACTCTCAGAACTGAAATAATAAACCTCATAGCTCCCCTCTTTATTATTTAACTCCTTCAATACACTTTAAAGACTGAGGGTTCCAAAAAAAAATAAAATAAAATAAAGACTGAGGGTTCCGAAGGGATGCTTTTTCTTTCGTCCCTCTTGGAATGGGGGCACATCACCAAACAATCCCTTCTGATTTCTCACATAAATTTCCCTTTCTAAATTTCTCTTGTTTCTTGTATTTCAAAGTCCCAACTCACCTCTAGACTTATCAGAAATCCATTTCTATTAGAAATCCATTTTCTTCTGTAAGACCGTACTTAGCTTTGTAGGGCAAATGAATTTGGGGTCTAAGTTAACATCTTTTGCCCTTGACGATATCATCTTCCAAAGTCTCCTCTTGTCCATAATAGAAGCAAACAAGTCTTTTGTGATGCCGGCTGTGGTTCCTTGATACCTGAACTCCTTATTTCTGGATGCTTGTGGTCTTTCTTTCTGGATGTGCATTTTGGCAATGGGATTTTTCCTTTGGGGACTTGTTTCAGGAAGTCATCAGTGAATTCTTTCTATCTTCATTTTGCTCTGTGGTTCTAATAGATGTAGGCAGTTATCATTTATGATACCTGGAAATATATTATCCAGGTTTTTTCTCTCATCCTATAGTGCAGCGATTCTTAAATGATCTCCCTTTGACTATTTTCCAGAGATTTTTATTTCATTTTTATCCCGAATTTCTTTTAGGTATTCACATAGACCTCAAGGAAGACCCATTGCGGTCGTGATGAAATGATTGTGTTTCTTTGGAGCTATTTCTGGATCTACAATAGAATTTCATACTGCTCAGAGTCTCCTTTTATTTACTCATCTCTTCAGCTTTAGTTCCTAAACTTTTGGGGGAGGGAAGGGTGCAGGTCCGGCTTTCACCCCTTGCTACACTTTTGAATGAGGTGCTTTGTTCTCACCCAAAGTCCCTTAGCCTGCTGCCTTCTGTAGTTGGGCCCCACTTTATATTTAAGGTTCAGCATAGTAGATCTTTGGGGCCCTCTTGGACACCTCGAGACAGATTTCTAGGGATCTCGGAGTCTTTCACAACTTGAGTCGTCCTGATCTGAGCAGTCCCAGGCTGCATTGGTCGCTTCCGTTTCTACTGGATGCCATGGTTCCTATTAGGGATTTCTGAGTACTCTGAGACATTCTGCACCTGGGGTTCTCCCAAGGGAGTTCCATTCTTGTTGTACCTGGACCCAGAACTTTGTGGGCTACCTTTGTCTGTCAACCAACTCTAATCATGTTATGAGACTGCAGCTTGGCTGCAGGCCCCTTTTCCTCTTGCTTGTGGGTTTCTGGATTATTTTTTTCACTTATGGGATAGGAAAAGTTACTAGACTTACTAGATTTTTTTATCATTATTCAGTATATGAATTTCATGTTTTTATTTGAGTTCATATGTGGAAACTAGGCAATCTGTCTCAAGACCGCCATCTTGGCCAAAAGTTCCACTTTAAATAATTTTCTCTAGCATTTGGTGGTGGTGATGTAAAGATCCAGTGAGTTAGTAGAAAAGAGCCCGTGAGAAAAGAATCTCTTGATGGTCTCAAGTTCCCTTGGTTCACATGTGTGAGTCCCAAGCTAGGTGTCCACTGGAGGGAGAGGACACATTCCCTACTTTGGTCACTAATGTGTTCTGGAGAAGAAACGCAAAGCCAAAAAGCCAGTAGGGTCCCTGAGTCCCTGACTCAGGCTCATCTGGATGAGAGAGTAGTCATCATTTAACAATAATAATAAGCTAATATTTATATAACATTTCATATGTGCCAGGCACTGTGCCAGGTGGTTTTCAACTGTTCTCATTTGATTTCCAAAACAACCATGGAGGGTAGGTGCTATTATTATCCCCGTTTCACAGAGGGGGAAACTGAGGCAGAGGTCAAGTGACTTGCTCAGGGTCACACAGCTAGTAATATATGAGGCAGGATTGTAATTCAGATCTTCCTGATTTCAGGTATCACCCCTCTTAGGAAGTCCCAGAGAGAATTCTGTGCTACAGATTCCAGGGGAACTTTTAGCATAGTCAGAAGACGTAAGGCCCCCGGAAAAAGGCATAGGGGGTGAGGTTGGACAGTCTCGCCTCTTTGCCCTATTATAAGTGGAGTAGTAGAATACTATAAGCTTCCTGGGTGCAGGGGCTCTCTCCCTTTTGAATTTGTATCCCCAGAACCCGGCACAGAGTCTGACACATTATAAGTGCTCTACTAGATACTTATTGAGTGATGGACTATGGGACAGAGTGCCTTCTAGTATGGTACTGACAGAAAAATGGTTAATATTAAAAACAGATCATGCTGGTTTTAGGTAAGAAGCAAAGAGCCTCCTTTCTGTCACAAATGAGGGGACCAATCACGACTTTTGCTGATAAGTTGCCAGTCAAAAGAGAAAGCTGCTAGGATAATAATACATATAGAAAAGAACGTCATGACGTTCAGAAACAGATATTCTAGGTTTATTTTTCTGTTTTGTATGGCAGAGACCTTGAGTAAGCCATACACATTTGGACTATAAAGTCGTAACCTTAATTTTTAAAAAAATCTTTGTTGAATTAACTTTACAATGGAAAAAAATATATACTTATTCACTGAAACCTCCACCAAAATTCTACTCTGATGCCTTGTTGTGTGTGGAGATAAGCCAGGGTCCTAAAAGGTTACAAATGGCCTTGGAACAAAAGATCTAACAAATCCGACCGTGCTAGAAAGGTTTTCTGAATGTGCCCAGAAACGGTTTCTGTTTCCTAGGAAACTGCCTAACTCCAGAGAATCTCATCCAAAGGAGATGAAGAATTCCTTGGCCGTGGCAACATCGTCCAGCCCAACCTAACAGGTATTTGTTAAGTACCTACTATGTGGCAGGTAACATATTAGGAGCACAGAGACAACACAGAAAGCTATTCTGGGCCCTCAGGAGTTCACATTCTAGTAGAATCTAGGAAACAAATATAGAAAATTGTCTTGTAATGCCCCTGTTTTTTCTTTTTCTTTCTTTCTTTCTTTCTTTTTTTTTCCTGAGGCAATTGGGGTTAAGTGGCTTGCCCAGGGTCACACAGCTAGGAAGTGTAGTGTCTGAGGCCAGATTTGAACTCAGGTCCTCCTGACTTCAAGGCTGGTGCTACTCTTTTTTTTCTACAGGATGGTAGCAAGTGAGGAAAAAGGGAAAAAGTTCTAATCATAACACCTCTTTAAAATCATCTGGAGAAACACATCAAGCTAGCGGTGTTCTAAATTTTAGCTCTCTGACCAGTAAACATCCCATGGAAGGACATTAATCATATTACTTTTGATACCAATATTAATATTGAATGAAAGGAAAGCAGAAGACCAAAAAAGTGGTATAAAAACTTAGTCAGCCAGCCAGCAATTATTAAAGGTTTACTTTGCATGAGGCACCTTGTTAAGCACTAGAAATTCTATTTAAATTAATTAGAAATTAAATTAATTAACTTTCTAGATATTAATTCATTTCTAATTAAGTTGAATTAATTAGAAATGAAATTAATTAATATATTAGAAATTGAGCCCAGGCCTCTTCCTTCAAGGAGCCCACATTCTAACAGGTGACATGACATGTAAATAGTTGCTCTGTGCAAGATATAGACAGGATAAATGGAAGGTAATTTCAGATGGAAAGGCACTGGTAGATATAGGGATCAGGAGGGGCCTCCTGTCAAAGATAAGATTTGAGCTTTTAAAAATGTTTTTTCAATCAACAAAAATCCAGTTTTTCCTTCCACCCTATGCTACCCCTGATTGAGAATAAAAGGAAAATAAAAAATAAAAACCCTGATACAAGTGTAATCAAGCAAAAGAAATTTCTTCATTAACCGTGTTTTAAAGGGAAAAAATAAAATATATACATACATATATGTAAAATATGGGTACATCTATAACACCCACACATATCATTCTATACTCTTGAGTCTTCTCTCCATCAGGAGGTGGGTAGCATGTCATTATTTCTTTGGAATCCTGACTTGGAGCCATCACTCTGATCAGAGTTCCAAAGTCTTTCCAAGTCATTTTGTCTTTACGATGTTGTTGTCCTTGTCTCAATTATTCTTTGGGTTCTGTTTGCTATGTATCAGTCCATAGAAGTCTCCCCAGGTTTTTCTGACATCATTCCCTTCATCGTTTCTTATAGCACATCCATATGACAGACCTTGTTCAGTCCTTCCTCAAATGACAGACCCTCTCTGATACAATTCTTTGCCCCCTCAAATTAGAAAGATTTTGCTCATGTTTAGAGGTTTTATTTTTTCCTTTAGGACTAATCTCCCCCACACGTATACATACACACTTAAGCTACCCTCGCTCTACTTCTCCTTATCTCCTTTCGCTCCAATTTCTTTGTTCAATGAAATATATTTCTCCAACCAACTGGGTCTGTGTGGGTGTGAGTGTGGGTGTGGATGTGTGCTTTCTTCCCTCCTTTGACCAGTTCACACATAAGAGTAAGGTTTCTGTCAACTGCTTCTTTCACCCTTTACTCCTTATTTTTATAGATTCCTACTAGCACACGTCAATTATGTGAATCTTTTCCACTAACCTTCCTTTTCCTCTTCCCCACTGGTGTAATACTCTTCTTCTCTCTTTCCATTCATCTTTTAAAATCATCAGAAATATAAAAGAACCATTCTGAGGCCTTCTGTCTAATCATACTCCCTGTATGATTCTTAATATTAGGGCTCAGAGGGGCCATGTATCATCTCTCCATATTAAAATATAAGCAGTTTATCCTTTAGTCCCTTTTCATTGTTCATTTGCATTTAGCTTTTTAGGTTTCTTTTAACTCCTTTGTTTGAACTTCAGATTTTCTACATAGCACTGGTCTTTTTTTTATCACAAATGCATGGAAGTTCTCTGTCTCATTAAAGGCCATTCCCCACCCCCACCCCCACCCCCAATAATATTATACTCAGTTTTTCTAAGTTATTCTTGGACATAAACCTATATCCTTTGCTTTCTGGAATATCATGTTCCAAGCTTTCTACTCCTTTGTAATGGTGAGTGTTGCATCATGTGTTATTCTAAGTGTGGCTTCTCAGTATTTGAATTCATTCTTTCTGACTGCTTGCAGTATTTTTTCTTTGACCTGGAAGCTCGGGATTTTGGCTAAGATATTCCTGGGGTTTTCACTTTGGGGTTCCTTTCAGGAGATAAGTGGTGAGTTCTTTATATTTACACTTTTTCCTTTGGTTCAGAAAAATCTAGACAGTTTCCTTTTAAGATTCCCTGTGCTTTGATGTCTAGGCTCTTTTGTAAAATTGTATTTATTTATTTCAATACACATTGCCTTATGTGAAAGGGAAAAGTCAGAATGAAAGGAATGAACCATGGGAGGGGGAAAAAACAGAAAAAAGAAGAGAATATATAGCATGTGTTGATTTACTTTCAATCTCCATAGTTCTTTTTCTGGATGCAGACGGCATTTTCTGTCTAAAGCCTATTGGGATTGCTTTGGATCACTGACCCGCTGAGAAGAGCCAAGTCTTCCATAATTGATTATTGCACATTCTTGCTGTTATTGGTGTCATGTATTATTCCTGGTTCTGCTTGTTTTGCTCAGCATCAGTTCATGTCAATCTTTCCAGGTAGGCTCTTTTTTTATTCATAGTTTTCAGGCATTTAAAAAATGTTATTATTTAATTACTTGTGCTAATTAATATGATGTATACTATCATTAATATAAAATAAATTAAAATAATTTAATTAATAAAGAATAAAATAATTATAATAATTTATCTATTTAAATTTTAAATGGTTTTTAAATTTTTTCTCGAACTATTTTCTAGATCAGTTATTTTTTTTACTATAAGATTGCTTTACATATTCTTCCACAATTGTTGTCTTTTCACTCAGTTTTATTATTTCTTGTCCTTTGATTCTATCTGATCCATTTCAATTTCCATCTTCTTGATTCAAATCCAGCCTCAAACATTTACAAGCTTTTGGGACTCTGGGCCAAGTTACTTACTCCTATTTGCCTCATTTTCCTCATCTGTAAAAAGAGCTGGAAAAGGAAATGGCAAACCACTCTAGTATCTTTGCCAAGAGAACCCTAAATGGAGTCACAAACAGTTGGAAATGACTGAAACGACTTAACAACAAACAAAAATTTTCAAGGAGTTTTGTTGTTTGGGCTAGTCCTGGTACTTCTTTCTTGAGTTATTGAATATTGTGCTATTTCGGGTTCTCAGAGACAGCTCCCGAAATGGTCTGATCCAGGGCAAATTTTGATCACTTCTTCCTTGGTCTGAACTTTTCAAGTTCCTTACCTGACTTTGGGTCTAAGCAATAGGATGCTGCTGCTAGACTCAGTCCCTATCTTTCCGTTGGAAAGCAATACTTATTCAGAGTGACATAAGGTAGAGCTCCCTTTGATCTGGAATTCCTGCCGTAGGCTTCTGATCCAGCTGGAAACTGTAGCTGACGCCCTATTCTGCTCCTGGAGTCCAAATCCCACAGCTACTGCCTGCTTCTAAATTTCTTCCTTGCTCAGTATGCAGCTGAAGATTTGTGATCTCCCTATACCCTGAAATACTACCCCTAGGTACAGGTCCCTTCCCTATCTGTGACCCAAAATTGTGGAGTGAGCAATGAAATTGCCTTTGGGTACCTTCATGAGGTTGTGGTGCCCTATGAAGATTTGGGACCTTATCTTACCCTTGAGCAAAAGTCCTGTGTACTAAAACTATCTCTTGGTTCCTGACTATATCCCATCCTCAGTGTCTGGATTTTTCTGTTTCCTTATGCCAGTGTAAGCTGGAAAAGTGACTCACCATGATTTTTTCTTGGATTTCCCCATCAGGATTTTGTCCAGTGCATTTTCTATATCTGTTTGGAGAATTTCTGTTGGGGACGTGGGAAGGAGAACACTATAGACTATGGTGTTCGCTGTATTTCCCTCTGCTGCTCCTGTCATTTTGAGTCTTTGTCCCTGAGCTCAATCTTAAGGGAAGCCAGGGAAGCTAAGAAGTAGGGGTGAGAAGGGGGACCATTCTAGATCTAGGAGAGCAGAGAGTGAAAATTCAGAATAAGAGATAGAGTGTAAGTGGATTGTAGAGCTCTCAGAGGGAGGGGGGTAAGGCATAAAAAGACTGGAAAGGGAGGGTGGAACTAAGTATCGTTTGATGGATGCAAATGGAGCATATGGAGATTCAGATGATTTTCTGGAAAACCCAGCTGCTCCAACCAGCCAGCACCACCAGTTACAGCAAATGGGGGTGAAGTTTTGCATACTGTGGATGAATTTCCTGGAGTCTACTTTCCAGGGGTGTCCACATTGATCATAATATTGACACATAGAAAGTATTATCTTTTATTATAACAAACAAAAAATAATTGACTTCACAGAACAAAAAGGGCCTCTTTAAAAAGAGACCTTTAAAGGGTCTCTTTTCTGCAATGAATTTTCTCCCATGGAGATGTTAATATTATATAAAATCGCTTTGTAGATGCAATGACAAGTTAATTTTGTCTAATGATTTATCAGGTAAAAAATAGTGATTTATAAAATACAAACCAAATGGTTCTCATCCAGAGCATGGCACATAACCAAATGGCCTGTCCATTGAGATAATCCATCAGTGTAGATTTGGGATATGAATTGCAAATGAGCAGTGAACTGGACCCAGAATTAAAAGGGGAGAAAATGTACTAGATCATATTTGGGAAAGTGTGCAGTATTTTCAATGATCTCCACCTGTTTGCTGCCACCAAAGACCATCTTTTTTAAATCTATGTACAGTGAGATGCTACTTATTATATATGCAACAGACTAGTTAGACATGGCTTAGATTATTCCAGGTTTTTTCCTTGTCCAACATCCACAAGCATCAAAGTCTATGTGAAGACAGACATAATTCTTCTCTCCATCCTGCTAATTCCCCGTGTTGATCTTGGATATAGCAATAGCACATGCCTTCTTTATAGCTTGCTTGATTTGATGCTTATTGGTCTTGACACCCAGGATGAATCCCAGGATGGTACTGTTCTCAGTCTTCCTCATAATTGACTCAATAATTAAGGGGAACTTAATAGCAGAGTCAACAAGGTGGCTCTTATTCAAGACATTTTTATTAGGACATGTGGGCTGCCTATGAAATCTAAGCATCTTGGGTAGCCTGAGGGTGGAAGGGGGGGGTCATATATTCATTTCATGGCTTCAACACTACCTTCTTTAGTCTACAGATTTTTTGCCTTTAATTTGGACTCTTCCTTCTTTGTCTTTCATCACATCTTTGGTGAAAAGGCCTCCTATATCACTCACGTGGGTTTATGACTACAATTCTAACTCAGACAGGATAAGGCTTTGCTGCCAAAGTGCGGACTACTCTAAAACGTTTTCCACTCACGACCCCTTTTCACCTGAGAAATGTTTATATGACCCTGAGTATTTATCTATATGAAACAGGTGTACAAATCAAAACTTTATTGATAATAAATCTTAATTTTGAGATCCCTACATTCAATTATGAACCATCATATGGGGTTACCACCCACAGTTTGAGAAGCCGAGGGCTGTAGGATGATGGTAAACATGAAGAGCGATTGTAGAAGTAGGTGAAATCTCCAAACTCCATCTTTTTAACTCTCATTTTTTTTCTAATGGCACTGTATAGCTACCAATCAAGGCGTAGCATAATCTTTAAAGATTCAGAATTGAAGATAAACCATAGAACACTGGTAGGTAGAAGTCTACAAAACATTACCATTTGCGATTGGCCTTCAAGAAGTGGCATAAGGGGCAGCTAGGTGGTGCAGTGGATAGAGTACCAGCCCTGAAGTCAGGAGGACCTGAGTTCAAATCTGGTCTCAGACACTTAACACTTCCTAGCTGTGTGACCCTGGGCAAGTCACTTAAACCCAATTGCCTCAGCAAAAAGCAAAAAAAAAAAAGTGACATAAAATATATCATCAAGGGCATATACAACCATAGAAAGCAATTAGCCAATCAGATCGAGGAAGAACAGAGAACCCCAAAGGGCTGATACTGATGAAATATTCATATATCCAGAGGAAGGTCTATGGTGTCTCAGATTCTCTAGAAAAGATTTGTTGCAAGACCTGAACAAGTCTTGCCCAGGTTGCAAAGGTATAAATATGTAGTGAGCTGCACTGTTAGAAGGAGGATTCATCCTGGTTAGATTGTAAATAGATTAGAATGTTAAAGAAGTGTTCATTGGAGAACTAGGGAGAGCTCCCTGGGGATAAGTGTACATTTTCCTTATTATTCTAGCCTTTCTAGTCTGAGCCCTTAGTGATTCTAACTCTGGAAGTTTCAGACCAAGGAGGATGGACGTTATTCTGTGATAGCCCTTCTGGTACCCCTCCACTAACTCCATGTAGATGGCCACTGATTGTACCCATACAGAGGCCCAGCCCTCCCACATTTTGTGTGTGTAAGAGTTTGATGACCCATAAGTCAGTGCTGAAGCCATCCCAGAGCATTGCCATGCTTGAGGATAAATAAATAAGTTATTCTCCCCTCCCCTGTGGCTTTCAAGGTCACAAGAATAATGTTGAACCATGGTTTGAAAACTCATTTCAATTCAACAAACATGCTAAATGTCGATCAGGTGCCCAATGCTGTGCTAGGCTGATGGAGATGAGCAAAAACCCAATGGGAATTTCTGCCAAGACACTTACGTTCTCTAAAGGCTACAACATGTACTCAAATGAGAAATTACAAAGTAATTGGGCAATATGGAAGGAAAACAAACAACAGGCAGGATAGGGAGGACTTCAAGAAAGGTCTGGGGAGGAAGATGGTTATCTGAGCCAAACTTGGAAGGAGACTATGGTGTCCAAGAACCAGCTGGGGCAGGACAGCATTCCAAGCAGGGGAGCCAGCCTTGGGCACGGAATGTTACACCTGGGTTACAACAGGTAGGCTATTTTGGCCAGAGCCTGGAATAGGTTTGGAGCCGAATTCTGTAGAGCCTTAAGTGACAGAGATATATAAACTCAATTCTAGGAACCACAGGAAGCCCCTGAAAGGATACTGAGCAAAAAGAATGGATTTTAGAAAAATTCTCCTAGCTACTGTGTGGATGGTCCATTGGAGAGAAAGTAGTAGCAAGAGTGTCGCTCCAACATTTCCAAAGCAGCAGATCACATGGATAGCCTCAGATCGTTTTCAGGAATCTTCAGTGAAGTGAAGTGGGTGGGGAATGGGGGGGAAGGCTTGTGCCCATTCTTCCTGAGCAGCCTATCGCTGAGTAGCTGAGCTGTCAACCAAGATCAGTCTGGTCAGGGAGGAATAAAGGTGTACCAAGAATAAATGAAGGAGCTGGTTGGGCACAGTGGATAAATTACTGAGTCTAGAGTCAGAAAGATCTGAGTTCCAATTCAGTCTCAGACACTTCCTAGCTGTGGGACCCTGGGTAAGCCATGTCACCCCATTTACCTCATTTTCCTCATCTGTAAAATGAGCTGGAAAAGGAAAGGGCCAACCTCTCCAGTATCTCTGCCAAGAAAATCCCCCAATGGGGTCATAAAGAGTCAGACACAACTGAAAAAGAACTCAAAAACAGATATCGAGCCCTAGGGATACAAGTATAAAAGCAAAACACTCCCTATCTTAAGGAGCTTACATTCTGATGGACTCAGAGGAGTTGTGGCCAGAGTAAAGGGCTTAGGCCTGAGAAATCATAGAAGTGGTACGTGAAACATTAGGCAGTCCATTCCCATGAGAGAGGGAGAATTGATCAGATTATGATTCTCAGAAATAGGTGAAAAGCCGGTAGAGTTCTATCGTTCTGGCAGGATGGAAAATACCAGGCTACCGATGAGTTTGTACACTGAGCTGTGGCGCTTAGCTCCTCCTGAGCATGATCTCTGGTGCTTCCACATGCTAGAAGAATCTCTTACAATCACTAATGGCTGGCCTGCTGTGGACAGAGAACTTGGCCAGCCAGTGATAATGGTAAAAAAAAAAAAAAATAATAAGGGAAGGGTCCTCTTCCCCATCACCTGCAGCTTCTTGGAACAGTCAGTTTTAACAGAGATCCTCTGCAGATGACCCTGCCCAAAGTGGAGGGAACCTATGACATAGTTGTATACTTTGTCACGCACAAATAAAATAGGATCAGTAATTATCCCTCCCTGTCTGTTTATTTTTAACCAGGAAAATGTTGAGTGCCATTCAGCAATAGCATGATGAAACATTAATGTGGAAATATGTTTTTGATCCTCATCATTTCTTCCCTCAAAGACAAACTGAGGTTATCAAGTCATTTTAAAGCTTGGCAGAACTCTTTAGAAAAACTTGTATTTGAGGGACTAATGAAAGCTTTCTTATTTCATGAGGTCCAATATCCTTGAAAAGGGGTCACGACTCTAACTGGCATCCCTCTGAGAGGAGTAAAATTCTCAGTTAGGTTCTCAAAGCTTTTCATTTTGTCCAGAAAATATTTTTTTTTCCTTTTAATAAGGGTGGAAGAAAAGTTTCACAAAAACAATAGGCTCAAACTAAAAAAATCCATAGGTAAGACTCATTGATATGCTTTTTAAGGTAAATCAGTCCCCGTCTTATTGGTTTTTTGATACTAGAAAAAAAGATAAATAAGGTCGATGAGAACTTGAACTTTTCTCAAGGGTTTAGGGGGAAAATCATGTAAATTGACTGTTGTGCTGCTGGATAAAATGGTAGGCCAAACTGCAGGTATTATCAGGGGATTCCAAAGGCAGACTAGGCACAGAGCTCTTTCCCCATGGTCATGATATCCTCCCTCTGGGCTCCATATTTGGACTTATTGAATTCAGAGATTATGTGTATCTGGTATGGTAAGAGCCTTTGAAAATATGGATCATAAATTTGTACGGGTGAGTGAAATATCCAGGCACTTGTCAGTACTACCTCTGTGGTTATTATGCTCTGATTCTAGTATTTTGTGAGGATCAAACGAGATCTTTATTGTAAAAAGTACCTTCCACAGTGCCTGGCACATAGTAGGCATTTAAATATTTATTTCCTTAGCCTTATTCCCTTTTTTGCCTCCAGAGGTTGAGTATCAGGGCCGAATTTATCTCATAGAAGTAATATAGATAGATCCCTTTTTTATTTTTATAAATCATTTCTGTGCTATTTCAAGTAGATGTTTTTTTTAAAATATTCATTCTAATTCTATCCTTTGGTGTTCACAAATGGTATGATCGATTTATTTTTATAGAATTGTGTTGTTTAATGCATTTTCTATTTCTTACGCTGCTAACTTGGATACTCTAGAATTTCGTAAGTATTTTTCTGTTTCATTTTATCAGTTTTATTGACATACATTTGCCAGTATAGTAGGGCATATAGAGAGTCAGCTTCAGAGCCAGAAATATACGGTTTCAAGTCCAGACCTCTGATACATACTGAATAGGTGACCCTGGGAGAATCACTTCAACTCTCAGTCCCCCTGGGCAACTATGTAAGTCTGTCAGTTGTAGAGAAGATGCTGACTTCCATTGATCCCTGGATGCTTCTGCTCTTTCTCCATCTCTTTGATCTCCTGAGAACCCCAATGGCAGAGATTCCTCTGATTGCAGGCCAAACCGAAGGCTCTGATGAGCAGACCCACTGCTCTTTCAGTCATCTGCCAGGAAATCTGTCCCTCCTCAAGCTTCAGTGGCCCAGGATGAGATCTTGTTGTCCTCAATTCCATTTAGCAGAATTGTGCTGACCGTAGCTCCCCACCCTCACCCCCTGGTCTATCCCAAAGCGGAACACCTAAGGGTTTAGGGCCATCTTGTGGAACCGTCCTAGACTGTATTGCCAAGCTTATTGACATATCCCTTTAGTTTTACGGATAATTGCCTCTGACATCTTTTATCATCTTTCCTAGAGATTTTCGAGGGAAGCTGGGCTCCTAGGGAATTTCTTGGAGCGTTTCATTGAGGAGTCTTCTATGGTATTAAAATCACAGCTCCATTTCCTAGCACTGACACTAATCTCTACAATTGGGCAAAATGCTTTCTACTGATTACCTTAATATCTTTGTCCTTTAGCATTTATCGTTTATATCTTAATAATTTGGTTTTGGTTTTTTAAACAAGTTAATTACATACACACACACACACACACACACACATATACATATACAAGGTACAAATGAAGAAACTAGGCTAAGAGAGGTTTAGTGATTTGGTCAGGATGATATAGCCAGTAAGGGTTTAAGTTTGAATTTGAACTCAGGTCTTTTTGACTTCCAGTCCACTTTATCCACTTTATCCACTATGCCATCTAACAACTTCTAGTACTTAAATATAACTTTACTTCTAATACATCATTTGGCTGTATCCTAAAAGTTTGTATATATTGTCTTATTGTTGCTATTTTATTTGGTGAAATTATTTGTTGTTTCTATACTTTCTTCTTTGATCTACATAGTCCTTAAGGTTTTACCATTTAGGCTTCATTTAAATTTAAATCCTTTCTCCAAAATCCTATTATTGATAATAAGTTTCATTATGTTGCAGTCAATAAAAGATGTATTTAATGTTTCTGTTTCTCAATATTTGTTTGAGTTCGTATGCCCTAGCACATAATCAGCTTTTGTAAAGATGCCATGCAAAGTGAACAAATGTATATACTCATTTATATTCTCATCCAATATTTTCCAAAAACCTCTTATATTTAACTTTTATAAAATTCTATTCAGGTGGGGCAGCTAAGTGGCGCAGTGGATAGAGCACCAGCCCTGAAGTCAGGAAGACCTGAGTTCAAATGTGGCCTCAGACACTTAACACTTCTAGCTGTGTGACCCTGGTCACTTGTATCAACAAAAAAAAAATTCTCTTCAGGTCCTTAACTTTCTTCATGTTGTGGTTTGGGTGTTTTTTTACAGTTCTCTAGGTCTGAAAGGGAAACAATGAAGTCCCCAACTATCAATTTTACTGTATATTTCTCTCTGTATTTTGAGTATATTTTCCTTTAAATATTTAGGTGCTAAGCCATTTGGTACATATATATTGAATACTTATATCATTTCATTCTCTACAATGTCTTTAACAAAATCTTACTGAAATTCTCTGGGTTACATGAAAAGAGGAAGTTATCTCCTAGGAGTTCAAGGATGCCTCCATTTCCATCTTGCTAAAGGTAAAGGGAATAGATTATCCTGCATCAATCATGGGGACAGGGTGTCTCTCTTTTAGTCACTGTTGACAAGATTCTTGCCAGAGTCCTCCTTAATAGGCTGATCCTTCACCTGGAAGATGATTATCTGCTTTAGAAGGGGCTGAGGAACAGTTGACATAGTGTTGGTTGCCTAACGACTCCAGGAGAAATGCCAGGAGCAGAACAGAGGTGCGCAACATCTGTAGATTTTGCTAAGGCCTTTGATACTGTCGGTCTTGAGGGCTTATGGAAAATTATGTCAAAATTTGATGGCCCAGAGAAATTCATAAGTATCATATATCACTTTCTTGATAGCATGCTTGCCCGGGTTCTGGACAATGGGCGATGTTCTTGTACTTTTCCAGTCCCCGATGAAGCAAAATGAGGCTGCGTGCTTGCTCCCATACTTTTTAACATGATGTTTTCAGCCATGTTGTCAAATGTCTTCAATTAGGACAAACATGGTATCAAGATCAGCTATCACACTAGTGGTAAATGCTGAGACTAGAAAAGGCTGCAAGCCAAAATGAAATTGGAATATCGGTACATGATTTTTTTGTTTGCAGATGATTGTGTACTCAATGCGGCCCTGGAGATGCATCAGAGTATGAATGGATTCTCTGCTGCTTGTGCTAATTTTGTAACATCAAGAAAACATAGGTCCTCCATCCATATGTGGAACCATCAGCTACAGCAAATGGGAAGTTTTGAATGTTGTGGGTAAGTCCACTTACCCTGGCAGTGTACTTTCCAGGGATGTCCACATTGACAATGAGATTGATATACACATTGCCAAAGCTAGCTCGGTGTTTGGGAGGCTCCGAAGGAAAGTGTGAGAGAGGAGAGCTAGGAGAGTGATGACCAAGCTAATGGTGTATGCTTGTGAAAATTGGACAGTATATTAGCACCAGGCCAGGAAACTGAATTGCTTCCATTTGAATTGTCTTAGGAAGGTTCTGAAGACCACCTGGTAGGATAAGATACCACACACTTAGCTGTGTATTCTGTATTATCTCCTGGTGAGGATACATATTTCTTCTCTCTCCATTACAAGACAAGCATTTGATCCTCATATAGTCAGCCCATCCTTATTGTTCAGATGTATTTACTTTTCTATTTCTCTAAGCTCTTTTGTGTGGATTCCATCGTCTCCACCCAGCTCTGGCCTTTTATCAGGAATATTTCAAAGTCCTCTATTCTATTAATGATCTATCCCCCCTCACTGCCCCATATATTCAGACTTTTAAGGTAAGGTAAGTTTGATTATAAGCTGTTTCTTTTGCCCTTTGAAAAACTGTGTTCCCTGATTTCTGTCTCTTTATAGAAGTTGAAGCATAGTTTTGTGTGATCCTGACTGTGGCCCTTGGCACACCAAGTCTTTTCTAGTCTTTTTGAAATATTTTCTTTGACCTAAGAAGCTAGTGATTTTGACTTTAGCATTACTAAATGTTTCAGTTTGGAGTTTTTTTCAGGAAGTGACTGGTGGGATTACTTTTACTTTCACTTAGCCCTCTGGTTCTAATGGATCTGGGCTGTTTTCATTTATGATTCATCAAAAGAGAATGTCCAAACTCTTTGCTTGGCCATAATTTTCAGAATGTATGGGGATTCTTAAAATTTCTGTCCTGAACCTCTTTTTTAGGTTAAGATTTTTTACATGTTCTTATAATTTTCAGTTTTTAACTTTGTTCTAATATTTCTTGATGTCTTGAGGAATGAATATTTTTTTCTTCACTGAATTTTTCAGGAACCTCACTAACTTGATTAACATTTTCTACCTCTCTTCTAAGGAACTGATTTTCCTTCCATTTTTTTTTCTTCAAGAGCTCCAATTTCATTTTTAACTTTTACTTCACTTTTTTTCCATCCTATATTTCGAGTCTGTGACCAAGTCATTCTTTTGTCCCTCTGAGTCTCTCTTTAAACTTATTATGGAGTTACTCTTTTTTCCCTGGATTTACTTCTTGGACTTCTCTTAACCCCTCAAAGTTTTTTTCTCTTTACTCGTGTCTTCAGCCTCAGTTTCTGGATTGGTACTTTATGCTAGGTCCAGGTTCTGCCTTTTCTCTCAGTCTTGGATGAGATAGCTTGGTCCTGTTTTCTGTCCCTTCTGCAATTTGGATGTCACAGCTATTGTCCTTCTGAAGTTCTAGTTGGTGTAGCTGATTAAAAGTATCTCTACCGTCTTCTGTAACACATTCCGAGATTGAGCTTAGGTCTCTTCCTTGATCCCTGAATGCTGCCTTTATCTCCTGTGTGAGTGCTGGTCTTGGCCCTGGCAATATCTTCTTCTCCTGGCATATTCACCCACTGTGAGTTGCCTTGGTACTCTATGGTGACTTTGACCAAATATCACATATTATGCTGGCTTCTTGCCAAGTGGAGGGCTCTATAGTATATAAGTTCATGATAAATAATACTAATAATAAGAAGAAGAACTTTACAATTATGATCCCATTTGAACTTTACAACACTGAGCAGCAGGTACTATTATTCTCCCCATTTTACGGATGAGGAAATTGAGACAAATCTATATTAACTGACTTGCCTAGGGTTGCACAACCAGTAAATATCTGATGCCAGATTTGAATTCAGATCTTTCTGGCTCCACATCCAAGATCATAAACTGTGTCACCCAAGGATCAGATGTTATTTGGTTGCCTTTCCCCTATCTTTTTCTTAGATCCCCTTGGGAGGCTACTTCATATTAGAGATCATGTTAGCGTCAGTCTTCCTTTAGCATTTTAGATCATTTATTCCATCTTGTGTCCTTTTTTCCCCCTTCCCTGGGGAGTTCCTTAAGGGAGGTCATATGGATGCAATATCTTCTTATAATGTGTTCTTTTGAACCTAAACTGATGATACTGACCTGGAGAAACTTCCAACTTCCAATTGTGAATGGCATTTCACTTTGCTTTACTTTGATACTTTGGTCTCATTATTATGGATACTTCTTGTGACCAAGCCCCACTGTGATACTGTATAATTCATGTATCTGACATGTGACTTCTCCACCAGGGCTCCCACCACATAATAGTGGTCTTCTTCTAGTTCTCCTGACTTGACCTGCGTGCTAATGACACTATCCTTGGGAAATCCTGGCTCTCACCTCAAGGGTGCCCCTTCATTTGCAGTTATACAGTTGTGATGACAACCTTTATGAACTATATCTCTCGGGCAATTCGTAGTCTAGTCAGTGATCATGGCCTCCTTGTGCCCACCTTGTGCTGCTTCTCCATCGCCCCTTGAGTGACCATTAATTTTCCAGAGCTTGATAATGTCATTGATTGTCTTGCAACCCCAAAACCGTGCCCTGAGGACTTAATACTTTCATTTCTAAAATGCTTTCCCTGGGGCCCCATTGGTATGGTTGGTGTATGCTCTCAGGAACCCATTATTTCCGATTAGTGCCAGCCATGCTCCATTTTATTCCCAGGTCACCTTCTCATTAGCTGCCTTGCCACCATAATACCACTCCCCTTCTCACCCCAACCCAAACAGTTCTGGAACAATACTTAAATTAGTACTGTCATTACTTCTGATAAGTTTACTCCCTTATGGCTCCACTCACCATCTCAGGAGCTTTCTAAAGCAAAATATTCCTACCTATCCTCTACTCCCCTTTGTATGTTGTTTCCTCTATTTGAATGGAAGCTCTTTGAGGGAAGGGACTACCTTACTTTTGTATTTGTAGCCTTAACATATGCACAGTGCTTTGTATATAGTATATGCTCAATGAATGCTTTTTTCATTCGTTTCATGACTCAAAACCATACAGCATCACCAAAAATTAATGTTGCTAAAGAGATTCAAAGCTAAGAGTCAAAAGAAGGGCTGCTTAATTTCCCCAATATTTGTGTATTATTAACAAGAAAATTCTGTGGTCACTGTTTTCCAGACCAAAACATGGCCACAAAAGAACTATTAAATGAAAACCAAAATCACATCAAAGTAAACCAGAAACAGAAATCATATCAAGCCCTGAACTGTGGGGTTCAGACCCACAATGGCAACTCCATTATAACTGCAGGAACAGGCAACAAGACTCTTGTATCAGTGTCCTTGTAAGGAGCCTCCCCTTGTTGACAGTCAAGCCTAGATACTCTGAGGATATTTGACTGTCTTAATAATGTCCCTAAAATGTTTGCTCTCATTGTAATACCCGGAGCGGTCGTTCCTTTTGTCAACATTTTTCATTGACGTGAATATCTGGGCTATGCACATGGCACACATCGGCTGGTAATTTAAAAAAACAACAACAACAACAACAACAACAACAACAACAACAACAACAACAACAAATGTTTTATTTAGAAAAGTCTTGCCAATGTGGATGCAACCGCAATCTGTCGTTCTGCCTATTAGGCCCCGCTCCCTCCCTTTTTGACGCCATCATGTCATGAGTTACTTAGCAGCCTAGCAATCCTTCCAGATCTGCTTCATTCTCCAGCAGGGCAGGTATATTTATATAGCAGCTTTCTGGCAACGGGACAGATTTTCCCCACTACAAATGTTGGATTCAACAATTGCTTTTCCTGAATGTTGGCCCATGACCAGTATTTAAGGAATCCTCCCTGTGTCTCCAAGGGCTGCAGCTCAAGTTTAGCTCTATCTTTCCAGGCCTGGAGTTACTCACATTATTACTTGCTATGATCGTCTGAGATACTGTCCTTTCTTCCTCCATTCCTGCTTGGCAGGTTTCAAACTGGCAGAGCGATACAAAAACTATACAACAGTGCTTAATACTTTTCCTTTGCCAATCAGAATCCTTAGAAAAGGCAGTGTGGTGGAATTGGACCTTTTTGACTGGTGCCCCAAGAGGTCACAGATGACTTCCCCGGCTTATAAATAAACTTAGAGATGAGCTGCTGATCTTCAGCTTCCTGAATCTCCTGCTTCTTCCCAAGTAATTGAGTTTCTAATTAGAGACATGCCCACTGACTCACCCAGATGCCATGCTAATTCAAAATGTACGTAGAGAGGGACAGTACCCATTTGAGCAACCTAGTCTTGGGAAGTCAGACTTGAGTGACAATTTCACTAAGTCGAACTCATTCCCTTTTTCCTTCATTTGCAAATGTTAAATCTGATCTCTCCAGATGTCCTGGAGAAGATCTCTGATTGGCCAAAATGCAAAAATCTCAATTGATGAGCATAACATTGCCCACCATCCCATCTGGAATACTCCCCAGATTGTAGACAGAAAGGTTCTCTTCTGAGAGCCAGGGTAACCGGTCTAGTGCCAGTCTTGCAGATCCTGTGAAATTAGGAGCGCATAAAGCTGCATCATGCTGGAGAGGATAACCTGAATAGGCCCAAAGCAAAGCCAATCACCATCCATCAGCATCCCCCTACACACGGTAGCCATGTCGAGGCGCGTGGAATAGGATGTTACGGCTATTACTTTCATCAGTGTACACAAATACACACCAGCACACACATTTGTGCTGAAGGATTGTAGCTCCCAGGTTGAGAGCATGCCCTTATTGCTACATGTTGCCGTCAGACCCATCTGCCGCTCCAAAACTCTCTCTCAAGAGAGAGAGGGGCAACATTGTGAAGGAATACAAGTATCTGCCTTGGGATCATAAGACCTGAATGTCATGAGCAAGTCATTTGCCCTCTGCTCAATCCAATGAAGTTAAGAATATCTGCCCTATGTGCCACATGGCAATGTTCAAAGGACAGTGCTGGAGCAACCTTCAAGCGCTCTAGAAATGTGAATGACACTTCCTGCCCCTTGCCCCCAAACCAAAATGCATTTCTCTTTTCTTTGATCCTCTCCAACACTAAGCTGACTCTCTTTGACGATAGAATCCTGATATTTCCTATCTTTTCTCCCTGACTTGACGGTGAGCTCCCCGAAGGAAAGCGCCATAGCCCATTTGTGATTGTTGCTCCCCAACATCTAGCACAGGCCTTTGCACAAAGGCAGCATTTAGTGAGTGTTTGTTGAATTCAATGAGATTTGGGCAAGACAGATATTTATTAGTCATGAAGTCACCTTAGTGACACAAGGTGAAAAGAAAGAAAGATGGGATGGGGGGGGAGAGAAAACATGCATCCCCCAGAAAAGCAGCTGTTCCTGAACGCTGTGAATCAAGTAGCCTTTGTTAATGTTCCCGTGTCAAGTTCTACTGATGTTTTTCATCACATCATAATCATTTCACAGAATATATCCCATAAACACCGCCTCCATCTAACCATTAATCCTTCCCCTTGTAACAAAGGAAAATATTGAGGTGCAACAAAGCAGCCAAATCTGACCTCCTACACCACTTTCTGCACCCATAGTTCCCGGAAGTCGGTTCCATTTTTTTCCCCCTTTGGGACCAAGAAGGGTCATTATCATTTGAATCTGGCTGACTTTTCACAGTTTTTCATTGGGTAGATTCACTTCCTGGTTCTTCCTGGATTTTCAGTCAAGCCTAAAATGTTCCCAAGGTTCTTTCCTTTTCCTTTATAGACACGTGGCCTGAGCAGATACAAGTCAGATCGACAGAGAATGGCTTCCCAGCTGTAGCCTAGAGGAGCTAACCCATAATCCTGTAGTCCTGCCTGCTCCTCGGGTGGCCGCTTCAGGACCAAACCGAGTCCTGTATGAGGACAACATGTACTAGTAGAACTTGCCCTTGGCGACACTGTTTGTGTCAGTGCCTGTTTCACTCTACCTACATCCAGAGCAAAGGATGCTGGGTCCTCCTCCAGGAAGCCACCTCCCAAATACCATAAGCATAATTGAGCGATGGACACAAAAGAAGCTCATTGTTACTGCCTGGCCCGACCTGGCTGTGGGCCGGTATCGGTCATGCCAGTTGTTAGGTGGAGATAGGAAAGTCAGCCCAAGGAGGAAGGGAAAGAGGAGGGAGAGTTAACTCAACATCTGATTTGAGGGACGATAACAATAATGATAGCTGGCTTTTATTTTTATTGTTCAACTCTTTTGGCCCATGTGGGGCGTTCTTGGCAGAACTACTGGTGTACTTTGCCATTTCCTTCTCCGGCTCATCTTACAGATGAGAAAACTGAGGAAAACAGAGTGAAGTGACTTGCCTAGAGTCACACAACTGGTAAGTGGGTTTGAATTCAGGAAGAAGATTCATCCCTACTGCAGCCCAGCACTCTATGCGGTGTGGTGCCCCCCATCTGCCCAGCTGGCATTTATGTAATGCCCCTGTTATCACCTGGGAGCCTCCTGACAGCATGGTAAAGGGAGTACTGCAAGTATTATTCCCATTTTAGAGACAAGGCCACTGAGGCTCAGAGAGGCCTTTTCTGCTGCACTCTATCCATCACACCACACTGCCTCTCCTTTTCTAGCCTAAGCGCGCTTTCCAGTTGGGTAAACAGCAGACAGATGTTCTGGTTGGTGGCTGTGGAGCCAATGTCCTGGCCTCTTGTTAGTGACGGGACCACTCACATCTACAGCTATAGCTATAGCCACCAGCTTCACCTCTGGAAATAAAGGACGACTTCCGTGTCCCTCCCAAATAAAAGTTCTCTGGACTTTGCTTGGATTCGAGAAATAGCGATTGAGCACCTACTGTGTACAGGACATTCGTTTGGGCTGTGCTGGCAGGCCTCTTGGTTTGAGTATTTATTCATTTGATAAGTGTTTGGATATTTATTATGGGCCAGGCACAGATCTGGGCACCGGGGAGACCAATAACAGGAAAATCAAAAGAGCTCCTGCCCTGCGGAAGCACTCTATCTGCCAGGGCAAAGGAGGCGTAACACGGGCACAGAGGAGAAAAGTACTACTAAGGCAAAGCACTTGAAGGGGGTGGAGCAGGCTCACAATGGGGGGATTAGACAAGGTCTCACATGGGAAGAAAGACACTCTTTCACAGAGAAGCCGCCATTCAGGACTGGCTTTCTCTCTGACACGGCCAAGGGCACGGCTGCAGGAAGGACCAGGGTCATGATGTCCTGATCTCCTCCTAATTTCGCAAGAGCGAATCTGCTCTTAACACTCGCTGAACTGCAGAAAGAGGAGAGGCTGGCATCATTGGGGAGGCTGGCATCAAAGTGGAGGCTGGCATCAATGCCAAGGCTGTATCAGTGGGGAGGCTGGCATTGATGTGGAAGGTGGCATCAATGTGGAGGCTGGCATCAGTGGGGAGGCTGGCATTAATGTGAATGCTGGCATAAGTGGGGAGGCTGAGGCTGGCATTGATGCCAAGGCTGGAATCAGTGGGGAGGCTGGCATTGATGTGGAGGGTGGCATCAATGTGGAGGCTGGCTTCAATGCCAAGGCTGGAATCAGTAGGGAGCCTGGCATTGATGTGGAGGCTGGCATCAGTGGGGAAGCTGACATCAATGTAGAGGTTGGCATCAGTGGGGAGGCTGGCATTGATGGTGAGAGGGAGAGGAAGACATGAGGACGCTGTCCTTCCCATAACTCTTTACAGTAATCAATATGTTTTAGCCAATTGAGTGGGACTCCCAGCACAGCAGGTCGGGTACTAAGCGTGCCCGCCCTCAGCTTCCTTCGCATCCTTATATTTGAGGGCTTGGCGGAGACCTCGGGTTCTGTGAGCTCATTACTAGGAGCGCGCTCTTCACTTGCAGAAATCATAAGTCAGCCGATCTTCAAAATCTGAGGAACCCTCGCCTGGGTCTTCCATAAATCCTCTGGGGAAGGTCTGCTTGACACACTAGAGGCTTCCCTCTGGGTATGTGGGCTTTCCCACGCGGGCACTCCTGCCAGTGATCCGGGCCATGATCACACCATAACAAAATGGAATGAGCAGCCAGTAAAAACAGAAAAAAGTCACCGAGTCACCACGCTCTTTGCATGATGTCGCAGAGCAAGGCCCAAGGGAGCCAAAGACTTTCAAGAGCTACGAATGACTAAAGTTGAATCCTACCATGAAATAAAGAACCTTAGTGAAATGGAAGCATTTGATACAGTGCCTGCATCCGGCCCCACTTGTGCACTGGTTCCCCTTCCTCTCTGACAGGGAGGGCAGGAGATCTCCGAAGACCTATTTCATGATCTTGAACTAAATTGTTTTCAGTGGGTGGCAAAAGGAAAAATAGCTTAACCCTCCCTGCAATTCTGGCTTTGCAGGGATGTAAAGGATCCCGGGCCCTTAGCGGTCCAGCTGCCTCATCTTCCTGCTGGCATATAGTGAATAGGCTACTGAATGCCCTTGGAGTGGGAAGCCTCAGGTTCAAATTTTGGTGCCAGGGCCCAGGCGAGTCACTTCAACCTCTCTAAGACTCATTTTTCTCATCTGTGAAATGGAGGTAGACTTGATCATCTAATGACATTAACTTGTAGACATTGCTTTTTTTTTTTTTTTTTTTTTTAGCCTCACACACATACATACCACCTCCATAGGCAAAGGTCCTAGATTTGAATCCTGGTTCTTCTATTTACTACCTATGTGACATTGGACAAGTCACTTGATCCCTTGAGCTTTCATTTTTCTTATTTCTCTAAGGGGAGATTACACTAAGCAGTATGTATATATATATATATGTGTGTATATATATATATGAATATATATGTTTGGCCTAAAATAGATATAGATATAGATATATAAAGAGAAAGAGAGACAGAAACAGAGAGAGACAAGAGAGGTAAAGAGACAGACAGACAGACAGACAAAGACAGACAGAGAAACAGAGAGACAGAGAGTTGAAAAGAAACTGTGGGCAACCGGAACATTATCACCTCTAGGTAAATTTGAAATAGACTCCATTTCCTGGTACATGCGCTGCTACATTAAACTGGGATAACTTTCTTTTGCTTTTTCCTGCTGCCGCACTATTCATCTGGAAGCAGGAGCTACACCCAGCATCTTGAGGCTCATAATTGTGTCAGAAGCTTTGATATCTGGCCCTGAAGAGCAGCTATTACATTAGTAAAGACTTCAAATGGAGCTTGGAATTATGGTAAGAAGACCACCATAAACTACTGCACACAATTAGCTCATTTTGTTCTTTCTCCGAGCCTGGTGTAGCTGCAATTGAGCTTATCTCTGGGCCCCCAGCAAGATGCCTAATGAAGATTAAAAATATTTCCTTTCCATCGAATAATGTAGAAAGTGCTTTTATAATTATCAGGTGAAGAGGGAGGCAGTTACAGCTCTGTGAAGGATTAAAAATTCAGTCCCCTCCATGAAAGGCTACTACATATCAAAAAGATTGTCTCTTCAACTCTGAGATCCCACTCCACACCTGTCAGATTGGCTAAGACGACAGGAAATGGCAATGATGGGTGTTGGAGGGGATGTGGGAAAACTGGGCTACTGATACATTGTTGGTGGAACTGTGAATGGATCCAGCCATTCTGGAGAGCAATTTGGAACTATGCCCATATCGCTCCAAATCATTAGAAGATCCCCAAATCGTTTCATTTGTTCCCCAGAATTTTAGTGAGAAACTATGTGATCAGCATTGTGCTAGTTATTATTAAGTATACCCCCCAAATTGCAAGATCTAGAGGTTCTTGTAAGTCTTTTAGAAGTTAAAAACTACATTAAGACTTTGGTGACATGGAGCATGGCCCCTGCCTCAAAGATGCTGTAATTACGTTGTAGGCTGTATGAACTTGGTTTGGGAAGTATTGGGGAAGCCGTCGAAAATTTTCAAGCTGAAAATTCACTGGTCTGGAGGGTAGCTATCCAAAAGAGTGTCAAAGGATGGAAGAAGAGGGAGGGGTCAATAGCTCAAGGAGGTCAGGAGGGCCTGGAGAAGGTTTGGGACGACAAGAGATATGTAAACAAACATCGTGTGACATGTCATTGGTGCTCTTCAGGAGTCAAGGACAAACCACAAGCGAATACAAACAAATGTTGTTTTAAACATCTATTGATCCAGCGGGACTTCAGCCAGAATCTGTGGATCCCTTTGCAGAGATCCCCTGGAGACAGTGTTCATCTAATAGTATTCTCCTTGCATGCTGTAGCATTTCAGGGATCCACTGAGGAAAACTAGTGGGCATTTTCACTTCTATTATTTGAGATTAAAATCGAATGTGGGCTATTTCCCTTACAAAACAGATAGGGTTTTTTGACAGAACTTGTGTTCGTTCGTGTATTTCTATGCCTGTCACAAGTATGGAAGCTAATAAAGATCATAGAGATTTGGGGTGCTTAGATACTGGTACCTAACAGTTCACCTAGATCAATATGGAAGCTCATCTAAATTTCTTTTTATTAATGCCATTCAGTCATTTCCAGTCATGTCCAACTAAAATGTGTCCCCATTTCAGGTTTTCTTTGTTTTCCATTTCTTTCTCCAGCTCAATTTACAGATAGGGGAAGTAAGGCAAACAGGGTGAAGTGACTTGCTCAGGGCCACCCAGCTAGGAAGTTCTGGGGCACGATTTGAACTTAGGAAGAGGAGACTTTATGACTCCGGGCCTGGTACTCTATCCTAGCTGCCCCTTTGTTTCTTTTTACTTTTAAGCAAACTAAACTGCCTGGCTTATTATGACATGAGTCCAGATACCCCATCTGATAAAGTCAGCTGGTCGATAAACATTTATTAAGTGCTTACTGTGACCATTTGAGATGCTGGAGAACCAAAGACAGGCAAAAATGATTCCTGTCCTTCAGGAAATTATAAGCTAATGGAGGAGGCTACACACAAACAACTCAGCACAAACTACAATTTTGTAGGAGATAGGAGATAATCAACCAGATTTTCCCAGAAATCCCAAGTGCTTAATCCCCTTTTAGGAACCCCTCACCTCTTTGGTGGCCTACTTGTCTTAGTGTGTTTGGCCTTTCAGTTCACTTCCTGTTTCAAAGGTCTCTCAAGGGATTATGGGTGGCCTATGGGTTTCAGCAACCCAAAGAAATTTTACCACTAGGATTAACCTTGGTCTGCATGTGTGGGAACCTAACAGAGAGGCTCTTTTTCAATGAGAGAGAGATAGAGAGTGAGAGACAAAGACAGTGAGAGAGAGGGAGAGAGCGAGAGAGAGCGAGAGAGAGCGAGAGAGAGCGAGAGAGAGAGAGAGAGAGAGAGAGAGAGAGAGAGAGAGAGAGAGAG
>JAJPUD010003836.1:104517-154829 GCA_023553655.1 Myrmecobius fasciatus | reverse complement strand
TTTGAACTCAGGTCCTCCTGACTTCAGGGCTGGTGCTCTATCCACTGAGCCACCTAGCTGCCCCCTAAGACACACTTTTAAAAGGAGGCTCAAAGCTCGTGAGATCACGGGTGTCAAAGTGCTCTCTGAACTGTCCTGTATGAAGGGAGAATATAGCAAAATGACTATAATCTCTATTGGGGAGCGGAAAACCAGCTCTGAGTCCTTGCTCTGATGGTTACTAATGTTGTGGTTTGCCATTCAGGGCTTCTTTCCTCATTTGTAAAATTAAGGGATTCAATTAGATGACCTCTCAGATACTTTCCCACTTTAAATCTGAGAAACTATGATTTTTTTTTAAAAATATTAAGCCGAACGTCCCTTGTGAGTCGGTCAACAAGCACTGAAGTGCTTGGCGTGTGCGAGGCACTTCGCTAATTACCGGGCACCCAGACAAAAACCAAACGTCCCTCTACATCAGATAACCTCTGAGGACATCAGAATCCCCAGAAACTAACTCAGTTACGCTTGGCGCATTCTCATTGAGAAGGCCCTGAGCTGGGAGCTGCATTTCTATATCAGAATAATGTGTATGGGGCAGCTAGGTGGCACAGTGGATAGAGCACCAGCCCTGAAGTCAGGAGGACCTGGGTTCAAATCTGGTCTCAGACACTTAACATTCCCTCGCTGTGTGACCCTGGGCAAGTCACTTAACCCCATTTGCCTCAGCAAAAAGCAAAAAAAAAAAAAAAAAAAGAATGTCTATGAAAGTTTAAAGGGCAAAGAGTCACTTGGATTGAAATCCTGGTTAAATGAAGGATGGAACCACTGGTTAAATGAGGTACAAATGTATAATTTTGTGAACCCCTCCATAGATATTGCCTTGTTATTGAAAGCGGACAAGTATTATGGAAAGGATAGGCGCCCTTCTCCACGTAGTCCTTTTGGAGCTCTTCTGTCTGCTTTTTATAGGCTTGCCCAAAGTCTCCCTTCCTATTAAGCTGTTATTTGTCACTTCTTCCTATTTCTAGTATTGACTGCTTCTAGCAATTCCCCACAATCCCCTTTTCTCCTCCCTCGAAATTCCTGCTTCTAGCCTGCAATGGTCTGGAAACAAGAGAAATGACTTATTAAAACTGCACGTTGAATACAAGTGAATGGCCTCTGACCGAAGGCCTAAGTGTACTTTGCGTCAAATATATAGATTTTAGGCTGAACGTGTCATGAGGGCAATCTCCACTCCTCTGGGGCCTTTTCACCTTCCCAGTTTCTCAGCTAAGTTCTAGATGGCTACGGTCATTTCAAAAAAGATCTAAACCCTGATGAGGGGACCATTATTCTACCATCATTTATTTCAGCAAAAGCTGGGATTGGAGGTGCTGGGCCATCTTTGTGTCCTTGAAATCGATGGTGTATACAGTAGAGAAAGCTATCCCAATTTGAGTCTTGGGTGAGAGCCCTCAGGCAGAGTCGGAGTGGAGAGACAGACCCCAGGAGAAACCAGCCCACCTGAAACTGCCCCAGGACATCTTCTGCAACCCCGGCACCCAGTTGAGAACAAACTAAATCAGTTACTGGCTTTGTCCCATGGCTGTAATCCGCTTGAGAAGGTCCCAGTAAAGCTTTGCAGCTCTGGTACCCTCCCTCAAGGGGGATCACCCCAACACCCCCCACCTCTGGAGCAATGGCAGGTTCAGAATCGGTGTCCTCCGTGGGCTCCATGGTCTCTGAACACAGAAAGCCTTGTGGGATCAAAGCCACTTGACATTATTGGTGCATTCGGGGTGACCGTCTTATGAGATACTGGCCATCCCGGATACCCCAGTAAAAATATAACAGAACCCAAGTTTTGCTGGCCTCTTACCGTACCTGTCCGTAGTTTGAAGAAGTTATAATACTCGTGGATACCTTTTTAAAAAGAGCCAAGTGGGCCACGATGAACCTCGGGTCCTCTTTTCGGAGGGCAGGGTGGACGCCATCGCTCACAAAATCAAGAGATCGGTGTATTATGTAACCCAAAGAGGGTGTTTATTTTATTTATTGCTTTCAAATAATCACAAGAAAAGGGATATTATAAAAATCCCAGTTGATATGAGTATCGTTAAAGAAATATTTCAGGAGTCCCTTGGATAATAGGCACTCAGATCTATTTTATCGATTACATTATACATTCTACTTTCTACTACTACCACGAATAATAATACTGATGATTCCCCCACCCCCAAAAGAAGAGCCTTTCTAGAGGAACGGCCCTTAAACAATGGCACGATCTCAAGAGGAACACAGAATGGCTATTTGTGTTCTGAATGTCTCAGTTTCACATGAGCTTTGGTGCGATGTAAAATCGATTTCTTTACACGTGTAGATGTGTCTCTTCCCCTTTTTCTGGGCCATATGGGAAGAGCTGAGCCGCTGAGAGGTAATACGCTGCTTAAGAGTTTGGGAAAGGAGACCCCGTCATCGCATTCTCTCTACTTCAAAAATGGAAGTTGACCGAATCACCCATAATGAGAGAGAGGCTCCTTGGAAAAATCGGAGGTTTCACTTCACCCCCAGCCAATTGTCAGGGATGGCCAAAAATAAGGCACCAGTCGCCCTTGGAAGGTTTGTGGGAAGCTCAGAAGCATTGAGATGCTGTTGATGGAGTTGTGCAAATATCAGAGCATTCTGGGAAGTAATTTCCAATTAAGGTAAAACCAGAAAGAAATGTGGCTACATCGAGACCCTTTCAACCAGAGATGCTCCTGAGAGGCTTTCGCCCCCAAGGCCAAATGCAAAATGCTTTCCTATAAGCCAAAACATTCATCGCAGCCCTTTTTATGGTAGAAAAAAAAATTGGACACAAAAGGTGCTCATCGATTGAGGAATGAGTGAGGAATCGTGGTACGTGAATATAATGGAATATGTTCTACTACAATAACTATGAAAAATTCAGAAAAGCCTGCGAATACTGAGGCAGGGTAAATTCAACAGAATTGGGAAAATAATATACACGACTCCACTAATAGAAAAAAGAACACCAAAAGTATAACGCTGTGTAATGAGGGCCGAGCGCGGCCTCACGAGATGAGAAAATATAGCACCCTCCCTTCTCTGTGGAGATGGGGGAGTGTGGGTGCGGCCCATTGCATATACCGTCGGACGTGGCTGATCTGTTGGCTCATTGTACTGGACTGATTCTTCCCTTCTTTCATCTCTCCTCCAGTAGAAGGAGGGATGCCCTGGGTAGGGAGAAGGAGAGAAATGTCTCTGGAAATGAAGCGGACGTGACAATAAGAGATATTGTTTTTAAATGTTTCAAATACAAATAATAAAGAATATACTATCGAAAAAAATCTGCTACAGGTATAAGAAGCTTATAGTAATATAAATCTCTATATCTCATCCTGACCGATACAAGAGGATGAGCTGAAAAAAAAAGCGATGGGGCGACACAGAACAAAATTGGCATATGTGAGCGACGGCCCCACTGCCGACTGGGAGAGGCGTGGGAGCCCCGGACAGCGGCGTGGTTGACGGCCACACTTCCGTACTTCGGTGGCTCGTGTTTCCGTTGAGGAGGCAGGCACCGTATCCGATGGCGCAGACCCCACTCGTCCGCTTCTCCTAGTCCTTTGGGATCCTTGCGCCCATCCTGCTCTGGATCCGCTAAAGAGCAGAGAGGTCAATAGGGTGGGGTAACTGGAGTTTTGTCCTTTAGGTGCCAAGTCACAGGGCACTACAGTACTCGTATTCTTTCAGCAAAGAAACAAGAGAGATCGACACTGAGTTAGTGAGAATTATTAGCAAGTTTTGAGATGACAGGTTATGGTAAGCTCCTCCTTGACCCCGCCCATCTCCCTCCACCTCCTGCATTGCCTTCTGGGACTTTTCCTACCTACTGGGGACCAGCGGAGCATTTGAGCTGCCCCTTGTTCTTGCTACATGATTCACCCACTTCCTTTTCTAAGCATCCATATCTGTTTCATATGTATATGCCTCGTGGATATGGGCTTTATATGTCCCCTCCTAGCAACTAATGAACGCCTCGCCCTAAAATTATTTCACCGAGCAGGAGACAGCTGGGAGTTTGGTATCCGTCTCAAAAGGAGCCTACTTTCAATGGAGAAATATCAAACGTAAGGTCTGGGATGTCTATGTGGGTGCCAGCTCCCCTACCACATCCCACCCCACCCCCACACAGACTTGATCAGATGACCTTTGTGAATTGCTGTCATAAGAAAAATAATATCAGCAGGTGGGCAAACCCCTGCTGAGAAAATATCTTTCAAGAAGGATTTATTGAGTACCTCGTATACAGTAGGTACTTAATAAATGCTTGTCGATTGATTATAAGTTGCCCTTGGAAAATGGACGCACAGTCCCAAGCTGGGACTGTGCTGAAACCCTTTCCAGTTGAATAGGGCCTGCTGGTGATCCCCACTGGTAGGGCCTTCAAGAACTCTGGCTGGGCCTTGCCCACATGATGAGGAAGAGTCAGTGAGCATGATAGCAGTCGCGTCGGGGCTACGGGGTAAAATGTTGTGCTGCTTCCGACAGGACAGGGAAAAGAGGAAGAACTGGTCTTCGTGGAGACTGCTCCACTCTTGCCCGTCTGCCTTTGGAGAAAACTTCCAGATAGCTTCTAGGTCGGGGGTCGGTCTTACCGGGGAAGGCCTCGCCCCAGGAGAAGTGGGAGGGGCAAGGGCAAATGCCTTCGATGAAGGGGTATTTCCATTCTTTTTGAGTTCTCGGAGAGTCCGAAAGTCAATTTGGATTAGGAAGATTCTTCCGGGGCAGCCGGGTGGCTCGATGGCTAGAGCACCAGCCCAGAGTTAGGAGGACCTGAGTTCCAATCCGAACTCGGACATTGACCTGGGACTAGCTGTGTGATCTTGGACAAGTCACTTAACCCCTATTGTTTTGCCAAAAAAAAAAAAAAAAAAAGATTCTTCTTTTCCTTAAGACATCGATTTTCATCCGTGGCAGCCGAAGTTGTTTGAACCGGGTGCGTCTTCATTCCATGAGGGTCTCCACTTCCTTCAGAGAATTCCCTTTTCTGGAAGACATGCTATCTCTGTTCTTGCGAAGCTGAGAAACTCTCAGCTTAAAGAGGCGCCGGCATCTCTCCTGGAACTGGTTTCCAACGAAGCAGTAGAGGAAGGGGTTGATGCAGCTGTTGGCGAAGCCCATGCAGATGCCAAAGGGCATGGCGGTGTCGATGGCCGAGATCACGTCGCAGTTAGTGATGACGTGCAACCAGGCCAGCGTGTCCAAGAAAGTTAAGACGTGGAAGGGGAGCCAGCAGACAACAAAGGCCAGAACCACGGCAGCTGCCATCTTCAGGACCCTGTCTCTCATGAGCTGGTTCTTCCCGAAGCCGCTGGCCTTCATCAAGTGCTTTCGGATGCCGGCGTAGCACGTGGCTATGAACACCAGCGGGATGAGGAACCCCAGGGCGTTCTTCATGAAGGCCATCCCCGCAGACCACTGGGAATACTTCTCGGGAGGGAAAGCCATGATACAGGCGTTCACTCCCAAGTGGTCGATGGGCTTGGTGTCTCGGAAGTAAAACGTGGGCAGGGAGGACACGCAGGCCAGGCCCCACACCAGGGGCACGATGAATGACATCTGCCACGGGGTTCTTCTCTGGGACTGGAAGGGGTACACCACGGCTTGGTACCTGTCTATACTCATGCAGGTGATAAAAAACACACTGGCGTACATGTTGAGACACAGGAGGGCACTGGAGATTTTGCACATCACCGAGCCAAAGAACCAGTTGTAGCCGTAAGAGTAATAGGTGGCCCAGAGTGGCAGGGTGGCTAGGAAGAGCAGGTCTGCCATGGCCAGGTTAAAGATGTAAATACTGGCCACTTTCTTGGGGCCCCGGTGGCAACAGAAGAGGGAGACCACCACGCTGTTGCCGATTAAACCAAGGACAAAGATAATATAGTAGAGAGCGGGAATGAAGGCCAGGTGGTACCCCGAGAGCTTCAGCAGGCATTTGGCCGTGGAGGCGTTATTGTTGGATGTGTTTATGGGTCCTATGTATGGGTCGTTAACCATGTTTTCGCTTTCGATGGAAGACGAATAGTTGCTCTGTATGTCAAAAGGGGTCAGGGAGATCTCAGCCTGAAATCTTTGTGACCTCAGATCACTGCTCATACTCCTTTGCCTGAAACGGACAAAACAAAATCACTTAGAAACCTTCCAATCTGGGAGCAGACTTTGAATGTTGTACCAAAGATGTTTAATGTCTGCCAAAAGGATGAGGGATGCCCTATGATAAGGCCGAATTCAGCCTGGGGGGTGGGGTGGGGGGGCAAATGGATTCATTATTCGGGTGAACAAGTCCAAAGTGTAAAAGAAAAATCATTCAACTGTCCGTGCCCTTTGAACTGGCGATCCCAAGGCCGGGGCTGTACCTGGAAAATAACTATTCCCCCAAAGAGGTGAGGACTGACAAAAGGTCCACGTTTCCCCACCTATCTCTAGCAACCCTGACTTGTAGTAGCAGAAAACTTGGGGGGAAAGTGGGTTCAAGGCCTGGCTTTAGAGTCAGAAGCCACCAGGTCTTGAATTCCAACTTGGCCATATGCCAACTGCAAAATCCTGCAAATCGCTTTTCCCTCTCTGGGGATCAGTTTCCTCGTGTGTCACACACAGGAGGGAGGGGCAAACCCCTGGGGTCCATTGCATCTCTTAGCCCCTGCTATCAGCCTATGAAATTGTTTGGTGATCAGAAAATGGCAATCGTATCATATACAAAAGGCATCAATAAATCAGGCAGCAAGGTGGCACAGTGGGCAAAAGTGCCGGGCCTGGGATCAGGAAGCCTCTTCCTCCTGAATTCAAACCTGGCCTCGGACACTTCCCGCCTATATAACCTAGGGCAAGTCACTTAAGCCTATTGCCTCAGTTTCCTCATCTGTAAAATAAGTCGGAGAGGAAATGGCAAACCACTCCAAGAGCTTCGCCAAGAAAACCCCAGATGGGGTCACAAAGAGTCGGACACGATTGAACCACAGCCACCTCCAGAAACTTTTTTTAACAAGGAAAATGGGTGCAACTCTCAGCTCTGCCTTGTAACTTTGGACAAGCCGCACAGTTTCCTCCTTCAAGGTCCCTTCCAATTCTGTTTCTCAAGGGACAAAAGACACTATTTTCTCAGACGAGGCAAAAGAAAAAAATGGAGATTCACGAATCTAAAGATCTGAAAGAAAATACTGAGGAAAAAGCATTTTCTTCTCTCTCCTTCCTCTGCCCTATTCACCATCACCCCCATTCCTATCCCCCCCCACACACAAACACACACCCCACCGCCCTTCATATTTTCCACAGGCTGAAGGAAAATGAGTTATTTAAGAAGATCAGCTGTGGAGGAAAGTATACAAAAGAGAAACTCTGAAAGAAGCAAAGTCATGTTTCAAAGAGCCTGCTCCACACTCCTTCCTCTCCGTACAGTCTCTGGCTGCTGCTAGAACATGAGAAAAAGCTCCCCTTCCCAGTTCCCGCGGCCAAATGTTTTCCAAACCTTGAGAGAGGTCTGCGTGTTCAATTCTAGCGTGGGGGCAGAACAAAATCAAACGGGCAAAGCCGCCGTGTAGGGCTCAGGTAGCCGCGGCTCTCCTTGCCAGTGTCAAAATGCCATGTTGCCCGTTTCAGGTAAACTGAGCCAACTTTGAAAAGAACTGAGCCCCGAGCCACACGGTTTCCTGCTACGAATATATCGGCTGCTCTCATTATGGAATGGAGAAAAAGTTCAAGGTAAACGAGGCCCCAGTATTCCTAGGAGAAGCATAAAAAGCACCCAGAATACAGTTTGCCAGCTAAAAATCCTGTCAGCTGTCAGCCAAGATGTGGCTAAGAAACAAAGAAAGTCATTTAGGGGACAGTCCTTTGACCTAACTACGACATCCGAAAACAACTAAAAAACTGCACCACTCGAAGGTCGACCGAGTTGAAAATGGAGTTAAATGAGCATCCGTCAGCTTCCCTAATTTCCTTTATTTTTTTTTTTACAGCCTCAGAACACCGAGGCAATCTTTGAGATATTTGTGGAATACTGTAATAATCTGGATAAAAAGCCAGCGTTTCTCCCGAAATATTAGCATCGAGTTGACTTTCTATTTCCCCAAGTTAATCACACACAAGTAGCTCAGACTTACCTTCAAAATGTAGGCTGGAAAAATATTCCACGAGCGACGACCGGGCTTAGCTCTTCCTCTGGACTTCAGAACGTAAGAGCTGCAGATCTCTGCTTTCCTTCTTAATATGTTCGGCTTGTCCACTGGGAGTCTTGAACCGACATAATTTGCTGGCTGACTTCTGAACACGTGCCAGCTTTCCAGAAATTTTTTTTTTTTTTGGCAGTAAAACATCCATCTGAAATTCTGCCTTCCCTGAATCAGGAGAGCTCATCCAAATCAATCCCGGCCCCCCGCCCCCAAACAAAGCACAGTTTCCACCAGTCCACAAATAATCTTGAAGTTCATAGCTTGCCTTAAAGAAGGAATAGCCTATTTACTTCCATGATTGCCTCATCCCTTTCCCCCCCCCACCATGTTTACAGAGCTGGACAGGGGAGGGGGAATTATACAAAGCGATGCCCTTGGAGAGTCCCGTCCTTGAGATTCTCGCTCACCTCTGCTGTGATGGGACATTAGGATGGGATCAATCATGTCCAAAGAGAGCATCTCAAATACAACTTGTGAGTGTGCTCAAACAAACAGCTCCCTCTTCTATTAAGTAAACACGTATCCCGTTAGGTACTGGGGATGCAAAACGAAAACATGGGGACCGGCGTGTTACATCGGAAAGGGGGCCGGGGGTCCCAGGACCTGCTTTCAAAGCCCACCGTGGCCTCTTCTTGCCTCTGTGACCTTGGACGTTCTACGATATCCTCATAGGCAAAAATGAGGCAACGTGAACTCCCTTATCTATGATTCGCTAACGTGATTTGCCCAGAGTTCCCAAGGAATCGGTAGCAAGTTCATTTTCGTTTCCGAGTCGTGCCGTTTCCCCCTTATCTCAGTGAGTCTTTCCTGCTTGGACTTAAAAAGGAAATTTCTCTGGGAAGACTTGAGACAAGAGGGACATGGGGCAGGGGCAGACGATTGGCAAGTGAGGGAAAGGTGATTTGCACACACTATTTTCTCAGAAAGAGATTTTAAGTTTGAGAATTAGGAGAGCAAACTCCTAACTTCTGGGGGAGGAAAGGGAAGCCCCCCCCCCAGCCCTTCAGCTTCATGCCAAACATGTCCATTCATCTTCCTCAACTGTATTTGTTATAAAGAAGAGTTGGGGTGGGGGGACGGGGCGGACACACAAATCACTGCAAGGCCAGGGTGATATATCAGGGATGTATTCATTGAGAAAAGGAGAGAGAAGAAAAGGCAAAGTTTTCTCCTGCTCCCTTTGGAGGGCACTAGTTTTGAATCCTGACAGAGGAGAGGCCTTGGGAAGATGCAGCTGGTGGAGGCAGGAATTGCAAAAAGGGTCAGCGCTAACCAGCTCTCCCCTCCCTTTCCCCCAGCCAATGGCAAACATCTGGCCCCTCTGATTTTAACTCTGTGTGGGACGGAAAGAACAGAGCTCGGGTTCTGAGAAAAGCTTCTGTAGTGACAGGCCCTGACCAGGGGTTAAAAATAAAAGCCACTTGGGTCTGTGTGTGTGTTGAAGACTTGGAGAGGAGGAGAAGGCTTTTATTTAGGAAAAACCATTTTGCTTAGCTTCTCTCAAAACGTGTGGAAGGCAAATTTAGTTTTATAGAATAGAAAATAGGGCATCAACTCAAATTGGAGCTCACGGGGCCATATTTTGAGAGAACTTTAAGGAAGGAGGTCTTTGGCCTCCACTTTTACCTCGTACCAACCCTATGATAGACGATGTTGCTGTTCTGATTTTATAGATAAGGAAACTGAGGCACGGCTACCAAAGGCCCGAGGCAGCTTTTGAAAGCAGCTCTTCCTGTCCCCGTTCCAAGTCGCCCATGCTACCCACAGACACAAGCATCCCTACTGGCCTCGGGTCACCGAGACTCGGGCTCCCTGCTCCATTTATTATCCTCCCTCACATTTCTTATCTGCTCTCAAGCCCCTTCTAGGGAAACACTGAGGAGCCAGGGGAAGAAACGCCGGTTGCCTTGGGGATACGTGGCTTTTCCCAGCCCAGAGGAGCAAAGGGACTCCCTGTGCAGTTTTTCAGGCTTCCAGAATGGTGAGTGCTGACGTAAATGGAGTTTAAAGAACTAGCCGCGTCCCAGAAGATGAAAAGAACATTGACTGTCTTTATTATTTTCAGAAGGAAAATTTCACAAGTCTGAAAAACATTTCACAACGATAGGGAGTTACCAAGCAAAACATATGTGTGTGTGTACATATAAATCTATAAGATATATTACGGGGAGACGGACGGACAGGGACGGCCGAAGCCCTAATCCCGTCCTGGCCTATTTGGGCAAAGCCGTTGACAGTTAAGTCAACAACATAAATAGAACGGTATGGCGAGTAAAGGCCTCTCCCACTGGTGGAAAAATATATGCTCTTTGTAAGCACAAGACAGACTTTGCAAAGTCTTAGCCATTGCAGGGAGCCTTCCAGAAAAAGCACAGCTGGGTTCGAGGATTTCAGGCAGAGCCAGAACCAAAGAGTCACCCGGCCTTTTCTCCAGGTGACAAATTTCAAAGGCCAGGAGACGATTTCAAGTCCAGCGGCAGAACGACGGACCTTACTATCTACTTGACGAGAAAGCGTATCGAGAGCTGGGAGTTCCGATAGGGCGACGTGGCTGCCCCCTCCACCCCTGCCAGCCTCCCTGCCGTGCCCGCCTTCGGCCCTCCACACCACGGCCTCCCTGGCAGCCTCCGCTCCCCCCGGTGTCTCCCAGACTGCACCTCTACCGGGCCGGGGCCCAGCCCACCTGACTCGGCTGCAGGTTAGGGCCCATCTGTGCCGCTCGCCCCAGCTAGGAGGGTTTTGTAGTGTTTGGCACGAGTGCAAGATTCCCTAGTTACGCTCTGGAGTTAAGTCACATCCATGGCTTGGCGTTCACATGGATTTTCCAGCAAAAAGCCTGTTTGCCCAGGGCCTCCCTGATGAAGTTTGAGGCCCAGTATATTCTCGGGGAGAGGGGGAAAGGGGAAGAGGAAAGGTAGAGGTCCAAGGCAAGGTCTAGAGCCCAGCTTCTTAAACTGTGCTTTGCGGCCACATATGGGGTCTTGTAACTGAACATGGGGGTCACGAAATGCTGATTCCTCATTAGTAAACGTTTGCTTTGTATACCTCATCTATGTTCTCATATACCAGGGGATGCATAAAAATCTCTCAGGCGAAAAGGGGTCACAAGTAGAAAAAGGTTAAGGAGCCCTGGTCTACAGTGGGTCCTGCCTCGGTGAAGACCGCCCCACTCCCACATAAAGTTGTGTCCGGGGGAGCGGGGAAACAAGGTTAAAATGAGTATCCAGGATAGACTAGAAGAGCCAATGAGGCAGGAGATAATCTGGGGGAGGTAAGGGAGTGCTCATTTGACAGAAGCTTTGTCTAGAGCAAGGCTCTATGGGTTTCAGCGCATGTGCATTTAATAAGCATTTATGAAGTGCCCACTCTGCCAGCCACGGTGGGCATGAAGAGAGAAACAGAGCAGTCTTTGCCCTCGAGTAGTTTATATTCTACTGAGGGAGTCAAAACATACACAGATAAGTCATTTTAAAATATATACACAATAAAAAGCTTTAATAAAAAAAAAACTGACAGAGCGAGGGATGCAGAACCAGGAGAACATACATATCGGCTGCCATGATTGAAGTGAAAGGTCACCAACTCTGACGGACGTGGCTCTCATCAGCAATGAGGTGATCCTGGCCAGTTCCAATGATCTTGTGTTGGAGAGAGCCACCTGCCCCCAGAGAGAGGCCTGTGGGGACTGAGTGGGGATCACAATATAGTATTTTCTCTTTTTTTTGTCGTTGGTTGCTTGTTTTTTGTTTTCTTTCTCATTTTTTTTCCTTTTTAATCTGATTGTTCTTATGCCGCATGATAATTGTGGGAAAATGTATATAAGAATTGCCCTTGTCTAACATACATTAGATTGCTTGCTGTCTGGGGGGAGAGGTTGGAGAAAGAGAGGGAAAAAACACAAGGTTTGGCAAGGGTCAGTGTTGACAATTAGCCATAAATAAATAAAAATTAAAATAAAATAAAATAAAAACTTTAATAAAAAATAAACGTCTTTGAAATTGTAAAAACAAAGAAATGAAAGATCACTCAAGGGGAACCCAGCTTAGAACAACTGGCAACTCAATAATGGGCTTAGAAAACAAGAGAATGAAATAAGCACAGAGGTAGGGGGACTAGGAGGGCAGAATGGTACATACTTGAGCAGATTCAGGCACAAGATCAAGAAGTTTTGTTCCATTATTTTTGTTTGTTCCAAAAAAGAATTTTGTTATAAATAAATAAAGATTTTCTGGTTCTCAGCATCTCAGCTGTAAAAATAAATAAATAAATAAACAAACAAACAAACAAACAAATAAATAAATAAATTCTGATTGGCTGTCTGGCTGAATCTTATTATTATTTTCACTGGGTTAGGGCTGGGTGACACAGACAACAGATTGCTAAATGTGGAGTTAGAGAGACCTTAATAGTTATGTGATGCTGGGCAAATCACTTAACTTTTGCCAGCCTCAGTTTCCCCTTTTGCGAAATTATGATAATGATATCAGTTTGCTGTTCCCATGGATGAGAAAACATTTAAAAAGTTTTTTTATAGCACCAGCCCTGAAGTCAGGAGGACCTGAGTTCAAATTTGGCCTCAGATACTTAACACTTCCTAGTTGTGTGACCCTGGGCAAGTCACTTAACCCCAATTGCCTCAGCAAAAAAAAAAGTCTTTTATATACTTTAAAGTACAATATAAATGCTTATTACTTTACTATCATATATGATATTGCTATCATATGATATATATATCATATATTTACTTTCATATATATCATATAATCTGGCAAACTGATTCTCTGACTCCCACTTTATAATAAAAACATTTCTTACTCAAAAAAAAGAAAGGATTTTCAGATTTTATTTGGAAGAGAGTAAGGGGACAAATTCAGATCCATAAATGACCATGATGTTTAAAAAATACCCAAAGGTTATCATCGATAAAATTTATTACAATAGAATAAAATTAACTGAGAAAGTTAAACTAGACAATCTTTGAAGTCTTACCCAGCTTTCCTTCCATGATCCAGTCACCTGCCCCCCCTCTCCCCTGGCTAGACAGGCTCCCCATATAATCCTGGTAATAGCTCTGCCTCTGACCTTCATCCTAACAAGCACTTGTTAAGTGCCTACTAAGTGCCAAGCAAATGCTAAAACCTGGGGATATAAAACAGAAGGGAAACGCAGGTCAACACTGAGTCAAGAGAAGGAAAAGGAACCCAAGCTTAATCTGCTCTGTGCTTTCCGGTGCCTCCAGAGTGATGGAGGGAAGCATGTTGGAGAGCTGTAAGCCTGTGAGTGCAAGGCTATAGACTGACTGGGTGCAACTGACTCCTCAATCCCCTAATTCCATTGATTTGAGTCAGGAGAACAGCTCTGGATTTTTTTCCCTTAGCTCTTTTGCTAGCATGTAGCTAATAGCCCAAGGGCAGTCCCAGTGGCCAAATGGGGTGGATCCAGCAAAGAGCTGAGTGGTCCTGTCTGATTTTGCGTGTCCTTGGCGGTCAGACCACTTGGTTTCCACTGAACCTGGGACCAGGAAGTGAAAAGGAAGGATCAGGTCCAATCCTCATTCCTTGACCCATCAGGACCTAAGGTTTGGTCTTCTTCTAGAACCCAGTCCCACCAAATAGCAAGCCTTGTTTATACACAGAACACACACAATTGGTAGGAAACTGGAACTTAAATCTTCATTTCTTTGGATACACAACACAATAAATCCAATTATCCTACCCACCTCCATACTGAATTGACTGAATATGTAAGTGAATTCACCATATTATTTTGACGCTTCAGAGAAACCGAGACAAGTGCTCGCCACAACTGAACTCGAGTCTAGATCACAAGTTGAAGGAACTGGGAATGTTTAGCCTAAAGAAAAGAAGGCATGGTGGGGAGGGGGGGACACATGATAGCTCCCTTTAAGCATCTGAATGGCTGTCCTAAGTGGCTTTTTGTTGACCATTGGGATCTACTTTGGGGTATAGTGCCCTACCCATGTCCAAATTTCTTTCTGTAGAAGAGAGGTTAGGAGCAGCTAGGTGGCGCAGTGGATAGAGCACCAGCCTTGAAGTCAAGAGGACCTGAGTTCAAATCTTATCTCAGACATTTAACATTTCCTAGCTGTGTGACCTTGGGCAAGTCACTTAACCCTAATTGCCTCAGCAAAAAAAAAAAAAAAAAAGTGAGACTAAGAAATGGATCAGGCCAGAATTCTTATTGATGTCAGCATTATCTCCTTTTTTTTTTGATGAAGCTCAGATAGAAAAGGGACAAGTCACTAGCTTTTTAAATTTAATGTTCACCAGACTATTGCACAAGTGGATACAATTATTTCATCTTTAGGACCACTTTATCGGTAGACAGGACAAGAGGGACAGTATGGACCATGCCTGGGGCCCACACGGTTTAAATTTCAATTGCAAACTCTTATTCTGAAAGCTTTTTATTCCCTTCAGTGACGTATCTGTCTACAGCCTTGTTCACGTACATATTGTGGGTCTGTTCATATGGCTGTGGCTCGGAGAGTGTTCTCTTGAACTTCAGTTGTTTCATCCAGTGGCACATCAGCCGTTCCCATCGCTTTGTGGACAGAGTCCTGTTTGTTCCCAAAGTCTCTCTCTACATTTTCTACCTATTTACCATGGGTGGGAAAGGCTCTCCCAATCCCCTAGCCTGAATTTCAGCCCTTCCCGCAGGTTTCCTTAACGTGGCATGGGGTCTTATTTGAACACCTGCCAGAACGATGGCCATCCAGTTGATCATAGCACAAGTACACGCGTCGTAGCAGTGTTTGTTTCTGTAAATGTGTTCTTGACATTAGTGACTTCAGGACAGCGGGTTCTCTCTTAATATTAGCTCTGGCTTTCCTCTTGACAGCCTTGTGCTTGACCTGTCTTGCCTAGGGAAGACCAAAGGATGTGTACATACTGACTTCTCGTCTTGATACGAGTTGACCTCCAACTCCAGCTCCAACCCCAGGACCTTCCATCTCTGTTTTGCCTCTGTAAATATGAAGAATTTAATAGTCAGAGCCTAAATTGTATGCTGCTTTTGACTGTTCAATAATCACTGAACGGATGATGAGTTACTCTTTTCGGACCCGGGACTCCAGCTCGTGCTTTTGGCTCCTCAATCAATATATTTTTGGTGTGTCTATAGATTTATTGAATGAATGAAAGGAATCACATAAACATATAAGTTGGCAATATTTGGAGTGATCATCGGCGTCCTCACGGGTCATTTGGTGATAAACACAGGAAGTCTTCCCTTAAAAGACGGGCCCGGACTCCTAGATGCAGCTGCTTTTAAGCTTCTGCTCCTATCTCTTCCCCCCACCCCAGGAGAATAAAGAAAGCAGCAAGAGATCCAAGGCGAAATGGGTGCAGGAGCAAGCAGCGGCATCGACTAAGAGACAAGAAGAATCTGCTGCCAGTGAATTTGGGGTTCAATCCTAGAATCTGTTGAAATTTGTAACCCCAATTGCCAAGGACTTCCCACAACCCTCACCCAAACCTATCGGACAATTTAGAAGCAAATAAGAAGGGCTATTCACCTGGAAAACAGGGCGGGAGAATCAGCTGATTATCATCAACCCTCCTGCTGCTTACTTTATTCCTACTTGAAACAACCACCCTCTGACCCCGGGACCCAACTTCAAAAATCAACGGGCACGTACTCCGATGAGTCAAGTACTTTATTTACCCTGTTGGAGGGAGGGGTGGAAAGAAAGGAACAAACTTGGTCCCTCGGTCTCAAGGAGCTCACAGTCTAATGGAGGGGACAATATGGAGACAGCTATGAATAATCAAGGGATAGATGGGATAGATGGAAGAGAATCTCAGAGGGAAAGCACTGGTAGTGAGAAAGGGAGGGGTCAGGGGGAGAGAGAGAGACCAGCTCCCTTTGGGAGTGGAAGGGTTGGGGCTGAATCTTGAAGGAGGTCAGAGGAGGCAGAGTACTGCAACTCCCTGCTGTACATAATCCCAGCTGGAATTATTATTATTATCATCATCATCACTATGATTATTTTATTGGACCTGGAATTGTCTTAGCATAAGGAGCTCCCTGTCAGGACCAGGGCAGCCTGACCTTTGACCCTCCTGTAACTTGCAGAGCTGCCTGGGCAATGAGAGCTTCATCAGTTTGCCCGGTCATCCAGCCAGTGAATACGAGAAGGACTCGAATCCAAGTCTTCTTTGTGTCCAAGCCAGCTCTCTGCTCACTGCTCCAGATGGCCAATCACCAGCACCACCATCTCTTGTAAGTACATTGTGGGGGGGGGGAGGACTATTTTCTAAAGAAGGAAGAATATTGGGCTTCAGTAGAGTTTATTGGAACCCCATTTGCTTGCCTGTTCCAAGGACGTAGCCTCAGTGTTTGCCTGCTAAAAAGTTCAATAGGGCCGCTTTTTTTCTTGGAACTTTGGGCCAAGGTTTCCTTTCTGTGCATTCAAGGCTATTCTCTGGATATTTATTACTGTCCTAGATGAGCAGATTATCCATCCCAAGATGTGTCACCTCCCAATGTCACTGACTGTCCATCATTTTGAGGTTAATTACGAGAACCAGCACACCCCAGGGTCACCCTGCTCCCTCCTCATCACCCCTCCAGCCCCATCCGAAAACAGGCATTTACATCTAAGGCCCCTGGAAGTCTTGAATATGTGCCAAGGCTGAGTTGCCCCAAGGACAATCATGAGTGTGGAATAGACCATCCGTGGGCTTAGGAGTCTGTCCCCTGGCCAATTAGCACTCAGGAAAAGCGCACCGTGAGCCCAGGACCACACAGCCTGGCCAATTAGTATCTTCCAGCTCGGAGTTTCTGTGCAAGATCTTTGCCGCCAGTTGGACAAAAACAAATCCCATTAAACCTGGTCATTAGGCCTTGTGTGGACTTCCAGGGGGAAAACAGCTGAACTAAATTCTCCCCCTTTCGAACAGTTGTTATCATTATATAGACACACAGCAAGAGATCCACGCTACGGATGGGGAATGAGGGGGAGGTAGAATGTGAAAGGGAGAGAGGGAGTAGTGACCTCTCCGAGACCTCTTGAGCATCAGGACCGGGGAGTTTCTGCTTTCTCTTACTTTGCTGTTAAAGGTTGATGTTTTTTAGGTTCTTGGTCTTTAGGTTCTTAGAATCATCTCCGAGGTTTTGATTGTGAAGTGAGAAGCCATCCAGTTTTCATTTTAAATAGGTTGTGTTCCTAAAGCGAGCAGCCCAATCTTGTGGTGTTTTTCTCTTGCAATGAGTTTCACGGTGCTCTGCCCCCCTGTCCCACTCATTCAGCCTCCCGGCCTTAGAAATGAGCCATGTTCCCATACTGCTCTGAGGATCTCTCTGTCCAGCTGTCCCACTGGCCCCACCAACTCAGCATGTCCCAAAGGGAGCTCCTTAGCTTTGCCTCTGAAACAGCTCCCCCTTCTCTGTCTGTGCTGCCTGCCATGTCTCTTGGTCTCTTCTCTCTTCCCCATCCCTCATGGCTAATCAGTTATTGTCTTTTATTGATTTCATTCCCGATACTTCTGTCAAACCAATCCCTTCTCTCTCCTTGCACTGGCCACACCCTAGCATGGGCCCCCATCAGCCCCTGTCTGGACTAGCAGAATAGCCTCCTAGTAAGCCTTCCTGGCTCCATTCTTTCTTTCTTTTTATTTTTAAACTCTAGAATTCAATTTATTAATTTTGTAAGAAAAGGGGATTGAAATAGCACTGATAGTCTTTGAGTAACCTTTCTTTTTTTCTTTTGGTTTTTTTTTTTTCTGGCTCCATCCTTTCCCCCAAGCAGTCTAGCCTTCATACCACTTGTACAGCCCTAGTCAGTCCATGGCTTGACTTAGAGATCTTCAGAGTCAAATTCAGACTCCTCTGATTGGCATTCAAAGCCCTCCACCCCATGGAATCAGGCTACATGTCCATCCTTATCGAATATTTTGCTTTTTATTCTTTTTTGCGTTTATTGCTTTTTTTTATAATAGCTTTTTATTTTTCAAAATTCAGGCAGAGAGTTTCCAACATTCACCCTTACAAAACCTTGTTCCATATTTTTCTCCTTCCCTCCCCCCTCCCCCAGAAGCAAGTCATCCAGTATAAGTTAAACATGTATAATTCTTCTAAATATATTTCTATATTTATCATGCTGCACGAGAAAATCAGATCAAAAAGGAAAAAAGCAAGAGAAAAAAAAAACAAGAACAAAGGTGCAAATACTATGTTGTGATCTACACTCAGTGCCCACAGCCCTTTCCCTGGATGTAGATGGCTCTCTCCATCACAAGACCACTGGAACTGGTTTGAAACATTTCATTGTTGAAGAGAGCCACATCCATCAGAATCGTCATCACATAGTCTTGTTGTTGTCGTGTATAATGATCTCCTGGTTCTGCTCATTTCACTCAGCATCAGTTCCCATAAGTCTCTCAGAAATCTTCCTGCTGAGCATTTCTCATAGAGCAATAATGTTCCATAACATTCATAGACCATCACTTATATAGCCAATCCCCAACTGATGGGCATCCACTCAGTTTGTCTGTTGCCACTACAACAAGGATATTAGGCTTTCTCCCCCCCCCATATATTGTGCTCTATGCAACCTGGGAAATCCTATGGCTCAGAACAGGCCCCATCTGCATCTTCCCTCAGCCTGCTCCCGGAGCCTGGGCTGGCTATAACCCCGGACCCTCTTCACCTCTTAATTTCCCCTGATCCTTTAATGCCCGACTTGAAGGGCATCTTTTCCAGGAAGCCTTGCCTAATCCTCCACTTCATCGCCTGCCAAGCTAGCAATGACCTTGCCTCTCAAACCTCACACGGTACTCTGTTTCATAATTCTCTGCTATGCTTATTATATAATTTAAGATCACGGCGTACTTAGATCTAGTCACAGAGGTGGCTGTACTAAAGCCAGAGCCATTCAGTGACTTGGCCAAGGTACACGGGTAGTCTGTTTAGCAGAGCGTGGTGACTAGACCAAGGTCTCTTCACATAAATCAGGCTGGCATCCTCTCCCCTTACAGGAGTGTAAATTGATTGAAGCTCTGGATTATTTCTTTTCTGAGTTGTGTACACCCCCTGGTGCTAGACCCAGTGCTTAATCGGTTTGTTCCTGCTGTTCACTCTCAGGGCTAGCTTTCATCTTAACCATCCAGATGAGGTCTTCCTTATGGTTTAAACTGATAAATAAAATCGATTTTATGTGTAAAGGAATTGCACAGGTTTAATCTCTATTGGATTACTTGCCATCCAGGGGAGGGATGGGAGAAGGAAGGGAGAAAAATTTGGAACGTGAGGTTTTGCGAGGGTCACTGTTGAAAACTCTCTGAATGTACTTTGAAAATAAAAAGCTATTATTAAAAAAAAAAGAAGTCAATAAATACAAAGATGAGTGACTATTTTCAAAAAACAAAATCAACTTAAATAAAATTCTTATTCTTGTGAGTGAAAAGAATAATGCCGGGGAAGCGGAGCAATCAATAAATGAGTGGATTAACTTTCAGAGCAGCTTTTGGTTATCTGCAAGTTCTCTCAGAGACGTCACTAAATTAACCACCCCCATCTTATAAACACTGAGGTTATTCTGACAGGCCCCGATATGTGTATGTTTCCATCGAGGTGACTGAAGTTTTCTTTGGTGTTTGAACAAAAATATACATGTTCCCAAAATACATGTTCTTTTTCCGGGGCTCTCCAAACTTTTGCAAAGAGGAACTACTTTTTGATTTCCATCCATTCCCTGGCTGGGGGGATGGGGCTGTGCTCACATGAAAGTCCCTGAATAGGATAGAGAGGGAACTGCACCCTCCTTCTCAGTCTAGGCAAAAATCTAGGGAGAGGAGTAGGGGGTGTTGAGCTACATAATGAATCCATGAAGGCAGAGAGATAACTAGGGCGAGGCCACTTGAGCTTTGTCCTTGGGTATCAAAATTAGAGGGCACTGGCAGCACTCGCAATCCTGTAGGAGTATAAAAACCACAGAGAAAGGTATCGGGATAGTAAGAATAACTAGTTAGACTAGGAATTTACTAGATGGCAGCTTTAGTGACTTCTTCCTCTGCCCTGATTTTATTCTTGGCACCCGGACCCCTGGTCTCTAGCTCCTCCTATCCACAGCCAAGGGCGTGATTTTTCTTGAGCATCGAAAACTCCTACTTAAGGCTGTAGTTGGTAGTCTGCTAAATGGGAACCTTAGGCTATATCACAAAATCAAGTGAGATGGCGTCACTTAGGAGCAGAATCCCAATTATATTATACTGTAATATATGTCACAAAGCTAAATATCCATTAATCAATTACTGATTCTCAAACTGTAAGAGAGAGATGCTTGGAAAAACCATCAGGAAAGGAAAACCACATCCTCTCCCAATGGCCTCCTCCTCTGCCTCACAATGGCCCAAGAGCCTGAAGTACTCAGGGGCTCTGGCAGCAGATTGCACCAAACTGAAAAAGTTTGGAGAATGGACCATGGGATGGTTTTGCTTTCTCTTATTCAGGGACCGGTGTGACTAAGTTCAGAGAGGTTCTTCACTAGATCGGTTGAAAAGGGATCAGCAGGGGGTGGCTAGGTGGTGTAGTGGATAGAGCACCAGCCCTGAAGTCAGGAGGACCCAAGTTCAAATCTGGTCTCGAACACTTAACATTCCCTAGCTGTGTGACCCTGGGCAAGTCACTTAACCTCAATTGCCTCAGCAAAAAGCCAAAAAAATATATTTTTCGCTCTTACTGCTATTGCTAACAGTTCTAGAACCATGTAAAATAATAGTGGTAAATGAAGCCATCCTTATTTTCCTCTGATATTTCTGTTTTTAGTTTTTAATGTTTCTCTAGTACATATAATTCTAGATTTTGGTTTTAGATAATTTAAGCATATTATTAAAAGATCTTTTTTTCCTTATATGCCTATAGTCTATAGGATTTTGGTTTTTAGTTTTTACCAAAAAAACGAATATTATACTTTCTCAAATTCTTTTTCTCTGTTTTGAGAATCGAGGAGTTTGGGGTGTTGTCATTTTTAATAGGATTAATTGTGTTAGTTATTTTCCTAATCTTAAGCTTGGTATACCTAATATAAATCTAACTTGATAATAAGGAATGAATTTTAAGGTAAATTGCTAAAGTCATTTTTCCAGTCTTTTATTCAAAGTTTTTGAACCAATATTCACTAATGATATCGGTCTACAGATTTCTTTCTTTGCCTGATCCCTATTTATCTCATAAAAGGAGTTAAGTAGAGCAGGTCCTCTCTCAGTTTTGAAAGAAAATTTGTGTCTTATAGGTACTAATCTTCCTTTAGCAGTTTAATAATATTCTCCTGTACTGTATCTGAAACAGGGAAATGTTTTCTTTGGTAGTTCCATTTCAACTCTTTGAATTTGTTTTTCTGGGGTTGAATTATTTACTATCTCTATTTGATGTTTTGTTCATTTGAGCATTTTATATTTTTGTAAGTACACCTCTATTCTGTTTGAGTCGTCAGGCTTTTTTGGCTTATAACTATATAATATTTTTTGATGCTTTTTCATTCTTCTGGGTTTGTGATGACTTTACCTTTTTTAATTTTGATTTTGTCAGTTGGATTTTCTATCCTCTTATATTTAATCAAGTTGTGAAAGGTCTATCCATCGTCAGTCTTTTCAAAGAACCAGCTTTTGATGTTCTTTTTCAGTTCTGCACTTTATTTTCATTGCCATTTCTTCTCCTCTAAACTTCAAACTTGTTTGTTGGATGTGTTAATTTGTAAATGCAGTTCATTAATAATCTTTTTCTATTGTATCACATTATGTTTTTAGAGAGATGATTTTTCTCCAGCTACATCTCAAGACTTTTAATAGCTTGTCTCCTTATCATCGTTTTTCCCAAGTCGGCATTTGTCCATTGACTCATTCATTATTTAGAATTTTATTCGTATATCTTTCTGTAGCTTTGTGTCTTTTGCTTGGTCTCTCCCTATCGTTTACCATTTTTAAGACATTACGGTTGGTAAAGGATGTATTTAATGTTTCATCTTTTTTACGTTTATTTGCACTCTCTGTGCCCTAATACATGGTAGATTTCTGTAGAAGTCCCTCACAGTAGTGAGGAATATAATATTTGCTGATCTAATTCAGAAAATGCCATAAATACTCTTAAGTTCTCCTACAGGTTTTTCAGTTCTCTATTTCCCTTTTTACCGTCTATTAGAATAATTTGATCAATTTGATGAATGATAATTGAGAGAAGAACATTAATTGCTTGCTTTTGTTGTGTTATCTGTGTCTTTGTATTTTGTCTCAGTTTTCCTTTATTAATGTCTGTGCTATATGATTTAGTGTCTATAAGTTTAATATTTCTATTGCTTTATTTTCTATTATTTCTTCAAGCATAATGAAATGGCTTTGATTATCTCTGTTGCTATTAGGGAGTTTTATTTTTGCTTTGTCTGACAGCATGACTGCAAGTTGGTCTTTTTTTATTTTTTGGATATACCTGAGGGATAGTAAATTTTGTTCTGGCCCCTCATTTTGATTGTATGTCTCTGCTCTTTATATGTATTTCTTCTATGCATAAGATTGTTTTTTCACCCATTCTGTTACTCTCTTTCATTTTATTGGATTGTTTAATCTATTCACATTTAAGGTGGGGAGAGATGGGTTTATCTCTTCCTCCATTTGTGTTTCTAGGATTGCCTTAAACAGCAACAATATGTTTTCCCCTTGTCTTTTAAGTCAAGATTTTTATCCTTATAATTAATTAGCTTTGTTTAAACTAATTTGATGTTTAACCCTATTCCCATAATCTTTCTTCTGTTCTCTTCCCTTCTTTTTCTATACGTCAATCCTTTCCCTAATTTCAGTCTTTAACTTCTCTAGCACATGTTCTGGATTTACTCTTCCAAACCCTACTTTCACTGGCAGATTGGGTGCCCAGAGTAAGGCTGGCTCTTTTTCCCTCAGGGTTCAAAGGATAACCTTGAAGGGTTTGGGGTGATTTTCCTTTTACGGGTCAAGAAACAGCAATGCAGGCTCTTAAGGCTCCTCTTCCCCCCTCCACGCTGTCTCCCAATTCGGTGGCATTTTTGTTCCCCCAAAAGAGACCCCAGACCAGGAACACTTGAAGGTAACTCGTAGGCCACTCGCCTTGGGTACAGAAGCCCTCAGCCCTTAGTTCTAGCTCTTTCACCATCCATGATTCTCAGCATCTGTAAAAGCGGAGTCAAAGTTCAAAGGTCTGGGGAACTCTGGCATGGAGGACAAGGAAGTCTTAATAGCCTCAGGTCTTTGTTACTGAGAAGTGGGGGGGGAAATAAAGGTGGGAGACCTGGCAAAAGGATGGGCCACTTTATTTGTTGATTCCAAAGAGCTTCTTAAGCTTTCTCATGGCAAGTCCAACCAATGGAAATGGCTGTTTTAATCCGCAGGGAAATCCGTCGGTGTCCATTCTCGGGTTATTCTGCCGGCAACTGGCCTATTGAGAGCTTGGATCAAAACAAGGTGTGCTACAATGAAGAGAGCATCGAATGCAGAGTTGGAGAACGAGGCTTGGAGGTAAGATTCTGCCACTTATTACTTGAACGGCCCGAGTCAAAGCATTCACCTTTGTAGACCTCAGGTTCCTCAGCTATAAAATGAGGTGATGGGACCAAATAATTTCTAACATCCGTTCCAGTTCTAAATCCTGTGGACAAGAGTTATACAGGATGAAAATGTATGAAGGGTATTTTCTTTTTAAAATAATTCCGTAAGTATTTAGCACCTACTATGTGCCAGGTACTATGTAAGATGATAGTTAACAAAAATAAAACACTAATACATTGTTGGAGAAGTTGTGAACTGATGCAACCATTCTGGAGAGCAATATGGAACCATACCCAAAGGGTTATCAAACTGTGCATCCCCTTTGACCCATCAGTGTCTCTATTGGGCTTATATCCCAAAGATATCATAAAGGAAAGGGCCCCACATGTGCAAGAATGTTTATGGCAGCCCTTTTTGTAGTAGCAAGAAACTGGAAACTGAGTGGACGCCCATCACTTGGAGAAGGGCTGAATAAGTTATGGTATATGAATGTTACGGAATATTATTGTTCTGTAAGAAATGACCAGCAGGACGATTTCAGAGAGGCCTGGAGAGACTCGCATGAACTGATGCTGAGTGAAATCAGCAGAACCAGGAGATCATTGTACACGGCAACAACAAGAATATTCTTATATTCTTTTGGGAGGCTATAGCATGTCCACACAGAAGTAAATACAATGTAGGTCATTTCAGTGAGAAAGAGCACTCAGGTTGCTCGGGTGAAGGCAAGGCAGAGAACAGGAAAGGCTTCGTGGAGGAGGCGGCACCTTCCAGCAGCTGGAACTTGAAAGGAGGTGAGAATCCAAAAGGCAGCAGTGAGGAGAGACGGCATTCGAGGCAGAGGTAGCAGCCGATACAAAGGTGTGGAGGTGGGAGATGGGATGCAAATTCCAGGAAATGGCAAGTAAGCTCATAGAATGTAGGAGAAGGGGTACGTAATACAAAATAAGTCATCAAGGATAGAATACAAGAAGGATTTTAAATGCCAAAGGGAAATTTGTTTTTTATTCTAGAGGCACTAAGAAATGGCTGAAGTTTCTTGAGCTGGGGGGTGGATGATCAGGACTGTGCTTTCGGAATGATATTTGCGGAGGATGGAGTGGAGAGGGAAGAAACCGGACTCGGGGCGAGAAGGGAGACAGCTAGTGGGATAGTCCAGATGAGAGGTGTTGGCCGTGTGAGTGGAGAGGGACGTGGATGGGAGCGTCCAAAGCTCTCAGGCTTGGCTCTGGATTTGATGTGGGGGAAAGGGGGACAAAGAAAAAGCAAAGCTAATGCTGAAGTTGTGGACCTGGCCGATTGTGGAGGAGGAAGAGGAGGGGGGGTCGTTTAGGGAGAAAGCTGATGATCTGTGTTTTGGACATGTTCAATTTGAAATTGCCTATGGGCCGTCCAGGTGGTGTTGGCCAGTGGATGATTCGGGCTGAGAGCCAGAGAGAGATGAGGTTTAGATCTGAGTAGGTGGAGGGAGTGACTACACTCAGGAAGGAAATGAGGGGTCATTCAAAGTAACATTGGATTTAGAAGATTTTTGGCTGCTTCTCGAAAACAGACCTCTTTAATAAGGATGCTCCAGTTTTCCTGGACCACCTCATGCTTCTTCAAATTCGAGTCCAACAGCCCTGGACTCTGGAAGCTCCCTGCTATACAGCTGTGGGGACTTCTGGGGAAACTGTCTCCGCTGCTTCTCGGTTGAGACAGCTCAGACAGCTGCGGCTGAGGCCATTTTCACTTTGCATTCTGAGGAAATTCTCTGGCGAGAAAAAGTAACGTTACGGTCAATGGTCAAGTTCTCTATTCCTTTTTTTAAAAACTCAGAAGGGAGAAATTAAGCAGTATGGAAGGGGACAATCAAAAGGCAGTCTCAGGGGACCGGAGAGCTGTTTACTGCATAGAAGAGGTGACCCTCCCTGAGAAGGGAGAAGGGAGAAGGGAAGGTTCTCCCACCATGAAGTCATGAGCCCCGCTTTTGAATTTGGGCTGTGCCATTTAGCCAGCCTTGTGACCTAGAGCGAGTTAGGGTCATAAACATCACATTGGAGGCATTTAGTGTACCAAGAGAGAATCTGAGATAAGTGAAATGAGAAGTGGCAGGATCAGAATTAGAACCTAAGCTCATTGATTCCATTATTTCTTTTCTGGTACCATATTATCTCCTTCTCTCTCTCTCTCTCTCTCTCTCTCTCTCTCTCTCTCTCTCTCTGTGTGTGTGTGTGTGTGTCTCTCTCTGTCTCTCTGTGTCTCTCTCTCTCTCCTTCTCTGTCCATCCCCTTTTTCTCTTTCCCCTCTAGTTCTCTCTCTCTCACTTTCTCTCTCACTCTCTCTCCACTCTCTCCTTCCCCTTCTCTCTCTCTCATCTCATCTCACCTCTATCTCTATTCCTCTCATCCTGACAAATATGTGTCAGTGTTTTTGCTGTAGAAGGATTCAAATTCCTCAAGGCTAGGGATCATGTTGCTTTCATTTCTGGTCCCACTTTGTTTACTGGTGCTTTACTCATAGTCTGCATGTAATAAATAAGTCCTGGGGGCAGCTAGGTGATGAAGTGGATAGAGCACCAGCCCTGAAGTCAGGAGGACCTGAGTTCAAATCTGGTCTCAGACACTTAATATTTCCTAACTGTGTAACTCTAAGCAAGTCACGTAACCCCAATTGCCTCAGCAAATAAATAAGTAAGTTCCAAACAGGCAACTACACAGTTCTCATGCCCTCATTGTCTTTCTTGCTTAACTATATTTTATAAGGGGCTTTTTCCCCCCACTCCTTTTTATTGGGGGAAGGGCGCAAGACTGAGAGGAGGAGGAGAGCAGGAATAGTGATGGTGAGACCAAAACTAAGAAGGCTATTGTAACATTTTTTAAAGGCAGAATAGAGAACCAAGGAAAGTTCAGAAGGAAGCACAGACAAGCAGGTCAGTTTGGAAAGTAACGTGTAGAATGTAGGTATTATATATGTTTTTAAAAAGCAAGTGCAATGAAATGGAACCTCACAGCTTAATGTGTAATCTTTTTGTGTTCTGTTGTGTATTTGGAAATACTCTCTTGGTGGAGCAGGCGCCTCACGTTCAGGAAAAACAAAATTTAAAAAAGAAAAAAAAAAAGAAATGCATTTGAAACAAAGGTAAATCAATCGCTGCCCCAGTGTGCATGGGGGTCACACTGGGGCAGGGGCTGAGCCCTTGTTTTCAATACTTGGATTTGGAGGGATTCTGAACCAGAATCCAAATAACCTTGAATAGTTTGCACTTGCCCAAGTGTGGGCTCTTCCAAACTTTTCAGCATTTCAACATGACTTGGCCGGCTGCTGCACAGCACTCCGGCCTGCCAAGTCCCACGTCCAAGTGTGGGACCCAGCTGCAGGAGGTATTTGAGAGAAGAGTTTGTTTTCTCCCCCATGAGCTAACAAGTGTCCTTAACAAGTATTCTAGGCATCTCCGCCCTGCAACAGAGGTGAGGGAGCGCAGGAACGGTGACCCTTGGGGTTGTCTCCATCGTAGACAGGCTTTTATCTTGGCCAGGAACCTGTATGTTAGTGTTCTTGGAAAAAAAAAATTGGGGGATTTTCTTAAATCCCATGCTCTAGTACATGATAATGATTACTGAAGCCAGGAACCAAAGAAGACACTGGGGAAAACCACATGGGACAAGCCTTTCACTAACTTTTCGTATGTATGAGGCCCTTCCTGGGTCTTGGTTTCCTCATCTGTAACAGACTGGGGCTCTAACATTTGGGGACTAAGGGCTCACTGTTCCTGTCAGTTCTTCTGCTCTGGAGTCACTGCAGTACCTCTTTCCTTAGATGAAATAATATTTGGTTGCCAGTGGCTAGACGGGGTAATCTGAGGTTCTTTGGAGCCCTATGATTCGATCACAAGCCTTGCAGAAAGTCAACTGCTGCTATCATGAGAACTGCTCTCTGTTTTCCCCTCGCTTTCCTGGTCAGTGGTGCCATTAGGGACTTACGAGACCTTTTGCTGTATGTCTTCTAGGTGACAACATAGGGCATTTTGAATAACCACGTACGGTTGCCCCCAAAGAGACTTCTTGGGCCTTAAGAGGTAGTTGGAGTGTTTTGTCCATCTCCTGGTCTATAATAATACTTCCCAAAGCTTTCCAAGCTTAACATTGAAGAAATATTGCTGGGTCCAATGGATATGGGATACTAAAACTATTCCTTTTCCCATAAAGCAGCCCTTCTGTCTTAGACCCAACGTTCCACGTTCAGCCCTGGGGGAGCCTGGCCTCTAATGAATTTGGGCTCCCCTCACTCACACTTTAGCTCTTGAAACTCACCACTATGCTGACTTAGGGACAAATTATTAAAGGTTAGATTTTAAGCTCACATCTCTAGGGTTTCTGGAAAAGGAAGGCTTGTGTATGTTACAGTATGAATCAGATATGGGACAGCTACTAATTTCCTGCACAAAAAAGGAAAGCTAAACACAGAAGACTCTCAAGTGGGCATCTGACAAAGACAAACAAAGCAGTTTGGTTTTTAGAGCCCTCTATAACCTGGTCACTTCCTACTTTTCCATTCTTCTTATACCCTATTCCCCTGCAAGTGGTTTGTGGGATTGCCGCTCAGGCATTTTACATTGCAACTTGACGCTACCCTTTCCGAACAACTCCCAGTACGTGTCTGCTGCTACAAAGGGCCAAATTTGGGCCTTGTTGATGATTATCTTGTCTAATAAAGATGTGTCCCTCCAGACTTCTTGAACTCATAAGGTTGCCTCCAATCCTGAACTCATCCACCTTAAGGCTGATCGGTAAAGTTCAATCACTTATTCAGAAAAGGAAGCAAAGCAGAAAAAGGCAGCCAGGGGCCTGAGCACAAATTTACCTTATTGAATCCATGTTCCTCATGGGAGTAGAAACAATGCGGGTGGAAATAGGCCATCACATGACCCCTTTGTGGAAAGTTGAGAGACAGAACACACAGGAGAATTCAAGAAAGAGAGCCCAAACTACAAGTTATCCCTTTTTTCTTTTTTTTTTTTAAATAAAAAAGTCCCTCCATCACTCTTTGGCTCCTCTGCCACAGCAGGCGATGAGAAGATCAGTTCACCATTTCAAGGAGCAAGCTTCTCAACAATAAGTCACACATATCTGGAAGTCCCCAAAGTTCCCAGTGTTCGTCAACTGGAACCGAGAAGGATAACTCTCTCCCCCTCTCTCTCTCCCCCTCTCTCTCTCCCCTCTCCATGGGGTGGCCTTCATTCAACATACATCTCATTTGATCCATGTAACAAGCCATTGAACAGATGAGAAAAAAAGAGTCATAGTTATTCAGCTAGTAAGTATATGCAGCAGGGTTTGAACTCCATTATTCCGGCCTCCAAGTCCAACTCTTTATCCGCTATATCACACTGTCTTTGATAAGACTGGAGGGGTTAGGGTCAAAGACATACCCCTCAGTATCTTAGGGAGAGAGATCGTAAGAATTTGGGATTGTCTTGGATGAGCCTAGTGTTAGGGATTAAGACTTGCTTGGTGACCAGGAGGAATGGGTTTCCCCTGAAGGTCAGGAAAATGTCTTTGGGGTCCACGGTTGGCAAAAAAATAGTGTCATAAGTATCCAGTATCAGCACTATGACCGCGAAAATTGTCTCTTGCCAAGGCAGGTCAATCTTGAGATAGTCTCTTCTGCAGTGGCGCCCAAGATGGAGAAGGGCTTTCTCCCAGGAAGGGGCTAGTGTACCCCCAAAATGAAATATTGGGGGGAGATTTGGGAAGCTACGAGAGCAATTATAACAGCAAGCTTTGTTCCTTTCTGGGGACTATGAAAAGTGCTTCAGTGAGAAGTAATAGCACATACCTTCCCAGAGTTGTAAAAGGAGCTGCCATGGGTACTACTGCCATCACCACCTGCTGAAAGCCATACAAGATGGTATGAAGAACCAGCTTTGGGATCCCTGCCTTAGTTGTGACTGTGATAGCGACTTGCTGCTGTTCTTGGGGACGCAGCCTGACCATTGGAGGGCATCTTTATTTTTCATGAGTTTGCTTGGGAGTTCTCTCATTTTCTTTGACTTGCCCATAAGCCCTTATTTCTGTGGACATTGTGAACTGTGTGCTCACAAGGGGAGCTGGTGATAACATAGAGGGTAGGGTCAGGGTGAGGTTTCTTGGGGATTTTTGTGGATACAGTGAGAGGGGTAAGAAATCTCTTGTAGTAGGGCCTTTGGCTCACCGGAGAGCATCAACTTCTCCACATTTAACTGTTATGAAGAGGTAAGTCATATGACTCCCATGTGGAACTTGTTTGGTACCTTAGACTCACTGGGCCCCTTTAAAAATGGGAAAGAGTGAAACCAAAGCTCTAGGCTGGACCTGCAAAACTAGACGTGACCCGTGGGCCTGACCCAGAGCTCCCTGATAACCAGTTGGTTTCCTTGCTTTCTTCCTGCTCAGCAGCTGATTCTCCGACTCCCCAGATTCTAGGTGTTGCCCAGCCCTCAAGATCTATAGTACCTGCCTGAGTCCCCCGGAGCCTACTGACTTTCCTCACCCCGTCTTCCTTATCTCCCTTATCTGCCCATTTTCTTCAGCTAGATTGGCCACCCTGACCAGTAAGTCTTACTGCTTCCTCTTCCCTAATTTGAGGCTAATGGAGAAAGAGAAATCCGTATTCACTTTTTGCCCCCTTCCTTCTGAGATGAATATCTTCTCTATGTCAGATCCAGTTCTTTCATCTTATACTGTTGGCACGTACCCAGGGCAAAGAAACATCCATTAAAATGCCTACCGACTGAAGACGGGGACGAGAGCTTGCCATAATGTCTCCATCCAAGTTGCTCTGCTAGAAGGGCCTGAGATCAAGCGGCCCCCCAGAGGTGAAATCCACAAAATTCAGCATGGCACGTGTTTGAGGGAATGTCTTATTCTGCCCTCTGGCATCCGCTCTCGTAAGGCCAGAGGTGCCAGTTTGATCTCATTGAAGGAAGCAATGGTTATATTCTTGGTAACGGTTCCCTGAGAATCGCCTTGGATCTGAGTTCAGAGCTGTTCTTCCTAATACTCAACTAGTCAAGATTTAGCATATTACTTCAAATTGTAATGAGAACGAAATTAAAAATGCTTAAAAAAAAAAAAAAACTTAGTTAAAACCAGAAAGGGCCTCGTGGTGTTATAAGGGCATACGTCAAGAGCAAACATAACTCTGAGCAAACCAGCGGGCCGGCTCCCACCTCCACATGCTTTCTAGTAAATCCCTAAATGTTGGACCCCTTGCGTGGCCACAAAAGGAGCTGTTTCTGCATGTCTGGGTCAACGGAGCTCACTCATGAGTCACTGACAGATCAGGAATCAGCCACCACTGTTCCCACTGAAGATGGCGTGAGGTCTGCCCTGAGCTGGACCAGGCCAGGTATGGGGAGAAAACTAACATCTGGAGACATTACCTTGGCTGTCCCAAGTCTGTATCGCAAAGAGAAGGTTCCACTCTTGTAGTTATCGAGTCCACATGAAGAAAATATTACTATGGTCACTAACAAGAAAAAAAGCTCCGATTTTCCAGCGAGATGGTTAATACCAGCTGTGTCCATTCTACCTCCTGGACTTTTTTTGTTCCCACATCTTTAATTTGTGGGGCCTCGAACTTTTCTGAGCCCTGTCTCAGACTGGAAATCAACTGGAAGCATTTGTTAAGGAAGTGGGTTTTTCCCCCCAGTCCTGATTGCTGCCCATGAGATTTGCTCATCTTGTGCTGAGGCCTTTGGGCATTTGAAGCTGTTTTAGTCCTGAAACAATAAGCTACAAGACAACCCTTTGGGTCTTTGAGCCATGATGCAGCCGTGATACGGATTTCCATCTCTTTCATGGCGCAATGCGATCTTGAATTTCTCTTTCTAAATACTTGAAGGCCCTAATTGGGTCTGTTTCTAAGCCCCACCCCCAATTGGGTCTGTTTCTAAAGCCCCCTAATTGGGTCTGTTTCTAAAACCCAAGAGCTTGATCTGCCCTGCATATAACTTTGGACAGGAAAAGCATAAGCGAGATGGGCAGCACCTCCAGTGGGGGCCTCGACTTCCTCCACAGTTTTTCCACTCTCATTTATGATGGTTCCCTTAGACTTGTGAGCACCCCACACGTCACATCTGTTTCTTTTCCTTCTGGAAATCAACAGGGCTGCCTGGGGAGAGCCTTGGGCGCAAAGGAAAGGTGCTCCACTCGGCTGTAAAGAATATAACAATCGCACAGGAACAGACACGGGCCTGGGGAAGAACTGCGTGTTTCTGACTCCGCAATTACCTGTTGCAGACACAACTGGCGATGTTTGTGGCTTTGTGTTGTTTTCTATCTCCCTCCTGCAGCAGCACTGGGAAGAAAACATGAAATCCTTTCCTTCTGTAATTGGCTGGCGGCACGCCATGCCAATCCCACATGCTCCGGGGACATGATGGAGAACAGAAGGGGATTCAGGAAGCAGCTGGGGAAGACTCCATACATCCTTGAGCAGGGAACATAAAAAAGCCGGCAAGACAAACAGAAGCTATCTTTGAGAATCAGAAACAGAGTCGCCTTTTAACATCTGGGAACTGGGTTGGCCCATAAATCGAATGTCCTTTCAGGTGCCAGGCCATTCTCACTAACCCTTTTGCCTGCAAGTTGTTTTTCCGGGAAGAGCACATATCTTGACAGTCCCCCTTTAGATGGGGCATATAGGGGCAAAGATGCCAGGCTGATGGCCTTTGTGCCATTTTATTGGAAGGTTGCCTGTGGCTAGGCTGGGAGGGAGGGGTATCGCCTAAGAAGTCAGCTAAATGGTCCATGTTGAAAGCGATCGGCTTTCTTTGACACATTGTGGGAAGGTTACAGAATTTGCCCGAAAAACTCAAGGGTGAAAAGTGGGAGCAACAAAAGAAGGGCACAAGGGAAGCACCAACTTTACCGTTCCTGGCCCGGGGCGGTGACAGACAGACATCTCAAAACCAGGGCAGATCAGCCATCCTCAGCCTAGAGCGGTGGATGGCCCCTTCAAGATGGAGTGGAGGAGATCATGGCGGGGATACGGCCAAGCTCTCCCTGTACTTCTTAGCTCAGATAAATGAGATCCCTGGAACTATCATTACTCTGTGGAATGAGGCATCTCGGAGATGCTAGGGGCTTTATGGGGAGGGATGGTATCTCCGGTAGATCTTTAGCGGGCTCTTCAATTGACTCCCCACCTCTGATGTCATAAGCAAGTAGCGTCCAGAAAACTAGGTTTCCAACAAAAACTTTTCGAGAAAAAAAAGAGGGAACTAAGGGAGATGATCTGAAACTCGCAGGTTTTCAAAACAGATATGAAACAACTTGTTTTAAATGTAACTGGGGAAAATATTAAATTGGTTGATTGATTAAAGGGGGGAAAGAGGGAGCAAGCACAAAAAGAAATACATCAAGGCCACAGGCTATACATTAAGAGAAAAGCTAGATAATAGTCTAATTTGAAAGCTGAAAGCAGCTTTTGGAGAATATCTAGCTCAATCTTCTCATTTTACTGAGGAGGAAACTGAGATTCAGGCCGGTGAAGTGGCTTGTCCAAGGTTAGACACTTCATAAGTGGGCGATCTCAAAAATTATCCTAGGAGACGATCTCAAAAATCATCCCAGGGGACGATGATCTCAAATATCATCCAAGGGGACGATCTCGAATATTGTCCCAGGGGCTCTAACTTCAAACCAGGGTTTTTTGAGCAAAGGAGCAAAAGCAAAGAATTTTCTAATTCATTTGAAAAAACCTAGAATTTAAAGAAAAATCTCCCCCCACACCAAGGTTTTCTAAACACAGAGTCGAGTTTGGCTGGAGCATGGTTTACAGTGACCGGGGTGACCGGGGGCCTCAGATCCCAGGAAGAGGAGGTGGTGTTTGGTCTGCTGGCCAATGCAGAGCCTCTACAAGGTTCTCAATAAGAAATCTAAGAGCCCGAAGGCATCCTGTGGGTCACCTTGTCCGCTCTATCATTTTATAGAGGAAGCAATTGAAATCCCCGGGAGGGAAGTGACAAGACCACATAGCTCTTACATGGAAAAGCCAGATCTTAACCCCGGGCCCGCTGATTCTAAATCCAGGGCTAGTTCTACTGCCATCTTTTAAGGGAATTACAATCTTTCTTGCTAGGTCTTGACGGCTATATTTCCAAACGCTAGTTTGTTTTTTTAAAAAATATGAATGAATCCTCTTACTTATTAGTGAGTCGAAAGTCTGGCCACAAGGAATCAGGGTGGCCCATGTTGCCGGGATATATTTAGATCGATAAGATCAGGAACGGGGCATTCCATGTTTCCCAGGGAGCATGTGACTTCCACCTTCGGGTGGAGCAGGAGGAAGGCTGTGGCTGGGCATTCATGCTTCCTGCTCCCAGGGAGCCATTGGGTTAGAAATAGCTCTATCTCCCTCAGTCTGAGATGGGCGTTCTAGGGGTACCATGCTCTCTGAAGGCTCCAGGATTTGCCCTGGTCACTCGGAAGGAGAGGGTAATGGTTAGCTTATTGAACTCAACCAGCTTAGCTCCCTCCCACCAAACTCCTGTTGTGCAAAGGACAGTCCCAGATAGCAAAGGGACATATTTATTCAAGCAGGCAATGAAACAGAAATAGGAAGCTATAAAGATTAGGGGAGATGACAGAATACACAAAAGTAAATGGATTCTGTGACTCGGGGACCAGATAAAATCTTAGCTGCACCAAGGGGGGAGTTATCTCAGTGGGGAAGTCTGTTCTCAGCAGTCTCTAGAAATCAAGGGACATGTTGGAGAGCTGGCTCTTCCCTTACGTCTGCAGCTTCGGGGCTTCCCGGCCGACACGACCCATTTTGAATTCTCGGCCTGTCTCACACTCCCTTCTTTCTCCTCCCTCACATATACCATATGTGTTGGCAAAGGTCTTCGTTCACCACGAGTCATGTTTTCCTACACGTACACAATGTCATAGGGCTTTACTTCAGGGAACCATCAAACCCGGCAGGGCCAGGGTGTCATACTAAGAGTCTTCAGAAAAGGGAAGCGGGGAGTCACCTGGAAACGTGCCCTAGTTCATGCCTAGCACCAGCAACACAAGGACCAGTCAACAGTGACACGGGCAGCAAATGCTAAAATTCAGCCCGTCGCAGGGCAGGGGGTAGAAGGTGGCAGAGGGGAATGGAGGCGGAACAGTTTTTCAGGCCTAGGGAGTAATGTGAGCAAAAACATCAAGGCAGTAAAGTACAGGAAGTGAACGGGGAATGGCAAGTAGTCCAATGTGGCCAGAAGGGACGGGATGGAGCAATAGAATCCAGGCCATATTATAGGAAGGATGGCTCCCACATACTCCTGAAGGAGGCAAAGAAATGAGTTGGCAGAGTGGGCACCAGGAAACATCATTTCAGGGACTATTTGGTCATCGTGCCTTAGTGATTTCATTGAGAGAGGGGACTTCCACGTGGGGAGATTCTCTCCCCTGATGCACGTGGGCACCTTCTTTGTAATATAGTCTTAGAGAGCAGCCCAAAGTATTGAGAGGTTATGGTACTTCATCAGGGTCACACAGCCAGGATGTGTCAGAGGCACAATTTGAAAGTAACTAACGCTGGGGCAGCTAGATGGCACAGTGGATAGAGCACCAGCCCTGAAGTCAGGAGGACCTGAGTTCAAATCTGGTCTCAGACACTTAACATTCCCTAGCTGTGTGACCCTGGGCAAGTCACTTAACCCCAATTGCCTCAGGAAAAAAAAAAGATGGAAAGTAACTAAGGCTTCCTGGTTTTGATGCTGGTGCTCCGCCCCCTTTGCATGATAGCTCTCCTACCCAATGAGAAGTATATGCAAAATTGCCCCCCCCCCCAGAAAAGAATTGTAGTCTCAATCTTTATTAAGCACCTACTATGTGTGAACTGCTCTGTTAATCACAGTTAAGGAAATGGAAAAAACAACCTTTGCCCTCAAAGAGCATAATTCTAGTGGAGACGATCTCTAATGACTAGGTAGCTACAGATTTCCACAGGATTGCTGAAGGCAATCTGAAGGAATAAAACTTTATCCCAGAAGCCTCTTGCAGAAGGAGGAAGCCAAGGTGGTTTCCAGTGGAGGCTGGGGTGGGGATAAGAAAGAGACATAAAGGGTCAAGGAGCCCATTAAGCAGGAGAATGATGTGATCAAACCTACCTTTTACAAAAATACAACAGTGAGAATCCCGCTGCCTCCAAAGAACTAAAACTGTATTGCACAGAGATACATAGTGGCTGTGCTAGGCCAAAAGAAATAACCATTGAGGACTTCCGAAAAAAAACAAAGCAAAAAACGAGTGAGTAAAGTCAAGACTTCTACAGCAGCAAGAAAGGATGGGTTAGTAGTTAGGTGGCTCAATTAGCTGGAGTCAGGAAGCACTGAGTTGAAATCTAGCCTCAGACCCCGACTAGCTGTGTGACCCCAAGCAAGTCACCCTCTGTCTATAAGGCAGGTAGGTGGTTCAGTGTGTAGAGCACAGGGCCAGAGTAAGGAAGATTGGAGCTCAAATCCAGTTTTAGACACTAGCTGTGTGATTCTAGACAAGTCACTTTACCCTTGATCCCCTGGAGAAGGAAACGGCCACCCCTTCCGCCGGTATCTTTGCCAAAGCCCTATGACCAACAGGGTCACAAAGAATAGGACGTGACTGTGAATGACTTAACAACAACAAAAAGAAGTTATGAAGGAATTAAAAGATAGAAAGAAGAGATGGGCTGGTCCTATGGCAAGAGCAAGAGATGACAAGTAGAGAGCCAGAGTGCTTTATTGGTATACTCCCGATATCAAGGGCAAGAGAGGAAGGCTTGCAGAACCTTGCGTGGACCCCGCTGTGGTGAACTTTGGGGAAGCCATGAGCAAGAGCGGACCAGGATGGGCAAGCACGGATGGGTCGGGATCCACATGTGGTTGGACTCTAGAACCAAAGGGCCATTTGAGTACTGAGTACCTAAAAGGAAAATTATACATAAACATACAGGATTGATGAGCAAATCCCTCCTTAGCCCTGAGCCACTAGTTCTTCTTCCATTTCCAGAGGACCCTAGACTAAATGATCTAAAAGACCTCCTGGACTTGGAATCAGAAAAGTAGGATGGGTTGAAGTGGTCCTCTGCTCCTTCCAAGCTGGATGACTTTGGTCAGGTCAATTAGCTTCATTGGCCATCATTTTTTTCCTCTGTGAGAGAAGCAATTGGACGAGAACGAAAGGATTTTAAAGCCTTTATCAAGTACCTAGGAGTGCCGAGCTCTGTAGCCAGCATCGGATATTCCGACACAGAAACAGCTGGCTCCCGCCCTCAAAGTGCTCCCGGGAGACGACCCAGCAGGGAGAGGAGTACCCAGTTGTGCTGAGTGAGGCTGGAGGGAGTAGACTAGTGTTCCTCTCCCAGGAATGGGGATGGAGAGGATTTGAACTCGATTCATGAAGAAGATGGCCAAGGCCCGTGTGTACCGTTTCAGTAAGGCGTGAAACATTGGCCAAGGGGAACGGTCACCAGTCAGGACGTGGGACCCCAGGGTGAAAGTTCTGCGGATGAAAGGGCCCAGTCTTTGGCAGAGGGTCAAGATGAGGCTTTGAGAAGGTGACCGAGAGCAGGGAGCTTATCATGTGGGTCCCTTCAAGCTCTAAAGCCAAGTCTACACTCCTGCGAGCTCTAAACCCTGGTACAAAAGGAGAATTAAAAGGGACCCAAAAAGAGCAAATGCTCCATCGTTTACATTGAGGTTCCCTTCTTCACACGTCAATGGCTATAAAGTATATTTAATTGCTTATGTTGCTATCCACAGTTGAATTTATAATAAAGCATAAAAACGACTCGATTTCATCTTCCTAGCTGCCTCTGTGCAATGGAAGGTTGGGCAAGAAGAAGAAAAGCTCGGGTTGGGTGGAGAGGGGGGAGCCCTGGATTCATGGGCCCCAGCCTGCAGCAAGCTGTGTAACCTTCATTTGCCCCCCCTTGGGACATCAATGCTTATTTTAACTGATGGCGAAATGACTCTGCTCCAAGTGAAAGGAAGTGAGGATCAATTGCGAGGTTAGCTAACTAGTCAAAGTGCTGTCTGGAGAGTCTCAAATCACCCACGGAAAGGGAAACATCCCCAGAAGTCATTGCTAGCAATATCTTTCCTCTTATGTGTTTCTAAGCACTGTGTACTGCCAGTGATTTCCTAGTGGGATTCGAGATGCTGAGAAAATCGAAATATTTGGCTAGGGACACCTATTCTTCAGGCTTCCTACAACCCCGGGACATATTGTTGCTCCCCTGAATAGCAGACTCATCTGCAAGAGTCAGCATCCCAGGACCCCATGTGATCCTCCGAATCTTGCCCTGACCGTGCCCTGAGAACTGACCATTCTCGCTCGAGTCCCTAGCATGCTTTTTGGCTCCTCGACGGGAAAAGGCAGCCAACCTTCCTTTCTTCCTTCCTTCCTTAATCAATTCAAGAATACTCCACGATCCTGTAGCCTTGGATCCCTTGCCCCCTTATCCTGTTTCTCTTCGAGTTTTCCCCAAAGCCCAAATGTGGGTTACCTTCACCATCTGCTCCTGCTCTGCTGGATGCTGCTGGAGGAAGTCACACAGCCTTGCTGGCTGGGCCCACTACAAATGGAAGTACTCTGTTTTCCAGCAAGCCCTCCTTTGTGCATGGCCAGCCGTAGTTCTTCTCTATCTCACTCCCCACACAGACTCCTACTGACCTCTGCTTTCTTTAAGGTCCATCTGCCACTTCCTGTATCTTCATTCGCCACAGAGAACCTGGGCTCCTTTCCTGAGGAAGTCAAGGTCATCTGCTGTGAGCTCACATTTCTTTCTTGATCTCACACTTCAGACAGTTCTATTCCATCCCAGTTTGCTTTGTTTCTGAAGAACAGATGGTTCTCTTATAAGTCAAGGTCAAGCCCTCTACCTGAACCCTTTATCTTCTCCCCTCTTGTATATTGGGAGCCCCCCCCATTATTCCTAGGTTTTCTTTCATCTTCTCTCTTGCCTTCTCCATGGGCTCCCACCTTGTTGCCTGCTCACTTGGTCCAGCCATCCCCTTCCCGCAGCTACCCTCCAAGAGCTCTCTCTTCCCTTTCCCAATCATTTCCATGCATTGCTTCCATCTCCTCCCCTTCTACTCGCTTCTCCACAGTTTGATTGGAATGGTAGCCTTGGATGCTAGCAGGGATCTCCCCAAGGTTCCCAGTGATGGCTTAAATGACACATTCAGTGACTTTTCTTTGCCCTTATCCTGTGATCCATCATCTTCTAGTCCCATGTCCCCGTCCTTTTTCTCTCTTTGTCCTGGACTTTCTGCTCTCCTTCCCTTTTTTCCTATCTTGACCTGCTGTAGCTTTTGATACTATCACCCAACTGGTGTGTAGTCCAGGGGCAATGATGTTGGGTCTCCCAGACTGCCTTTCTGCCTCTAACACTTCTCACTGTCATACTGGGCAAGTCACTCAGCGACCCTGGATTCCAATTTCCTCATCTGTAAAATAAGATGACCTCTGATGGCCGGGTCTCGTGACCTGGAATCCTTCCTGCGGTCCCCATAGTTATTCTCTCTTAGCTTTTCTGCTCCCTTCCCTGTCTGCCCATCCTTCCTCGCTCTCCTTCTCATTAGATGTAGCTCCCTCCCAAATGGACCTGTGGCCTTTTGTCTTGATTTTTTCATCTTATTTTATTTTTAATGAACAAGCATTTATATTCTCTCCCTTCCACCCTACCACAACCCTAATCTAAAAGAAAAGAAAAAAGAGAAACTCTCACAGCAAAATATGGGAAAAACCAATCCCCGTGTTGGCTTCTTGTTGGCTTTTTCTCCTTTCTCTTGGCGGTTTCATCCGTGCACCCGGCTTCGATAATCACGTCCATGTTGAGGACTCCTCATTCGGTATAACCGTTTCTCACCATTCCTCTGAACTGCAGTCCAGTATTCCTGACTCCATAGGAGACCTTGGTACCTCCAAGCCCCTCAACATGGCCCAGGTGGAACTTTTCCATGAGCCCAGCTGGTGTTTGAAGTGTTCTGTTTTCCCTTGATTTTCTCCCCTCCTTCCTCCAGTTGACAACCTCAGAGTCAACATTCTCACCTCTTCCCCGTCTTTCAGCCCTCTCCCCCATAGCCAATAAGGATCCAAGTCTTGGTTCTCTCCACTCCTACAGCAGGTTGCCACCCCAGTTGAGACTCTCATCACTGCCTTCCTGGACTATTGTGGTAGGCTCCTAACTGGTTTTCCTGCTTCCGTCTCTTCCCTGACTAATCAACCATCCGGCCCAAATCCTCCTCCTAAGGCTCAGATCTAATCTAGTCTCTTCCTTACCTCCCAACACAGTAGCTCCCCAGTGCCTCTGGGATAAAATGCCTCAGCCAGGCTTTTCAAGTCTTTCCAGATTCTTTCCCATTATTTCCTATCACATACTGCTTGCTTCAGACCAACTGGACCGTCCTGGTCTTATCCCTGACCACGGTCTCTGCCCTCCATGTAAGATGCTCTCTCACCTGTCCCTCCATATCTCAAACTTTCTCCAAAGGCTCCGATCAAGTATGATCTTGGATACACACAGCACGGTACCTCGCGTACAATCCGTGCTTAATAAAGACTCTGTCTTCTGAGTTTATCTACCTGTCTACATACCTGTCGGCGCCCTTCTTGATCACTCCTCCCCTTGGTAGCTGTCTCCCTTCCAATTACCTTTACTTCTCCCCCCAGAAAATGAAAGCTTTTGAAAGGGAACTGCTTTCTTTGAGGTTTCTCCTTTGCATCTGAACACCCAGAAAAGTTCCTTGCACACAGCAGGCACTTAATAATTCCCTGTTGAATTGAATTAACTTGAAATCAAAGCGATTGGTCTATTCACTAGAGGAAAAAAGTATATCACCACATAGATTTCTTTGGATGGGAGTTTTGCAAACATTTATTCACCCTGGAGGGCATTCACTGTATGAAAACTTGTGATAACTAAGTCAGTTCAACCCACTTTATTTCCTTGGTAGGTGTGGATGACCCAGCCCTTGCCCTCAAGGAACCTGGATTCTTCCCCAGGAAGGAGAAACACCACCTGGAGGCCACAAACCTCCCCAAATGGTAAGAAATGAACATTCCCAAGGCCTCCAACATGACTCCATGCCCTGCTTTTCCCACTGACCCTTCCTAAAAACGTTAGCGTAACTATCACCGTCACTTTTGACTGTCACTTACGTTTCTAAACCCTGGTCAGGACTCAAAGAAAAGGCAAGAATAGTCCAGGAAGTTGACGTGACCTTCCCACCCCTACTTTTGGGGCCAGGTCCAATTGCTGACTAAAAACTCCACGAAGCGGCCCACCTCTCCCATCATTATCCTTCCTCCCATAATCCTTTGGCTTCCTTGCACAATCTCTGGAAGCCTTGATGCCGTAGAGCTTCCTACCACTACTTGCCCACCCTGCCCAAAGGAGTAATAGCCACATGTGTTTAATGCTAAAGCAGATGTTGCTTTGTATTAATGCCATTGCTCCTTTAGAGCCTTGTAGATGTGATAATTGCAACTTTCATCTGCATCCTTATGCTCTGGGCCACATGTATTACAGAATCCAACAGACCACGTTCCACTATAGGTAGTTTTTTATAATAACATATTCTTAGAACAAAAAGGGAGAAGTGATGGACTCAAGGTACAGGAAGAGACGTGTACTTTTGGATATGAAGATGGAGTGGATTTTTTTTTACCAGACTATACTTACTTCAAGATAGCAAAATACCAAGTCTTCCTCTTGCCAGTTGGCCAGACCCGAGCAAACCCCATAAACTCTAGGTATTTTGCTTAGCTCCCTCCTAGTAAGACACAAGCAAGTTATGATTGGCATTGACAATTAGAATTTTTATCCTAGAAGTTCTCCTCATTGACAGAATCCGAATCAGAGATAATTCACGAATGGGTGAGTAGATATATTTTAGTAAGGATGAGTACCACGTGATTCAGGCCAGTTCCAATGGTCTCGTGATGGAGACTATTTTCATTTTGTTTTCTTTCTCATTTGTTTTCCTTTTTGGTCTGATCTTTCTTGTGCGGCATGATATTTGTGGAAATATATATGGAAGAATTGCACGTGTTTAATTGGATTATTGGATTACTTGCCATCTAGGGGAAGGGGTGGGGGGAAGGGAAGGAGGAAAAAAAAATTGGACCACCAGGATTTGCAAGGGTGAATCTTGAAAACTATGCATGTGTTTTGAAAATAAAAAGCTTGCTGTGTGATCCTGAGCAAGTCACTTGACCCCAATTGCCTCAAAAAAAAAGAGGAAAAGAAAAAGCTTAAAAAAAGAATTAGTACCAAAGAGATTACAGAAGATAGCAGAATTATGTAGAAATGAAAAAAAAATTGATAACTTTTAAAAATATGTATGTCTATGTAATGGGAGATACTACCCACTATACAGTACTGTGTCTCTTTTGATCAACCTGCTTCTGAGAGTTTCAAAGTGAATATTTAAAACTGGAAGCATGGTTTTTAGCATGAGTCTTTGGAATAAAATTATTAGATCCCTTATGAAAATAAATCAGTATTTTACAGGTGCTATTAGCCATGAAGTGGGAGTGCTGGGAAGGGGAGAGTCCCTTTTACAGGAAGCCTGAAATCTCCGAAAGTCCAACTTTCTTAAGATGATCCAGACCCACTGACCACATGCAAAATGAATGAGAAGGTAGGTGTCAAGCCGACTGGTTCCCATTTCAGCCTGTGTGTGTGAAATCCAGGAGGAAAATGGCGTGGTCGTTGGGCGAGAGTGATTGGGGAAAGCCATCGGTTGGGACTGGTTATTTCCATAACGATGTGTTCGGGGAAGGGTAGCACGTTGGGCATAGGACCTCAGTACCAGTTGGCGCGTGCCAACGAGAAAATCATCATCATCCCTCAACGGCCCAATCATCTTGTCACAGAGCCCACAATTAAGGCGAGGGCTGGAATCCCGAGTCTAATTGGGTTCACTGAACACATCCCTCTCCCACTCCAGTCAAGATACTTCCAGAGCCAAGATCCATCTCAAACATGGAGCACACTGTGGCTCTGTTACACATTTCAGCTGCCTTCCACCCCTGGCGGCAGCCATCACCCCATGGTTCTGGTTTGAGGGCTCACCCTTGGAAAAGTTACACGCTCTGATAGAAATCAAGGATTCATTGAGCTTATGATTCTTTCAGCTTCAGTGCAGAGATGAGTCTCATAATAATCTAATAGACACAGCCCCTTGTTCCTTTTTTCCTTTAAAAATAATTTATTGGGGCAGCTAGGTGGCCTAGTGGATAGAGCACCATCCCTGAAGTCAGGAGGACCTGAGTTCAAATCTGGTCTCAGACACTTCATACTTCCTAGTTGTGTGACCCTGGGCAAGTCACTTAACCCCAATGGCCTCAGCCAAAAATAATAATAATAATAATAATAATAATAATAATAATAATAATAATAATTTATTTAAAAATGTTTGTTGAACACCAGTAGTACTGATATTTACTTTGTAACTCTGGACAGAAGATTCCGGTGGCACTTGAGTGGCTAAAATTGCTGGGCCTGGAGTAAGAAAAAAATCTTCCTGAGTTCAAATGTGGCCTCACATACTGTGTGATCCTGGATAAGTCACTTTACCCTGCTTGCCTCAGTTTTCTCATTCCTAAATGAACTGAAGCAGGAAAAGGCAAGCCACTCCAATATCTTTGCCATGAGAATAGGGATACAGAGTCAGACATAACTGAAAAATGACTGGACAGCTCCACTGTTTACATTGAAATGAATTTCATCCTGAAAATATCCTAAGTTTTCCGTCCCTACAACAGGATTTTTGTCGACCAATCACCAAGCGTTTAGCTGCTACGATATGCCTGGCAATGTGCTGGGCACTGGGGACACAAAGGTAAAGATGAAATTGCCCCTGCCATTAAGGGGGGAGGGGATATAGCCATGTAAGTAAAGAGAAAATATATACATATATTTAAAAAAAAACCTCAAGGGATGGGGAGAACCATCTGCATCCAGAGAGAGAACTATGAGGACTGAATGGGAATCACCGTATAGTATTTTCAACTTTGATGTTGTTTGCCTGCTTTTTTTTTTCTCTCGTTTTCCCCTTTTTGATCTGATTTTTCTTGCACAGCATGATAAATGTGGAAATATGTTTAATAGAATTGCACGTGTTTAACCTATACTGGATTGCTTGCTGTCTGGGGGAAGAAGGAGGAGGGAGATGGGGAGGGAGGAGGGAGAAAAATATGGAACAATTGTAAGGGTGAATGCTGAAAACTCTCTTTGCAGAGATTTGGAAAAATAAAAAGCTTTTACCAAAAAGACACAAGGCAATGGGGGAAGTATTCAAAACTGGGGAACACCAGACACTGTCTCACATGGGAAGGAGCATGTGAGATACGATTGAAAGGAACAGAGAGGTTGGGAGGAGGTATACTCCAGGCCAGGGGTGGAGAGACAGTGTGTCCAAAAGCATAGTGATAGGAAACAGAATGGTGTAGGAAAAGGGGATGGAAAGTAGGCCTTTTGGGGTCAAAGCCATAATGGATGAAGATGAACGATGAGGAATGAGCCTGGACCGGCTGGTCAAAGTCAGGTCAGCAAGGGCTTGAGAAGCCAAGCAGAAGAGTGGTGTTCTGTTCTCCAGGCAGTAGGGAGCCAATGAGGCTTCCATCGCAGGGGAGTGACTTGGTCAGGTCTGTGTTTAGGACTATGGATTGGGCACGTGTGTGTGTGGAAGGTCCATTAGAGATGGGAGTGACCTGAGGGAAGGGGGCTAATTAGGGTAAGACCATAGGCCTGGTGAGAGGTTCTGAGGGCACGGTGAGGTGGGAAGGGGGGGGAGCGGGCAAGTGGGAGGGTCCAGGAGAGGTAGAGGGCCAGGGGTCCGTAAGACTATGCAGCTGGATTAGGAAGCAAGGTGATGCCCTCAACCAAAGTGGGGGGGGGGGGTAATTAAGAAGAGAGGGCATGGATTTTGAGGGAAAGAGAAGAAATCAAGGGAGAAGAGGGGGGGGGCAGGCAGGCAAGTAGGAACAGGGCCACCTTGAAGCAGAATGTAAAGTAAATTAGTGAAGAAACACCATGTTGCATCTGCAGCCGAAGAGGAGGAGGAGGAAAAAGCCCAACTTGAAAGAGAACAAATTGTTTTGGACAGGCTGCCTTGCAGAAGTCTCATTAAAAATGTCAATGTTTTATTAACCACTTAACATTGAACACCAATGCAATCGACTCCACTTGCTTGGGAACGACCGACCGCTCATTTAATTCCCTTCAACCTATGTGATGGTAGCTTTCCACTCCCTCTCTCTATCCCCATGAGGGTGCTAGGTCTCCTTTCTCGGCCTCATGGGTGAGCATGGCCAATGGAGACTCCTCCTGGGTCTTCCTCCTTTCCCTTTGCGTGATTTCAGCCTTTTTCTTTTCTTTCCTCCTTTCTTGATAAGTTCGTGCTACGTCTATACTAGACCTCCCTGCAAAACTGCTTTCTCTCTCTCTATCTTTCCGTCTCTCTGTCTGATTCTGTCCAATCACACAGAATTACCATTTCTTGATGTCTTTGTAGAAGGAACTTTAACTTTTGTGTTTCACGTGCTTGTATTTTAAAATTTATTATTATTCATTATGAAATAACAAATTTATAAATTAATTGCAGGATTATGTAACTATGGTAGCCAATGTTATTGTGACAATATCATGAGTTGATTATCAGTTGCTTAATTTATGAAATATGATCTCCTTAATAATAAAATAGTAATATTATTTATTCTATTTGAAGACTATTTTCATGTTTATTCCCTTGAGTTTTTCTCCTCCCAAATGTGTTTTTCCCAAAAAAGATTCCCTTTTCCATTTTCATTTTGTTTTGCATTTTGATGCTTTGAATCTTTTTTTTTTTAATTGTCTTATTTCGTGTTTCAAAGAAGCCTCTCCCATGGGTGGGCCCTTGTCTCGGGTTCCATTTTCTGCATTCATCAGGTGATTATAAATGTCAAGCATCTATTTCAGCCCTGCTAATTATTGAATTAAACATGTGTTAATGAGATAATATGGAAGCGCGATTGATTTTGCTTTATTGGGTGTTGTTGCCTAGTTATGGACCCGGTTATTGGTATAGTCATAGTGTCATTGCCTTCCTCTGAATCTGTGCATATTAATTAGCAGCTCGCTAATTGGCACACTTGCTTTATTGTTAATTTGCTCAGCGTTGATTGATTGAATCCTACGGAAGGCCTAGTAGGAGTATTTTAACACTCCTGGTTCTTTGGATACTTTAATCATGGAGTCATCAACGTCTTGACCAAATGAGGGCTGACTCAGTTGAAATGTGATGCTCGTTGTGGGTTCAAGATGCACGGGGACCTCCTGATCCTTGGGGTGGAGCCAGAAGGGAAAAATAAACATATTCTAAGAACTTGATAAATATGGAAGCACGGGGGACTGCCAAGTAAGTAATAAGGTCAGGTCTGGGGAAGGGCTGGGGGGAGGAACCATTCCAGAATGACCCAATGTATTTGCTGATTCAAAATTATGGACCAAAGAGAGAACACCTGGGAATTCATTTCAAGCCCACCTTCCCCCCCCCAGCCAGATCTTAATGCTTTAAGGGAACTTGCCAGCAGAGTAAACTGAGAGGCTTTTTAAAAAATCAGTGAGAGGAACCTCACCTGGGATCAAATAAATGCTAAGTCTTCAGGGCAGAAAGGGAAACTCCAGCTGAAGGAAGGGTGGGTGCTAGGTCGTGTCTCCTTGTAGACGGTACTCAGAGGCTCAACTTGGACTTTTTCTCAGGCCAATCCCTTGTGGCCCTGGGCAGAATCACGAATAAGTGGATTGATTGTTCATCGATGTCATTAAAGGTCTGGCAAGTCCCTGAGTTATATATTATTCAAGGGAAGGGTCCGAGACCCTGCTTTGGAATAGTCTCCAAGGGCAAAAAAGGCCAAAGGCCCAAAGGGAAGCCATCTTCCCTATCTGGAGTGAGGGTGGACAACCTTTTCTTGAGACTGGTGGGGGAAAGAATGGGGTACCGCTTGAGAAAGGAGACAAGATCATGATGACCGAAGCAGCAAAGGGACTCCAAGAAAGGTCTGATGGAAAGGCTCAAAGGACCAGCAAATGGCTCATGATAAGTTGTTAAAAAAAAAAACCCAATCCTCCAACTCTCTCAGAAATGGATACCTTCTGAAGTATGGGTCACAGTGAGAATTGTGAGAGTTGAAGGCAGAAGCCCATCAGAAACTCTGTCAAGAGATAGGATTGCCAAAAAAACCCCTGTTCTTGAAAAAGTAAAGTGCCCAGAGACTGGGAGCTCTAGAGCCTGATCCAGCAGAACGCAGCCAAGGGAGGAGAAGCGGGTATCAACAGGATGCACCCCTCCAGGTGTCTGCAGGACTGGGACCATCTGCACCCTGTCGGGAAGATACTACAACTGACGAGGTGAGACTCACTTGCCCCCACGCTCATAGGTCTGAATTGCAATTTCCTAGTCTTCCGGTTCCCACAACTCATTTAACCGTCCCCCTGTGGGTCCACAGTTACATTTCTTTTAGACTTTTGCAATTAGAAATAATGCTGCTGTGAAAATGTTAGAATATATCTCTTTCCTCTGGTTTGTGATGAGACTTTTCAGGTCTATTTTCCTCGTTGCTGTTATTTGGTCAAAGGTTATGAGTGATCAGTTTTGTAGTTTGTACCTCCCAGTGTCAAAATGCTCTCCCCAAATCAGCAGCGAATCCCCGGACAAACCTGCCAGCACGGAGTTGGTTTGCTTTGAATATTTTCTTGTCAATTTGACGGGACTGTGAAGTGGTGCCTCAAAATTGTTTTCATTTGGATCTCTCTGATTAGTGGAAGGGTTGAGCTTTTTTTGAGTGGTAATTTACAATTTCTGTTTTCTCTTGAAAATTCTGTTCCGATCCTTTGATTATCTGTGTTGTGGACTGGAGGGGAAGGAAAGGCTGTCATTGTGATCATAACAGGTCTATACATAATTTTGGAGTCAAGATTTTTTTGTCTAATATTTTGACAAGCAATTGTAGAGAGGAAATAATAAAAAAATCGCTTCAGTAAAGTAGTTGGATGTAACCTAAATCCACTTTCTTGCGTGGCAACTAAACCTAAAATACAAAGCTAAGCATTTCTGTTGAAAATAACTACAAATGCATAAGAGATCTTGAAATAAAGCTTCCAGTCTATCTTCAGTATTTGCATAATATTTATGAGAGATACAGGAAAACTTAGAGTTTCTTTGTTCATGGTTGGGCCATACCAAAAAAAGATGAAATTGAGGAGGGAAAACCTTCACGTAGTCATTAAAGGAGAGTTATAAGTAAGGACTGGCTAGAGGCCAGGACCTTAAGGGGTTCCCAGTCTATGGAGGAGCACCTTCCAGTCCAGCCAAGGGAGATAGCTCAAATTGCAATTGCCTGGTCACATGGGAAGGTTCAGTGAGTCCAGTAATCCAGGCCCTGGTGAAGTCACACAGCATGAGGTTGGGGGGTATCTCTAAGTCAGAGAAGAGAGACACTTCTCCTGAACTATATAGCCTGCCCCCATCAGTGTGCTTTTAGACTGCTTTCACCTTCATTTCCTCTGCTCAGACCATCTTCCACTACTATGTGTATGTTGTGGACATGCTAGCTGCCTTCAAGGGCTGTCTCCAGGTGATTAGCTTGACTCGACTCTTCCCAGAGGGCAGAACCTGGAGCAGAGGAGTAGGATCAGGGGGGAGAGAGGACTGCAAAGAGATAGATTGAGGTCTGATGTCATGAAAAACTTCGAACAAGCAGAACTGTCCCCAAATGGTTAAGTTGTGAGTTCCCCATCCTTGGAGATCTTCTGGACCAGGCTGGATGATCATCTGTGGGGTATGTTATAAAGGAGATTCCTTGGAGCTAGAGGGTGAACTAAAGGGCTCTGGAGATACCTCAGTTTCCTCATCTGTAAATCTGTAAATCAACCATTTCACAGGATCGTTGGGAGCGTCAAATGAGAAATTTGTAAAGCATTTCACAAACCTTAAAACACCATATCATTATTAGTTATTATTTTTAACACGATTATTTCTTCTTACTCTCAATTCTGTGGCCTGAGAGATCTGGCCACCCTCACTGTTCTTCCACTCAACAGCTGTATGACCTTAGACAAGTCACTCTCCCTGTGAGCCCACTTCTGTACCTGTAACAAGGCTTTGATGATTCTGGTACATAGTAGGCAGTGCAGAACTAATACTGATTTGTATTATTACCATCATCACTATATGTCTACCTCCTGTGGTTACTGTGAGGAAAGCACTTCATGCTACCTATGTGAGCTTATTATGAATGTGATTATGAATCATATGAATACTAAGTGTCTAATGGATGGTTATTGAATGAAAAAAGGATCTCTCGCCCAGCTCCGACATTTTACCATTTAAAATTTGATCTTTGATCACAGTCAGACTCGCCAGATAGAAGTATTCCCAGAGCATTCTGAAGGCAGTCTAGGCCTTCCATGGTGGATCAGGTATTTTCCTTTTTACACATCCCCCTGTCTCAGATAACAGAGGGGGGAAAAACTTCAAAAAGCCAGGAGCATTCATAAGTCATGGGCTGCCCAGAACCAAGCAAAGCAGAGGGGAAAAAAAATCATGTTATTTTTGGGCAAAAGTCAGCAATGGCCTCTGCTCCCATAGCTGCTGGTCTCCAAATGTCCAGCTCTGGCCTCCCTGGGCTTTCCTGCCCTGGGCCGTCTTGAACCTTAGAAGAGGCGTTTGACACAGTTATACCATGTGCTAAGGGGGAAGGCAATGCTAGTTTTTTTTAAAGTGATCCGTAACATTTCCACGTTAGCCATATTGCCCAAAAAAAAGTGAAAGAAAATAGACTTTGATCTGCCCGCAGAGTTCTGTTCTCTCTGGAGGTGGGTAGCGTGTTTCATCATGAGTCCTTTGGAAATGTCTTGGATCGTTCTACTGACCAGAGTAGCCAAGTCTTCATTGGTTGATCACTGTGATGATATTGCTGTTTCTGTGTGTAATGTTCTCCTGGTTCTGCTCATTTCACTCTGCGTCAGTTTATATACATCTTCCCAGGTGTTTCTGGTACCTTTCTGTTGGTCATTTCTTATAGAATAACAATATTCTATAGTACTGGGGGCAGCTAGGTGGTGCAGTGGATAGAGCAACAGCCCTGAAATCGGGAGGACTGGAGTTCAAATCTGGTTTCAGATATTTAACACTTCCTAGCTGAGTGAGCCTGGGCAAGTCACTTAACCCCTATTGCCTCGGGGGAAAAGAAGAATATTATAATAGTATTCCATTACAGCCACCTAGAACAGCTTGTTCAGCCGTTGTCTAATTGATGGGAGACTTTGGTTTCCAATTTTTTGCCACCACAGAAAGAACTGCTAGAACTATTTTTGTTTTTATGGATCCTTTTCCTTTTTCTTTGATCCTTTGGGACGCAGACTGAATGGTGGTATTGCTAGGTCAAAGGCTATGCGGTGTCCGGGCTCTTTGGGCAGAGTACCAGATTGTTCTCTAGAGTGGCTGGGCCATGCTAGCCATGCTGTTGTAATGGGGAATAATCGCCAATAATCCCAGCTCCCCCTCCCAGAGTGTTGTGTCAATTTTGAAATGATTTTT
>JAJPUD010003836.1:81463-97522 GCA_023553655.1 Myrmecobius fasciatus | reverse complement strand
CAGGAATGACACAGAATTAGAGACTAAAAGCTGGCAGGAACCTCAGAAATCATTAAGGCTGACTCCCTCTTTCTAAACATGAGGATAGTCGGGCCCAGGGAGGTTACAATTTACCCAGAGGGCCACAGTAAGTAGCAGAGCCAGTGAATGACCCTGGGTGATCTAGTGCCAGATTTATACTCCTTAGAAGCTAACCTTCTGTGTCCCAGGGTAGGTAGAGCCCCTTCAATGGTGCTACAGGGTCTTGTGTCGGTCACCATGGGCATCACTGGCAGCCACCCAGATGGGTCTTCCTGGAGCACGTTCTCCTCCCCTAAGCTGGCTCTGACTCCTCATCCTTGCCTCTTTTCTTCTATTAAGGGGTGAGGGTTCTCTTATTCCATGAGCCTAAATATACCCCACCAACCCTCAGGATCTGAGGGTCTCGCCCTCATCCACCTGACAGACCCCAAATCTTGCAGAGGTCTCGGAGTCGGAGGGGAGCTCAGACAGAAGGCCGTCTAGTCCAAGCTACTCCCGGACGAGGATCCTCACCTCCCCGGCAAATGAAGCTCCTGTGCTGGCAGCAAATCCACTTCCAGCTTCCTCAGCAACATCCACCCCCTCCCATTTCCTGCCCACCGTTTATTTGTGCGCTGTCATATGCACGTTGTCTCTGTTAGACTGTGAGCTCCTTGAGAGCCGGGACTGGGTCCGGCCTTTCTTTGCCTCCCCAGGACTTAGCACAGAGTCTGATCCAGAGAAGGCGCTTCATGGATGGTCCTTGGGAGCAGCTAGGTATTGCAGTTAGTTGGTAGAGCGCCAGACCTGCGGTCGGGAAGATCTGAGTTCAAAACTAGCTTCGGACCCTTCCTGGCTGAGTGACCCCGGGCAAGTCACTTGATCCTGTTTGCCTCAGTTTCCTTATCTTTAAAACGGGCTGGAGAAGGGAATGGCAAACCCCTCCAGGGTTTCTGCCAAGAAAACACCCAAAGGGGTGAAAGAGAGGCAGACGTAACTGAAAACAGCAATGAATGCCGAGAGTCTCGGCCTTATTGTGAAGCCTTTTGGGACCATGTTGGCCACCTTGGAGGCGCCCAGTGTTTGCACGCCCAGGCTCACGCAACTAGTGAGTGCTTGTCAGACTGGAATTGAGGTTTTCTTGACCCCAGGCCCCGAATTCTATCCACTGAGCCACCTAGATGCCTCCAAGGCATGATAACCTTTTTCATTTCTATAATTGAGTTATGTTCCTGTTATCTCATTGGGCAAGTGACTCACCTAGTCTCAGTGTCACTGATCCCAATCATTGAAAAGGATCAAACTCCGCCCAGTCTAGAAACTCCTATCTTACCTTAGAAGGTCAGAAATGGCAGCAGTTATTAACCATACGAGGGCACAAGGCTTGAAAACCTCAAATTAAGGGTCCAGTCCATCACTCTGTCTTCATGTGCTTAGCAGAGACATAAAGAAAAAAGCAGGGGGCAGCTAGGTGGCTCAGTGGATAGAGCACCAGCCCTGAAGTCAGGAGAACCTGAGTTCAAATCTGGTCTCACTTAACACTTCCTAGCTGTGTGACCTTGGGCAAGTCATTTAACCCCAATTGTCTCAGCAAAAAAAAAAGAAAAGAAGAGAGAGAAAAAAGCAGCTGGGGTAATAGAAGACTCAATAGGGAGAATGATAGAAAAAATATTTCCAAAGAGAGAAATGACCTGGTGAGGGGGTGGGCTGCTTGTAAAATAGGTAAGGTGTTGAGCAAGCAGGTATTCCTTGCCACACACTGTGATAAGCAAACATAAGCAATCCAGACAGTCCCTGCCCTCAGGGAGCTCATGTTCTAAGGAGGGAATATGTCACGTAAAAGGGAACGCCAAGTGGGGGTGCTCATGGGACGTGGCATGGAGGTTTTGTTCTGGGTAAGTTCGGGCAAATGTTCATCCGTCAAAAGCCAGGGTCCTAATAGGGGAGGGCCGGGGAAGAAGAGAATGATGGTTGGTGTGTCCGGATCTGTTCACGGGAGAGCTACAGGGCTGGCCCCGTGCCCTGATCCTTGGGTAAGGTGTGAAGAGACGGGCCTTGGGAGGGTGGCGAACCAGGAGTCTGTTTATTTGGCATTACATCAGTGCTTCTATACCGAAAGTTTACATGATGGGTCATGTGTGCCTAAGTGTTCAGTTAGATTACAACATCTGTATTTTTTTTTTCCTGAGGCAATTGGGGTTAAGTGACTTGCTCAGGGTCACACAGCTAGGAAGTGTTAAATGTCTGAAACCAGATTTGAATTCAGATCCTCCTGACTTCAGGGCTGCTGCTCTATCCACTGCGCTACCTAGCTGCCCCTACAACATCTATATTCTAACAGTCAATGCGTCATCTACAGAGGTATTGAGGTAGCAGCTAACAGGATGTGTGACAGATGTATCTAGCAGAGTTCTCCAAGGACAAAGGGGTTTTTTTCCTCTACTGTCCGTGTCCCTGGACACTGGTGTGGGCCACAGTGGTGTGCCAATGGCTGGAAAGCGGTCAGAACGAGGGCTAAACAGCATCCCGCCGCTGGGCCGCCCCCCTGTGTGTTGAGTGGCCACCTTGGTGACGGGTTCTTAGGGGAGATATAGACAAGAAACAGAACTCAGAAGTTGGGTGAGGACGTCACACGTTTACTGGGATGTCCTTCTAAAGTAGGATATAAAGTAACACTTGGTAAATTCCCTCGTTTTCTCTGGGATTTTCCTTTCTTTTTAAGATTGAAACGTCCACTTATGGCTGCTTGCTCTTGCCACAAGATGGTGCCATTGGCCCTCCTCTTCTGAATCCCGACCTCCCCCTCTTTGCATCCCCAGACCACAGAACACTCCCAGGGACCAGCTTCTGAACCCAAACTCGACTTTCCAAATTGAAACCATGATCTTGGTGACGAGTTCTTTGTTTGCTCGTTTAAAACTCGTTCATGGAAGTCATCTTTGAAGCAGTTTTCAGCCCCTGGACTTTTCCGTGTGTTTCTTTCCCTGATGTTTGTTGAGTCCTGAAGAAGTATCTACCCCGTTCAGAAAAAAGCGCGATAGTGGGGATAGAGTGGAGGGGACCCAGGGGCCGCAAAACCCTGATTCAAACGCCGTTTGATAGATGGGGACCCATGGCCAATCACTTCAAAAGATCACAGGCTCATGGATGTTAGATCTGGGAGAGACTTTTGAGGTCCTCAAGTCTCCAGATGAGGAAACTGAGGCTGAGTGGTTAAGTGGCTCGATCAAATCAAATAATAACGTAAAGAAGTTAGCACGGTGCTGGACACATAAGTGCTTACACGCCTTATTATTATCATTGCTCCCAGCCAGGCTCACACAGCTATTAAGAGTAAGCTAGGGTTTCTGACCCTCTATTATAGCACTCCCCCATCCGAACCTCTACTTCCCCATCTACAAAATGGGAATAAGAATACTGAGAGTTCCTGAATCAGAGCTGTCGTGAGGATCAAGTAAGAATGGCAAGCACTTTGTAAATGGTCTGGTTGGGGGGATTTGTTTTGAAGTGTGGGGAGCAGGGGGAGCCAGAAACTTTGGGCATAATGGGGTACGAGAGGAACGCCCAAGAACGAAATGAATGCTGAGGGGGAAAAAAAAGGGGGGGCCTTTTTGAATCGGGCAAGTCGGCCTTCCATGTGTGCGGGCCCTTTCCAGATCATTCCTCATCTGTCTGACGCCGGCCCTCGGTGATGTTTTGTAGTTAGCTTACCAAATACTTCTAAGGGCGACTCAACAGGAAATGTGACCGGCCTCGGAGGAGGGCCAAAGCAAACCGGAGCGGCAGGGACGCTGCCCGGGAAGTGGCAGGCGGGAAGAAGTGGGGCCGGGGGGCTCCTGGAGGGAGGGGCAGCGCCGGGACAGAGCAGACAAAGACCTTGGGCCTGGCTGAGGAAACCAGAAGCCGGACATATTAAAAACACACATGTTGTGTTTGGAGATGGAAATAAAAACCGAAGGCTCCTATGTGTTGGGTGCGCCGAGAGGCGGCAGACAAAGGCTGTAAACGTGATTTACTGCGCTCGGGCTTTGCTTCAACTGGGCTCATCAAAGGGGCTTCCCAACTGCCGCTGGTCTTCCCGGCCCCCTTCCCATGAGCCTGAGTCGGGCCCCATCTGGATGGGGAGTGGGAAGGAGCATCCCTTAATGCGAGTTGGAGCCAAGTGAAACGCTGCCCTGGGAGTTGGAAGCCATTTGTGAAACCTAGGGGACAGAACCAGGCAGGTAGGGCAAAGAGGAAAAAGCCAAATCGTCTCCAGGACCGCAGGGGTCCGGGACTCTGAGCAAGGGAACTTCTGCATCATTGATTTTAAACCCCCTCATTTTACAAATGGGGAAACCGAGACCTAGGTCGCACAAAATGAGTATCAAAGCAAAGGCCCAAACTTGGGCCTATTGACTGTAGGCGATCAAATCTTTTTTTATGTTGGCTTTGCTCTCTGCACCTCTTTTCAACATGTTGTCTGATAATGGTGGTTTAAGTTTATTGCATTTAGCCGTTTTTGAAACCCACCTACTTGAACCTCGTGCCGGCAGAGACGGAAACACAAGTCCTGTAATGATGCGGCCCCTCGAGCTCTGAACTGGCCAACGGCCACGTCCCAAGTAAACGAACGAGAGCGCCATCGTCAAGTGGGACAGTGCAGTAGAAAGAGGGCCAGATTTTGAATTGGGGATCTTGAACGCAAACTCCAGCTCTGTTGCATCCTTCCCAAGCATGTCTTTGCTCTGAGACTTACTTGAAATAGAGAGAGTTGGACTAGATGCCCTGTGAGATCCTTTGGCCTTCTAAGTCCAAGAACCTGTGACTTGGGTTCAAATCCCGTGTCTAACGCATAGTAGCTTTTGATCCTGGGCAGGTCCCTTAGCTGTCTGAACCTTGAATTCTTCACCTACAAAATGGTGACGAATACCCGTCCCCTCTTTTGTGCAGTGTACATTTGAGAAGTGCGCCATCTTTCTGAAACTCGGCCTTATGAAGCACAGGGTAACTTGGCCATACCCAGCACAGCTCACGTGTTCTTTGTCAGGAGAGTCCAAAGGGACTTGGGATTAAATGACTTGAAAGTTCCCTTGCATCCCTAACTCACGTCAAGAGTTTTTCAGAGTTGAAAGGGACCTTGGCACCAGTCTAGTCCAAACCTTACCCGAAAAGGAAATCACCCAAGACATGGTTATTCGGCCAGTGCTGGAAGACTTCCACTCAGAGGGAACCCGATAAACTTCTAATGCTTAGCATAATGCCTGGCACACAGTAGGAGCTTAAAAAATACTTGGTGATTGACTGTGATTTTTAAATTTGATTTATTTTTATTACATACTACTTTATGAATGATGTCAGGAGAGAAAAAGCGGAGCAAAAGGGAAAAACCATGGGAGAGATTAAAAAAAAAAACCAGGAAAAAAGTGAACATAATGTCTTTATTTATATTCAATCTCCAAATTTTTTTTTTCTCTGAATGCAGATGGCTTTTTCTGTCGCAAGTCTATTGGATTGCTTCGGATCGCTGACCCGCCGGGAAGAACCGAGTCTTTCATAATTGATCATTGCACATCTTGTTGTTGTGTGCAATGTATTCGTGAGTCTCCTTGTTCAGCATCAGTGCATGTAAATCTCTCCAGGCCTTTCTTGGTCATCATTTTTCATAGAACTATTATATTACACTACCTTCATGTACCACAACTTGTGTTGATGGGCGTCTATTCATTTTTCAATTCTTTGTTACCAAAAAAAGAACTGCTATGAACATTTTTGCGCATGTGGCTCCTTTTTCCTCCTTTATGATTTCCTTGGAATACAGTCCCAGTAATGCCCTGCTGGGTCAAAGGGTACGCACAGTTTGATAGCCCTTTGGGCATAGTTCCAGAATGGTTGGATCAGTTCACAACTCTACCACCAATATATTAGTGTCCCATCCCCTACAATATTTATCATTATCCTTTCCTGTCATCTTAGCCAATCTGAGAGGTGGGTAGTGGTGTCTTAGAATTGTTTTTATTTGAATTTCTTTAATCGATAGTGATGTAGGACATTTTTTTCATATAACTATGTATGGCTTTAATTGCATCATCTGAAAACTGTTCATATCCTTTCACCATTTAGCAGATGGGGAATGACTTGTATTCTTATGAATTTGATACACTTCTCTATATATTTTAGAAATGAGACAAGACCTTTATCAGAAATACTAGCTGTAAAGCTGTTTTCCCAGCTTTGTTCTTCTCCTTTAAGCTTGTTTCTGTTGGTTTTGTTTGTGCAAAAACTTATCAATTCAATGTAATTAAAGTTGTCCATTTTGCCTTTCAGAATGTTCTCTAGTTCTTGTTTGGTGATAAATCCCTCCCTTCTCCAAAGATTTGAGAGGAAAATCGTCCCTTGCTCTCCTAATCTGTTTCTAATATTATCCTTTATGCCCAAATCGTGTATCCATTTCGACCTCTTTTTGGTATGGAGTGCAGATGTAGGTCTATGCTGAGTTTCTGACATATTATGTTCTAGTTTTTTTCAGCAATTGTGGCCAGTGAGTTCTTATCCTAGAAGCTGGAGTCTGGGGGCTTTATTTTGCTAAAGACCTTGATTATTGTGTCATGTATAATCTATTCCTCTGATCCATTATTCTATTTCTTAGCCAGTAGCAAATGGTTTTGATGACTGCTGCTTTATAATATATCGTTTTAGGTTTGGTACTGCTAAGTCACCATCCTTTGTATATTTTTTTTCATTAATTTCCTTGATATTGTTGACCTTTTGTTTTTCCAGATAAATTGTGTTAAAATGTTTTCTAATTCTATAAAATGATATTTGGAAGTTTGATTGGTATGACACTGAATAAGTAGGCCAATTTTGGGCAGAATTGTTTTTATTATTTATTTATTTATTAGATTAGCTTGACCTACCTATGAGCAAGTGATATTTTTCCAATTGTTTAGATATGACTTTATCTGTGTGAGAAGTGTTTTGTAATTGTGTTCATACAGTTCATGGGTTTGTATTGGCAGATAGACCCCCAAGTATTTTATTTTGTCTAGTTACTTTATTATTATTATTATTTGCTAAGGCAATTGAGGTTAAGTGACTTGCTCAAGGTCATACAACCAGGAAGTGTTAAGTGTCTGAGGCCACATTTGAACTCAGATCTTCCTGACTTCAGGGCTGGTACTCTATCCACTGTGCCATCTAGCTGCCCCATCTACGTTACTTTAAACAGTATTTTGCTTTCTGTCTCTTGCTGGTGGGCTTTGTCAGTGGTATATACAAATGCTGATGATTTGTGTGGGTTTATTTTATATCCTGCGAATTTGCTAAAGCTATGAATGGTTTCCAGTAGGTTTTTGCCTGATTTTTCTAGGATTCTCTAAGTATATCGTCATATCATCTGCAAAGAGTGATAGTTTTATTTCCTCATTGCCTATTTCTGATTCCTCGAAGTTTTTTCTTTTCTTATTGCTAAAGTCAACATTTCTAATACAATGTTGAATAATAGTGGTGATACAGCGCACCCTTGATCTTATTGGGTTCAGCTTCTCTCCATTACAAATATTGCTTGCTGTTGGTTTTTGAGAGATACTGCTTATTACTTTAAGGAGAGCTCCCTTTATCCCTGTGCTTCCTATTGTTTTTAATATGAGTGACTGCTGTATTTTGTCAAAAGCTTTTTCTGCGTCTATTGAGATTATTATCATGTGATTTCTGTCAGTTTTGTTATTGATATAATTGACTATGGTAATAGTTTTCGTGATATTGAAGCAGCCCGGCGTTCCTGGTATAAATCCCACTTGGTCATAGCGTATTATCCTGCTGAGAAGTCCCTCTAAGATTGGCCTTGATTTCAAGGTACGCTATTTCATCATGCACCGGCTATAATTCTTAGGAGCTGGAGGTAAAGACTAAAAGTCAGGTGGACCTCAAAAGCAAAGGTCTGAGTCAATCACAAAGGTCCCTGGAGTGTCAGAGCTCCCTTTTGAGAGGGGGAATCGCCTAAAGATAATCCTCACACTCAGAATGGTCTAGAAACACTTCTGTAAATCTTCCATCCTCTGGTTGAATTTGGAGAGCGGTTAAACACTAAGATTCTCGGGGAGGAAGTTACGGAGCTAAAAGAAAGTCTATAATCTTGGGAGCTAGAAGTGAAAAGGAATATGTTGAAATGAAAGGAAATGTGTGACAACATAAATGTCATCAGGGGTGATATTCTACAGTCTAGAAAAAGGAGAGGAGAGCCTCTGAAGGCCTGTCATCAATCTCTCTCTCTCCATACGGTCTTCCTTTAGTGCTCACATTTATTAAGGTCTCATCAGTGTTGCCCTCTGACTCCCAAATTTCTGTGTCCATCCCTGAGCCCCCAACCCCAATTGTCAAGTATCTGCTGAGTGTCTTCCCTGGTACGTTCCACCAAAATAGAATGCCTTAGCCACCCCACTCCCAACTTCTTTCTGTCGATGGCAGCGCCGTACTCCTAGTCTTCCTAGCTTGATATTTCAGAGGCATCGTGGACTCTTCGCTCGTCCCTATTGTCTCAATCCAATCTGTTGACAATTCCCTCATCGTACCTCTTTGTGTCTTACGTTTGTCCCCTCTTACCTGATCCCACTGCCCCCGCCTGGTTTCAGTCCCTTATCATTATTCATTTGGACTAGTGCAATAACTTGCTAATTGGCCTGCCTATCTGATAAAGAAGGCATACCATGTCAGTCCCCTGCCCCTCCACAAACTTCAGTACCTCCCCATTACCTGAAGGATAAAAGAGAAATTTCTCAATGGAGAATTTAAAGCCCTGGCTCTCCCCAGGGAGTTGGGCACCTTCATTTCCTATTTTTTTCTTTCTAACCTTTTGTACACAGAAAAAAGGAAAATAAAAGTTTTTCAATTTTCTTCCATTGGAATATGTATTATATATATGTATATATTATAACATATGTATATATATTTCAATATATACATCTACATGTATGTGTATATATTTCTATTTATAGTTATCTAGTTCCCAGATTGTCTCTTGCCTTTTTTTTTTTGTATCTCCGATACTTAGCACAATACCTGGTACACAGTAGGCACCAAATAAATGTTTGCTAAGTGAATGGGCATAATGAGCATAAGGGTGTTGTGGAAAGGGGTTTGGTCTTGGAGTCAGGGACTTGAGTTCAAATCCCTGCTCTGCCAACTGTGTGGTCTTTGTCACAACTTTACCTCAGTGCGTTTCTGCTGCCTAGTTTGCAATAATAGGAGAAGTGATATTTTATCCTCCTGACATTTCAAGGTTGTCCATAAGCACCTCGAAGGCGCTCCGCCGATGTGGTGGTTGTTAGATGGAACAGACAGGTCCCTGGGCTTTAGAGGCACGAGACCTGTAACTGCCTCCTTAGTTATGTGAACTTCAGCAAGAAGCTTTTCGTGGAGCCTCAGTTTCTCCTCTGTGGAGTGAGAAGACTTGAGTTAGATGGCCTTCCAACTCTTGTCATTCTGTGATCATTATTGTCCTGTGATCTGAACTCGATTTCATGGTGTTTGCTTTGTAATAAGTAACTATCGTCACAGTAGCGTCCTCCACCCTGTTGTAGTTCATCCGGTGGGATGGAGCCGAATACAAAAGGAGCAGCTTGAATTCGGTAGTTCTTGACTTTGTTCCCCACTAGGGTTGGATCACTCTTTGGGGTAAGCAATCATTCGGGGATGTTGGGGCTAAAGATTTGTGTCTGGGGGAGGATTTGGAAGCTGCCACGTGGGAAAGGGCTCAGATGTGCCTTCCTGGGCTCCTCCGGAGGGCAAGGAGCAGTGACTGGGGCAAAGGGTACAGAGCAACAGCATGTACTGTACTCTTGGCTGATAGAAGGGCAACTCACCGAGGGCAAGCATCCCTCTTGATCTCCTCAGCCCACCATAGACTAAGTGCTCTGGAGATAATTGTTTACTGATACTGATTAAAGCTGCTCAAAGAGTGACGTGGACTTGGCATAGGAAAAAGCTTGACAAGCACGAGGCCCTGATATGGAATAGGCTGTGCCAGGTGGCTCTGCTAGGCTGGCGTGTGCTGACTTTTGTTCTACTGGACGGTGAGTGAGAAGAGGCCCAGAGATTTGGGGTTCTAGCTGACTTGACCCCCACTCTGCAGCCTCAGACATGTTGTTTCCTGCCTCTCAGCCAGTCTTCATGTACACTTCTTTCTCATCTCTATCTGTTGGACCCTTTTTCTTCCTTCCAGGCTTAGTCCGGGTACCACCACCTCCAGGAGACCACCTCTGATTATTTCCCCCTTCCCTCCCTGGAAAGCATTTGGCACGAGCCCCCTCCTTCGTCTCATCCTTGCCTGTTCACGCCAGGAAACCCATCTACTCCAAGATCAGCTCCTGGAGAGCAGGAGTGGCTGATGGTCATTTTGTCATTATTCCCTAGCACTCTAGCACTTAACAAATGGATTTAATTTCTCCGAGTGAGAATTTAGCCACTCGCCAAGGTAGGATGCTGAAGGGAGTATCTGGTTTTGTGATACCGTTTCTTCTCTCTGAGCAAATTAGCATCACGACACGGCTCAGCACGGGGCATCAACCTCAGCTTGGTCATTCTCCAATGAGCCATCAATTGAGGTTCTAGGACGCAAGAGTTCAGATCTGGCTTCAGATACCTTTTAGCTGTGTAACCCTGGGCAAGTCACCTAACTGTACCCCAGTTTCCTCATCTGTAAAATGGGGATGACAGCACTTACTGTCCAGGATTGTTAAGAGGATGAAATGAATTAATTTTTCTCCATGGCTCTAGAAAACTTCAAGGGCCTTGTAAGTACTAGCTATTGGTATAATAGTAATACTAAGTGGTGGCGTTATGATTAGCCATACTACAAGGGTTCTAACAGTTCTGTGGGACCAATTGGGTCAGATATTCTCTTCTCATAGGGATATTTGTTGATAGGGGTTCTTAAGCCACAGGTGGGCCTCTGAGCACTGATACTGTACAGAGATGGCAAGGTCACTTGCCTTATCAGCTGTTGTTATGACCAGGCAGCCATCGTGAGCTCCCGGGGACCAATTCTTCTCTTCAGAAGATCTTGGTGGGGGGGAATGGGAATGGGCTCATTGGCGAGGAAGGCTCTGAAAATGCAGAGGAAGCCACCTGGCTTCCCCTCACTGGTATTGGCCCTCACCAAGCCAGCCCCTAACTTGCTGAGAAGGGACCAGCAAACCAGTCAGAATAAAAACGGAGGGGGGAAAGGACCAAACGTCATGAAATCAAAGACACGGAGGAGACAGGTTTGTACTTAAATGTCTTTTACTTGAACTAATATTTGCCACCAAATTACATCACTTTGAATAGCTTAGAATAACAATAGGATCTGGCAAATAGAGCAAACAGCTTGCCAAAGCAAGAGTACATTAAGACGTATAGGTACATTTTTCTTCCTTCTTTGGTGAGCACTGCTCGTTTTCGGTGGATTTATCTTGAGAATCGGCACACTGGCTCTACCCGCTATTGACTTGAGCTGTTCATAGCACTCCCTCCCCTGAAAAATAGTTTCTATTCAAGAGCATTTTCAATTAAAAAAAAAGAAGCAAAAGATTTGGATCAAACACACCACAAAAGGGATTCGTGAAGTTGTTCAGTTGGTGGTAGCACCTGCTACTAGTTGTCTACACTGGAAAAGCAGATCAAGGGTTACAATACATTCCCCCTCTCTAAAAGATGTCTTTAGATGCTTTTTGAAAAGGTAGAGCAAGGGGACAAGGCAGCAGAAACGGCTGCGGGCTTGTTCCAAAAAGAACCTGAACCTTTTGATGTACAAAAAGCATCATGGAGGGAGCGTACTAGAAAAGATAGTGATTTTAAGAACTAAGTCTTATGGAAGCTTTTAACACTCACTACTGAGCAACTTCAAGCCTACAATAACAAGCCCCGAGGGTTCCGATCCATACTACACAGGTAGAACAAAACTGTTGGATTAAATGTGAAATTACTATCTAATAGGATCCCTACTGATCAATCAGATCAAACCCAAAAGGTAGAAATCAAAGAGGGAAAATGGGGAAATAACATAGAGCAATCAGGGGGATTTTCAGCGTGGCATTCTAAGGGGAGAGAGTCAAATGGTTGGGATATGAAGACGTTTCGTGTGCACTTGACAAATGATACTCTCACTGTGTTGGGGAAAGAGCAGTTGTTTATATTAAAACTCCTCTCCCTGAGAACTCTGATGATGATGATGATGACGACGACGACGACTGTATTAGTCTTGCAAAACAAAGCTAAAAGATCTTTAAGGCCCAACAGTTCTTAAGCCAACAGCATTCCAACCTGGAAATAGCTGATCTGGGAGTCATGCAGGGGGCGGGGGGAAGGAGGCAAGGGTTTCTGTTTGCATTTGGACTGCCTTTCTTAGACCCTCTTCATCCCTCTGCCCATCAAGCAGGCAAACACCGTCATCACCATCTTAGGTTTCACTTCCACAAGGTCTTCGGGGAGAGCATAGACCCTGGCTCCGATTTTCCTGGCCATCGAAACAGCGTACCTAGAGGGGTCGGGAAAACAAAAAATTTAGGCCTGGCGCGTCCACGAGGGAATGGGGCATTTTAAGCGCTCCTATTCTAGATGCCCTCGGGGAAAGATCATGGCGTCCTCTTCTGAATCCCACAGTCCTCTGCGGCTCTGCTGAGCACTTAGCTCACCGTATCTCAAACTAATTTCTTGACTCCCTGAGCTCAGCAAAGAATCCTCTCGTTAAACCAGAGACGCTAGCGGGTGGTTTTTGCCAAAGTGACGAGGATGGTTGTGAAATCTCATTTATGAGGGATTTTCTCTTTGTGGCTTTGAACACACGGGGGTGAGGGGATGGTGAATTGTTGTTTTTCAATGAACTGGGCACCTGCTAGGGCGTAAAGTTTGACTGACATAAAAAGGGAGAGCTTGCCAGGTTCCCAACTTAAAAGATGAACCCAAGTACAGGTGATCACTCCAGGGCCGCTGTCCAGTCTGCAGAGAGGATACATCCCTGGCTGGGGCACCGCTAAGCCACTGAAGACGGAGCTTTGGGGTTGAATAAATTTTACTGATGCCGTGTCTTTCTTAAATAAAATTTTTGTGTACCCCTGTGGCCAACACATAGAAAACCCTCCCCCAGGCCAGTGCTGAAGCAGAGTCTCAATCTAAGAAAGGGGGAGCCCATGCTTGTGTAGGCCAAAGGGAATTACAACAGGCTGCAGCAGAGCTATCAATGAGATGCATTTATGAAGCACCTACTGTTGAAGAGAAAAAGGTATTTCCATGGTGTCCCTAGCTATGTCTAACTCTAATTCTCAAAGTTTTGAGGCTCTGAGAAAACAAAGGCAAAAAAAGGGGGGGAGAGAAATGTGTGTATGGAGAGGTGTGACCTTTTGAAAAGGGAGAAATTAGAAAGAATCAGGAAAAGGGGGGAGGCTGAAACTGGGAGGCTACATGTCTCCCTGCAGAAGAGCGGGGCTTCTTCTGCAGGGAGTTCATTAACCTCAACTCAAAGTTAGCACTTCCTTCAATTATCTAAATTTGGAGAAGGGCTCTGGAACTCCCCCACAGGTTAAGAACTTTGGATGTCAAGTTTCTCAAGGTGTTTGCATGTAGTATCTCCTTTAATTGTCTAAGCGGAACCTCAGTGTTACAGGTTAGGAAACTGAGGATCTGAGACATGTGTTGAGTGAGATTTGAATCCGGGGCTAGGCTGCCATTTGTACTACCCTGTGAGTTAACATTAAGAGGGTGAAAACAGAAGGGATGAGGACAGGAGAGAGAAGGAACCCAGACTGCTAGAGTAGCTCACTTGGCGTTATTGTGCTGGTCCTCTTCAGTCAGGTTCCCTCTCTTCACTAGGTCATAGTTAACACATCCCGGCTGGATGGCGTCAATTAAATCCACAACTGCCAAGCTGGAGCTGATGGATTTGTCCTGGTACAAACAGAACCACAAAGCACATCAAAATGGGCTTCCTGGAAGCCCGTGTGGAGGGACAGGGCAGGGGTGGGTGCCAGAAGGAGGCTGCAAGCCAAAGCTAGGGGAGGCTGGCTTACTTTAAAGTTCTGGATACAGGTGGATTTCCCAGCTTCCCCTAGTGTTCTGTTCACCCAGTTCACGATGATGTCATCGATTACTTTCTGGCCGTCACCAAGATCCTCCAGGACGTTCAATGTGTATCTGTAGAAAAGGTAAGTGCAGGTGAGCAGGGAGGGCCCAGAGGGACAAGTCACTTCCCCTTTGTTTCCTCTCACCACATTTGGACAAGGCAGGAACCCCAGCCATGAGAGAGACACAAAGGACAGAGACAGAAGGGGTGGTGAGACTGAAGAGAAATAGAGACACAGAAAGGGGGGAGGAGAAGAGATAAAGGAGAGACACGGGGGAGGAGAGAAACTTAAGACAATGAGAGTGGGAAAAGATACAAATACAGAGGGGGAGGGATGGGAGAAAAAGGAAACCAGGGTGGGACAGAGGCAAGGGAAAAAAGATACTAGGGCACAGAGATAGAAATACTCAAAAAATGAGACAAGGGACGGAGGTAAAGCAGTTAGTGAGACATAGAAGAAAGATAGTGGGACATAGACAGAGGTGAGAAACAGATACACAGGGATAAGGAGGAGGAGAAAAATGGGCAGAGACAAAGATCAGGGAGAAAAAGAGGCAGACAGGCACAAGAGAGTAGGACACATAAAGAGGTGAGAAAGGTGGGAGAGACACAGGGACATCTCCCTCTCTCTGTGTCACATCTGGGTCCAGTTATCTTTTCTCAGGAGACAGAGAGAGGAAAAAGAGATAATTGGACATAGATGTGAAATGGCGGAGACAGGGATAGAGAGAGAGAGAAAAATGGGATAGTAGGGCACAGAAAGATACAGGGATGAGACAGGAGAGAGAGAATAGGGCTGGGCTAGGGGGACACAAAGATAGAGAGGTTAGAAAAGAGGGTAGGAAAACAAACAGTGGGACACATATCTCCCTCCTCCTTCTTTATTCTCTTCCCCCTACCCCCCCCCCCAGTATCTCTCTCTCTGTCCCTTCCTTTTCACATCCCTGTATGTGTCCAAATATCTCTCTCTCAGGAGACAGGGAAAAAGGTAGTTTGACACGGAAGTGAGAGAGTTGAAAAATGGAAGAGAGAGAGAGTAAGGGGAAAGGGAATAGTGCTAGTGGGACAAAGAGACAGAGAGAAGGACACAGCAAGATAGAGAAGTGCAAAAGACACAGATCTCCTTCCCTCTCACATCACTGTCTTTCTGTCTGTGTCCCACTATTGCTCAGGAGACAGAGGGAGAAAGAGATAATTGAACACAGAAAGAAAGGAGACATGTGAAATGGGAGAGACACAGGGATAGGGGGATAGAGAGAAAAAAGGGACAGTGGGACACAAATATCTCTCTCTTCACATCTGTGTCCAACTATCTGTCTTTCAGGAGACAGAGGGAGAAAGAGATAGTTGGACACAGAAGGGACAGAGTGAGGGAAAAGGAGAATAGGACAGAAAGATACAGAGGTGAGAGAGGGAATAGTGTTAGTGGAACACAAAGATACTGAGATGAGAGAAACAGACATCTCCCTACATCTGTCTTTCTCCAACTCTCTCTTAGGAGACAGAGGGAGAAAAAGATAGCTGGACACAGACAGAAGGGAGAGGGAATAGTGCTAGTGGGGCAGAGAGACACAGTTGGATACAGACAGAAGTGAAATGGAAGACATACAGACATTTCCTTCTCTCTCTTAGGAGGCAGAGGGAGAAAAAGAGATAGTTGGACACAGAAGTGAGAGAGAGTGGGATGGGGAAGGGAGAGTGGGACAGAGATACACAGAGATGACTCCCTTCCTTTTCCCATTTCCATCTTTCTGTCTGTGCCCAACTATCTCTCTTTCAGGAGACAGAGGGACACAGACAGAAGTGGGAGAATAGGAGAGAAGGAATAATGCTAGTGGAGCATGAAGATACAGAAGTGAGAAAGACACAGACACATCTCTCTCCCTGTGCCCAACTATCTCTCACTCAGGACACAGAGGGAGAAAAAGAAATAGTTGGACACACAGAAATCTCCCTTTTCACATCTTCGTCCAACTATCTCTCTC
>JAJPUD010003836.1:62082-81453 GCA_023553655.1 Myrmecobius fasciatus | reverse complement strand
GGGGGGAGAATGGGACAGAAAGACACAGGGAAAGGGAATAGAGCTAGTGAGGGAGAGAGACACCACAATAGAGTGTGACAGAGGGATAGTGGGATACAGAAGTACAAAAGACACATCTCCCTCCCTCTCTGTCCAACTATCTTTCTCTCAGGAGACAGAGGTAGAAAAAGATAGTTGGACAGAGAGGAAATGGGAGGAAGAAAGAAAAAAGGGATAGTGGGAAGCAAAAAGCAACAGCGGTGAGCCAGAAGGGAGAGGCAGATCCAAGGAGAGGTAATAGAGCTCATGGGACACAGAGACAGCTCCTGCCCTCTTCCCCTGTATCTCTCTTGCAGGAGAAAGAGATAGTTGGACACAGATCTCCCTCCTCACATCACTGTCTTTCTGTCTGTGTCCAACTATCTCTCAGGAGACACAGGGAGAAAAAGAAATAGTTGGACACAGACAGATGGGGAGAAGGAGAGAGAATAGAGCTAATTGGACACAGAGACAGCTCTTGCCCTCTTTTCTCTTCCCCTGTATCTCTCTCTTAGGAGACACAGGAAGAAAAAGAAATAGTTGGACATAGATGTGAGACAGAGGTGAAATGGGAGAGACACACAGAGGGATAAGGAGAGAGAAAAAAGGGATAGTGGGACGCAAAGCTACAGAGATCAGGTCAGGCAGAAGGGAGATACAGACACAAGGAGAGGTAATACAACTAATGGGACAAGAGACCGCTCCCGCTCTCTTCCCCTGTCCCCCCCGTATCTCTCTTTCTCTCTGTGTCCAACTATCTCTCTCTCAGGAGACAGATATGAAATGGGAGCAAGACAGAAGGGGCAAAAGACACAGAACTCCCTCCTTCTCACATCACTGTCTTTCTGTCTGTGTCCAACTATCTCTCAGGAGCCACGGAAAAAAAGGGATAGTTGGACACAGAGACCGCTCCTGCCCTCTTCTCTACTCTTCCCCTGTGTCCAACTCTCTCTCAGGAGACAGAGGGAGAAAAAGAGATAGTTGGACACAGGAATGGGAAAGAGTGAGGGAAAAGGGACAAAAGGGCACAGAAAGAAAGCTTCAGAAGTGAGAAACAGAGATAGTTGGACACAGACAGAAATGAGACAGATGTAAAATGGGAGAGACACAGAGAGATATACAGGGATAGAGAGGGAGAGAAAAAAGCAATAGTGGGACACAAAGCTACAGAGCTGAGATAGACAGGGGGGGTATTGAAAAAGATAATGGGACACAGAGACAGCTCTTGCCCTCTTCTCTTCTCACTTCCCATGTATCTCCCTTCTTTTTCACATTTCTGTCTGTGTCCAACTATCTCTATCTCAGGGGATAGAGAGGGAGAGTGACACACAGAAAGATACAGAAGTGCAAAAGACAGAGATCGCTTCCTTTTCTCCATCTTTCTGTCTGTGTCCAACTATATCTCAGGAGACAAAGAGAGATAGGGAGGAGAGAAAAAAGGGAGAATGGGACACAGAGCCATCTCCTGTTTCCCTGTCCCCCTCTACCTTCTTTTTCCCATCTCTGTCCAACTATCTCTCAGGAGACAGAGGGAGAAAAAGAGATAGTTGGACACAGACAGATGGGAGAGTGATGAGGGAGAGAGTGAGGGCAAAGGGAGACTAGAACAGAAAGACCCAGAGAGAAGGAATAGAGCTAGTGGGATACAAAGATACTGAAGTGGGAAAGAAACAGAGACATCTCCCTCCCTTTTCACATCTCTGTCTGTGTCCAACTACCTCTCTCTCTCAGGAGACAGAGGGAGAAAAAGAGACAGTTGGACACAAAGACACCTCCTGCCCTCTTCTCTACTCTAACTCCCTTCTTTTTCACATCTCCATCTTTCTGTCCAAGTATCTCTCTCAGGAGACAGATAGTTGAACACAGATATAAGACAGATGTGAAATGGGAGAAACACAGAGATAGGGGGATACAGAAGGGACATAAAGACACAGGGAGAGGCAATAGGGCTAGTGGGATACAGACATTCTCCTGCCCTCTTCCCCTGTATCTCTCTCCCTCCCTCCCTTTTCACATCTCTGTCTTTCTGTCTGTGTCAAACTCTCTCTCTCTCGGGAGACAGAGGGAGAAAAAAAGATAGTTGGACACAGATGTGAGACAGTTGTGAAATGGGATTCAGAGAGACACACACAGGGATGGGGGATATACAAAAATACAGAAGTGAGAAAGATACAAAGAGAGCGAATTCAGCTAGTGGGACACAAAGATACAGAGGTGAGAAAGACAGAGAGACATCTCCCTCCCTTCTTTTTTCACATCTCTGTGTCCAACTATATCTCTCAGGAGACACATGGGGATGGGGGAAAGGAGAGACACACAGGGACAGAGGGGGTGGGACACAGTCTTCTCCCTTCATATCTGTCTATTTTCATGTCCAACTATCTTTCTAAGGAGAAGGTAGGTAAGAAAGTTGCTTAGACAGAAAGGGAAGAAGCACGAGATCGATGAGAGACTGTTACACACATCCATGTGGAGGGTAGTAGAGACAACACAGGGATGGGGAGAAAAAGGGAAAGAAAAATAGGGTCAGAGACACTGCCCTGGACAAAGAGACAGAAATGGGGAGAGAGATGAGGGTTGGTAAAAGAAACAGAGGGACAAGAAGACAGGACTATACAGAGATGAGATGGACATATAGTTAGACAAAGAGAAAAAAAAAAGACAGTGGGGGTATGAGAGATAGAGAAAGGAGATACACAGAGAAGGGAGGGTAAGAGCCAGAGAGGAGAAAGGCAGACAGCCCAGTAGGCTCCCACTTACCTTCTCATGAGCTGCCAGACCAGAGCTAAGGTGAGGGTTGGGTTCCCATCGTTCAGATCTTGCCCGCCGATGCCAACTAGGGAGAACTTGGCAGGGTGCTTCCCCAGATCCACGGCATAGTTGCAGTTTTCCAGCTGTGTATAGACATATACATGCCTTGTGAGCCATTCCCAAAGGAACAAGAAGTACCATAGCCACAGGCCGGGAGACAGCAGAGCTTCCAAGGGATCCCCAGCCCTGACCGCTACCTTTTTCATGTTGGCGCCAAGCTTGGGATATGGAGGCTTGTTGACCTTACTCCAGTCAACAGGGACTTTGATCCTTTCGTACAGCTGTAAGATGACCAGAGCATCCTGCAGGTCTCTAAAGAGAAGGGGAGAAAAGGGGATCAGTACCTTCAGAAAGTCTTGGCCCCTGGCTGCGAGAGCCAGTGCCAGACAGAACCTGGCACTGCCTTTAGGTGCTACGGCCCGAAGAGGAAGGCCTAGAAGTCACTGTGGCCCTGCTTACTGGAGGCAATTCTCATTTTCAAAAGGAAACTAACAAAATGATGAACAAAGTGAGAGATTTATAGGAACCGATACTGAGCACAACAAGCAGAGCCAGGAATAATTTATACACAATAACAGCAAGAATATGGGATGATCCACTATGAAAGCCTCGCTTCTTTTCAGCGGGTCAGCCATCTGAAGCATTCCCAATAGACTTTGGGCAGAAACTGCCTTCTGTACCCAGAAAAAGAAGTATCGGGAGTGAATGTAAATCAACACAAGCTCCATCCACTGCTTTTTTCCCCTCTGACTTTTCTCTCCCAACACAATTCATAAAGCAATGTATAATAAAAATAAACTAAGTGGATGAAGTTAAAAAAAAAAAAAGGAAATCCACTAAGTACTCAATACCAAGTTCCCTCCACTGTGCCAGGCAGACTTACCCATACAGATGGTTTACATGAGGGTTAACACCAAGAGAATTCATCCAATTACGAAAAGTTCTTTCTTCTCGGGTTTCTCCTGTTGAAAATTGACTTTATAAATATTTCCAAAGAGGATACAAATGCATGTCTACACAGGCAGAGTCTGAGACTCACACAATACAATCTTATACCTCCTAGCTACACCCATACATTGTTGGGAATACTGACACCTGGGGAGAATAAGGGAGGCCTCCAATTGTCCTCTGTGATTCAAGACGACATCAGAAATTACATCTGTTAATGCAACAAATGAAGTGAACGTGGGAAACCTAAGAACTAAGGGCTCTGGAAGGACAGTACCTAAAGGGAAGAAGATTGTCTTTGGGTGGGGGGAATCTGGAGACAGTCTTTCCACAAACCATCCCACAATAGACTTCATTCTCTGGCCTTTGTTTTTTGGAAGGGAGACCCAGCTCCCCTTGGGAAAAAAAAATCTCTAACCTCTGCCTCCAAGGTGACAAAACCAGTTAGTGGGAGAAGTAAAGGAACAGAAATTCTCGACTCCCCCCATCTTAGATTCTTAAGCCGCCACTGGGGAGCGCAAATGTTTGAGGACAAGTTACTTGGGCCTTCTGACCAGCTGTGTTAAGAAATGATGACATCTGAGAGAGGGCCAAGCGGGTATCGTAAGATGGTTTTTCCCTTCTACTCCAAGGGGAATGAAATGGAGAAGAGGCCTTTTGCTCATTCCAAAGGGAAACTTTGAGCAGACAAGCTCTGAGAATGGGGAAAAAATGACTTAGAGTGAGTGCATTAGTAGAAATCTCAGCTGTGTGGCTTTCATCAAGTTAAATAATATCTCTGGGTCTCAGTTGGTCTCTTCCTCTAAAAATTAGGGATTTAATCATTAATAAAGGGATGACAGAGTGAGGATGAGAGGAAGAGGTGGGGGGTCTGGGTGATATGAAAACAAGATATTAAGAAAAGTCTACTTAAAAATAAAACAGTAGGTTAAACTAGATATTCTTCATGGTTTCTTTTGGCTCTGACTTGTATGATTTTAGACTCCAAGGCAGACCACATAGACCAGAGATCAGTCCCTGAGCAGACAGAAGAGCACGACCTCAAGCAATCATCCAAATCAAACCCCTCATATTACATACAGGAGGCAAGGGACTTGTCCAAGGGGACACAGTAAGGTCTCAGCAGAACAGAGACTAGAACTAGATCTCTGATGCTTTCTGAAGGGGTTCCTTTTGCACCAGAGCAAACCTTCTAGCAGTGTCCAGTCGATGTCCTGATTCTCAGGTTTGGTGAGTGCTGGGTACTTGTTGAAAAGGTTTGCCACAAAAGCCAAGTTCAGCTTGGGATTTCCACTGACCACATCTGCCGGGGTAACAAACTGGCGGCAACCCAGTCTGTCGGCCTCCTGAAGCATGTACTCGGCCCTTTTCAGGTCATCCTTTTCCTGGGAAAGACAAACAGAGGCCCCTGCAGGACTGAACTGAGTACACGAGGAGGCCCTGACACCCGCCAGCAGTAAGGACTTAGAATGGGGGCAGGGCGCTAGCCACAGAGGTGCAAAGACCTGGGATTTGAATTCTTTCAGCAATAGAGTCACAGAGTAAGATGGGGAAAATGGCATTATAGAAACAAGAGGCTGGCAAGCATGAGTAGGACGGACAAGACTGGTGGCACAGGAAGGCACAAGGGGCAGACAGCTGCACCCCTGGGGTGCTAGGTTACACCAACAAGGAAGAGAGGAATGGGATCTCCCCTTCCCCATTATCCCAGGCCATGGGATTTTATTTTTTCTTTAAGTATAAACATTGAAAGACAAATAGTGCTTCTGCCCAAAGGGCTGGCAAACTGCACACCCTTTGACCCAGCAGTGTTTCTATTGGGCCTATATCTCAAAGAGATCTTAAAGGAGGGAAAGGGCCCCACATGTGCAAGAATGTTTGTGGCAGCCCTTTTTGTAGTGTCTAGAAACTGGAAACTGAAGGGATGCCCATCCATTGCAGAGTGGCTGAACAAATTATGGTATATGACTGTCATGGAATATTATTGCTCTGTAAGAAACGACCAGCAGGACAATTTCAGAGAGGCCTGGAGAGACTTATGTGAACTGATGCTGAGGGAAGGGAGCAGAACCAGGAGATCATTGTACACGGCAACAAGATTATGTGCCAATCAAGTCTGATGGATGTGGCTCTTTAACAACAAGCTGATTTAGGCCAATTCCAATAGACTTGTGATAGAGAGAGCCATCTGCATCCAGAAAGGGGACTGAGTGTGGATCACAGTATAGTATTTTCACCTTTTTAATTGTTGTTTGCCTACTTTTTTCCCTCATTGTTTTTCCTTTTGGATCTGATTTTTCTTGTGCAGCATGATAATTGTGGAAACACGTATACAAGAATTACACATGTTTAAGAGCTATTGCGTTACTTGCCGTCTAGGGGAGGAGATGGGGGGAAAGGAGGGCGAAAAATTGCAACTAAAGGTTTTGCAGGGATGAATGGTGAAAACTAACTTTGCATGTATTTTGAAAATAAAAAGCTATTGTTTAAAAAAAAAAAAAAGAAATAGTTCAGTTGTATATGCATCTTCAGAACTGTGATGATGACCTAAAAGCATTACATCAAAGCCCATTTAAAATGCTGGTCTCCTTTGTCTCTGTGGATCAGTGTGGGGTGGCTGGGCCGAATTTGATACTCTCTGAGAAAACAGAATCTGACCCAATGACGAAAATGAGCCCCGGCCGGGAGAAACAGTTCACCCAGTCACGCAGGAGATCAACAGCAAAGCCGGGCCGGCGTCTAACATAGCCTGGGCTTGCAGACTCCCACCTCTTCATGATAAATAATGTGGCATCGGATAGCCCTTTGAATATTTCCCACGTTAAAAAAATCAAAGCCAGAGTCATGACCAGCTAGCATTTTAGCGTGACAGGGACGATTCCCCCCCCCCTCAGTTTCTTACATCAAAGCCGGACATGCTGATTTCAATCTGGGGCTCCCCTTCCTTCTGGCCTTTTGGAGCGATCTCATTTAGAAGATGGAAGTAGGCTCTAGAATCCTGAAAGGAATCAAGGAGGTGAAGAAGAATACCACTCTGAAATCAACAAGCATTCATTTGGCGCCTACTGTGTGAGAAGCACGCAGGACACAAAGGAAAAACAAAACAAAAGGCCAAGAAATGTGTCTTGCCTCAAAGTGCTCTCACCCTACCACGCCCAGCATTTGTCCCTATTTTGAAAAGCATGTAAGCTGACATTTGTGAGACTGGGCCAAAATCCCAACATCCCATGTGGGACATGCATTCCTCCTCCCCAACCAACAAACACCTTTAAATCCTGCGATTGTTTGACAAAACGGGTTTCCCACTGCTGTACTATAAGTGAACACGTGGCCAATTCTGTACCTTTACTGAATTACTGAAGTCAATGAGCTTGGCAGATAAACCAAGCAAGGGAACAGAAATCCAGGAAGCATCAGAAAAGGAGGGAAAAAAGTCACATTATCACAAAATGTCACTTGCTAGAATGTGCATAAAACATCCAAGTTAGAGTTGTAGACTTTTTTAATTGGAAAAGCCAACCAAACCGTCAACCCCGACACAGGCCAGGCTTCTGACCTCATTTCTATTCACTACCCTTTTACTGAGAAGTCTGTATGTGGCCCAGGGTGCATGAGTGTTAAAAATAGGTATACGAACCAAACACTGATAATCAATCATAATGTCGTGACCCTCACCTGGGGTCACAAGTCACGCTAAGTTGAGACATTGACCCTAATGGTATGCTCGAGAGCAGCAAAGGCACAAAAGCGCAGAGGGATAACCATTTCCACCCTGCCCGATCGCCACCATCACGACTCCCATCTCCAGAGGCATTTCCAGAGAACACAGTCTTGGGCTCTAGCTGCCAACACACTGGAGAAAGGGCAGCAGAAGGGAAGACCCCCAACCTTCCCAACCTGGAGGGAGCTTGTAGGCTTGAAGAAAGCCCGACTTGAGAAAAAAATGCACTTAGGAAGCAGCTAAACTAGAAGAGCTCACTTGAGGTCACCCAAGGAGCCTCTGCTTTACCCAGGGATTCCCTGAGGGAGCACTGAGGAAGGTGGGCCTCCCTTTGAGTTCAGAAATCCAGCTAGAGGCTCAGCTTTTCAGGAGCAGGGTCACTGGGACATTCCCCGAGGCAGCCAGTGGGAACCCCAGGGGTGGCTCAAAGCCCACACCCAGCCCCAAGGCTCTCCCAGCCAGGATTGGATTGCTTTCATGTCAGGCCCTCAGGACAGGTGGCAGTGGGATCAGCCCCAGCAGCTGAGGGTTGGAGTCAGAGCAAGAAGGCAGCTGCTGGAAGGCCCCAGGCATTTGCCACAGGGATTATCTCCTGGCTCCCAGAGGGGTCAAAGGAAGCAGGTGGCCAGAGAATGGGATTAATGTCTCTGCTCTGCTGCTGCTGCTTCTAAACTCAGCTCAGACACTGGAGCAGTGAATGCTGAGCCCAACATGAAAACAAAGGAGCTGACCCAGGGGAGGGTGAGGGGACCACTGACAAGTCCCCAGGCCCAGGAGCTTCCCTAACGCCTGGGAACAGAAGTTGGTGGGAGAGAAGTCTACCCTTAGAAGTAGAATTTAAGTCCCAGCCCTTTGGGCAGTGTGGCCCTGGTCAAGTACCTTAAACTCTTGGAGGGGGAGAGGAAGATGAATATTATAACGGAGTCAGGAGACAGTCTAGCTGATGGGAGAGGGGGTGGCTTGGCCCTTTCTCCCCATCCCTTGGCTAACCCCCTACCCTGCCACTTCACCCTCCTCAGAGGCCAGTGACCTCCACGATGATGGTCAGAAAATTCACTTGGCTGAGATTAACAGCTAAAACAAGACCCTAATCACCCAGACCCTGGCTACAACTCCACCAACTCGGTACAGGGGAGGTAGAAAAGACACCCCTGTTACCGCCATGTTGATCTGCTCCCATCATAAAAAAAGGGCCTAGTGTGTGGTGGCTTTCTAGTTGCCTGGCAATCTTAGCTCAAGGAGCTGCCCTTTTCTTGGTTGGCCGAGCTAGGCCAGATGGCCTTCTGTGGCTTTCCCTGTGAAATACCTTGATGTCAGAGCTCAGGTTGCTGATTTTGTGCCAGCCTGAGTTTTCCAAATGGAAGTTGGCCCATCGAAGCAGCAGTTCTTCGGGAGATAACTTCATTAGGTCCTCCAAGGTCTCACTATCTCGGAGCAAGGCTGCTAAGGCTACAAGACAGAGCATCAGCACAAGTGTCAGAATCTCAGGGTGGGCCTCAAGCGGTCCTAGGAACGGGCCAACCGTGCAGCTGCCCTGCGACGAGTGTCCAGCTTCCCCAGCAGCTGGCTTCCTATCCCCGAGTTCTTTCAAGTGGGCCCAATTCCCCTGGCACCTTTCAAGCAAGACGATGTAGACTGCAAAAGAGCTCCATGTGGCATCTTCACCCAAAGAACCAAGATGACTTGGGAGCCATAACCTCAGAAAACACCCACAATGCTTTTCAGCTCAAGGCTACCTAGAACAACCCCCTTGATTTACAGAGGAGCAAACTAAGACTCAGAGAGGAAAAGGGCCTCATTCAAAGTCACACCACTCAAAAGCAACCAAGCTGACATTTGAACCCAGGCCCAGCACTACAGAACAAAAAAGCCAATAAGGAAGCAAAAAAAAAAAAGTTGGCTCTTTATGAATACAATGTCTTCTTTCTTGAAATGGAAATATATTGTTACTTATTTTCAAATCCTCCCTGATCTGCAATACGACAATGGGTTTTTTAATTTTTTTCTTGTCCTGTCTTTCTTTTTCTATTTTACATTTAAGTTTTAAATAAATAAATATATTAAAAACAAAAGAAAATGACAGATTCAAATCTCTCTCAGTCTAAGTTAATGCTCTCAGAGAGCCAGGAGGCAGTTTCTGGATGGGAAAAATGGCCCCACTTCTTAGCATATGTTGGTGGCAAAAGAGCAAGCCCAGCATAGCCCGCTAAGGAAGGTTATAGGTGGGGTGCCCTGCCTCACTATGCTACCCAATCAAGCTCCAAGGGACCTCAGAGGTCACCCTGTATGTGTAAGGGGTGGGTAACCTAGGCCCAGAGAGGTAGAGTAGTGCTTTGCTGGAGGTCACATAGGAAGGAGGCTGCAGAGATCCCTCTTGTTACAAATGATGATCTGATGCTCAGAGACCCTGGACGTCTAGGAGAATGGAGGGCATCGGGGGCCATAGAAAGCTTTTTTGAGGTACGTGGCCAGACAAGCCCAGCTAACTCTGAAGCACTCTAAATGAAATCGGCCACTAAATCAACAACGCCCATAAATGGCCCGAGCCGGGGATCGTTACCTTCATTTCTGCTAAGTTCGATATCGGCAAACAACCCAATCTTAATGATCTGCCAAAGCAGCCCCAAAACCAGGTGAGGCTTTCCAGCCCGTAAGTCCTCAGCTCCGATGTTGACTACGTGGCACCCGATGGCAGAGGCCGAATTCAATGCCAAATTCAAGTTCTCCTGCAAAACAAACAGCCAAAGCACACTTTGGAATTTCTTTCTGAGCAGCTGCTACTTGTCCAGCCCCTGCAAATGGCATCCGCCGAGCTTGACGATGGCCCTGATTCACTTCCCAACACCCCCAGAGACCGCAACTGGGATCAGCGACATACCAACCGGGGGTGGAAAACGAAGGGAGGAAACTACTCAAGAATAAAATTAATCTCGACCTTATTGTTACAGCTGCTATTCCAGAATCCAGAAGGTTATTAAAAACCAGCCCCTGCTCTTGTAACGATGTGAGTACATATACAAGTCCAAGGAGAAAATCCTCACAAAGAAATGCAGCTTTGAAGAAAATGTTCTCATCTTGTCCCAGTCCCTTCTTGAATGCCCTACGTCCTCCGTAGAAAGCTGTCTCACTCCCTTGGAACTCTATCGGCCCAGATCATCTCTCTGGTCCCTAACACTAAGGCCTCTGGCTCCTTCCTCCTGCTGCCTTTTTGATTTTTCAAAAAATCAAAGTCTTTCGTGCCAAAAGGTGCTCTGCCACGCTACCTAAGATCATACATATGGCCTGTGTGATTTCTTTATTTTTGAACCTAGAGGTGAGATTTGATTCTTCCAGCATGGAGGCTCCAACCACCAATATAGATTAACAAATGAACTAACCAGAAACTTGTAGTCTTAGGGAGGTGCCAAGGGACACCGCCAGCTGCGATGCTTTGCTGCTCCTGGCTGCTATTCATCTGAGGGGAGACTGCAACTCAGGTATTCTGGACACCAAAGGCGAGTCTGTAACTTCTAGCTTAACAACCCCATTTTCCAGCCAGGTAGGTTCACTGGAAGCCTGGGCTACAGAGGAGCAAGGCTACAGGGGGATTGTGGTGGATTTGCAATCAAAGCAGCTGAGCTCCCATCCCAGCGCTGCTTCTTGTTACTTCTTACAGCATTCAGTGGGGCGTGCCCAGTGTCCCAGTCATCAGTGAGCTGTGCCCATATAAGCCTAGAAGCTCCCTGTGCCAGGTCCCTTTCTAGTTTGACATTACTGGTTCTAAGATTTTATGTTAGAAGCAGGACTTGACGTGTGAACGATAAATTTAACCTCCTGTTCGCTAGCCCCGGTGGAGATGATGAAATTGTTTACCTGAATGAGAAACGGCACATTTACCTGAATGATAAACGGTGTGAGTTTTTTCTTGTTGATCGCCCTTTCATCGATTGTGTCAGGAACTGAAAGGTTGATCATTTTACTGGAAAAAATGAAAAGTGGGATCACATTACATTACCACTTGGCAGGTATTCCCAAATACTATCAGTTGTGACTTAACATGGCTTGAAAAACAAAATGTCACTTATGTGATTCAAACCAACATTTCTTCAAAACCTACAATGTACGTACGGGGGATGCCAGGGACCAGAAAACGCCAACAGAAACCGCAAAATCCATTCCTGTTTTCGAGGCACCAACAATCTACTTGGATCCATGGCTCTAACCACATTGGTTGGAATGGACGCCGTATATCTATCCCTATTAGCCCTGGCAGTGCTTTGGGGCTCTTGGAGATCATATGCCTAAGGCCAGCAAAGAACTGACCATCCACAATCGGATAAACTCATCAACAGACACAAGAAGGATTCCTAGCCTTGTGTTACTCTGCACAACTTATTAGACAACTATGTGAATCGTTCCTTAACCAGTATCATTCTTTAGGGAGAATGTTTTCAGTTTCCTCAGATTTTCCCAGAGCACCTTGCTGAAAGTTCTCCTTTGCCCTATCACACTCCATTTATCTTTCTGCCCCCAAGAGAAATGCGTACCTCACTCCTCTCCATCCTGGTTTTCTTCTTACCTCTCTGACTGCTCTTTCTCTGTCTCCTCCTCTAACCATAGGGGTCCTTCAAGACTCTGTCCTGGGCCCTTTTCTCTTCTCCCACTCTACTGTTTACTTGGAGATCTCAACTCCCAAGGATTTATGACCATCTCTATGTTGATGATTCACATTAGATCAGTGTGAACCAGATCTTCCATGTCTAGACTCTGGGCATTTTCTTTCATTGCCCTCCACGCCTGCAATGCTCTCTCTCCTCATCTCCACCTCCTGGTTCCCTTCCAAAGCCAGATAAAATCCCATCTTCTCCAGGAAGACTTTCCTCACTTGTTGTAATCATTTCCTATGCATCCTGTGTGGATAGCTTGTTTAAACATATTTATTTGCTTATTTTCTCTTGCTTGGATTGTGAGTTTCTTCAGGCAATAACTGTCTTTTGTCTCTTTCTGTATCCCTAGCACTTAGCACAGTGCAGTGTCTGGAATATAGCAGGGGCTCAATAAATGTCTATTGTGAGGTTTTGCAGGCCAATTCCAATAGATTTATGCTGGAGAGAGCCATCTGCATCCAGAGAGAACTATGAGATTGAATAAGGAACACAACATACTATATTTTAACCTTTTTTGTTGTTGTCGTTATTTGTTTGCTTGTTTTTTTTCCTCTCATCTGATTTTCTTGTGCGGCGTGATAAATGTGGAAATATGTTTAGAAGAACTGCACATGTTTAACCTGTGGTGGATTATTCGCTGTCTAGGAAACACAAGGTTTCATAAGGGTGAATGTTGAAAACCATCTTTGCATGGATTTTGAAAAATAAAAGGCTATTCTAAAGAATAAATAAATGTTTATTGACTGAGTGATCTGCTGTGGCATTCCTTTTATGAAGTTTAAGAAATTTCCAATAACAACTAGTCTAGGGGCAGCTAGGTGGCACAGATGTTAGAGCACCAGCCCCAAGTTCAAATCTGGTCTCAGACACTTACCATTTCCTAGCCGTGTGATCTGGGCAAGTCACTTAACCCCAATGCCTCAGCAAAAAAACCCCCAAAAACAACTAGTCCACCATCCTGCCTGTCACATGATCCCTGTATTTCATATCTATTTACATCCTTTCCTGACATATTTCAATATGCCCTACAGAAACCATCAGGAAAATCTATTTATGGAAATTGGATTCAAACCCAATGAAACTGTCACCATACCAAAGCACAATTCCATCTCCAACAGCTTTGAAAAGGTCATCTGTGTTTGGGTTCATCGGGATGACATGGCTGCAGTCGGGATCGTTTTCCAAGGCCTTGTTTATCCAGTTCACAAAAGCATACTTTTCTTCCTCTAAAATAAGTGAGAGGATAAGGAGTTAGTTGATTTGTGAATCAGAGCAGATAGAGATTCTCCCTCCGCCTGGCGCCATCACGTGGGATTTCTCTTTTGTACCCCCAGAAACTCCAGGACTATACTTGGCTGACTGAGATTTACTCCTCACAGGAACAACACAAATCTCACCAAGAGGGTTCTGGGATGGGGCTCATGTGACTGACAATAAAGCAAATAAAAAAAATGTTTACCATGGGACTCTCTAAGGACATGGCTAATTCTCCCCCAGATTAGGGAATCTGGTTCAAGCTTTACAAGGCATCACCCCCCCCCTTTCCAAAACAAAAGAGCGAGGTACCTTCTCTGTAGTACCAGCCTTCTTCCTGGTGGAACCTAGAGGCCCATTACCTGAATATGAATGCTGGGTTCCTTCACTGGACAATTCTGATGTCCCTCCCAGTGCGCAGATGCCCTCCTTTCTGTTGATGGCCTTACGGAAGGTTTTCGCGATGTCGCTACTTTTGACCTCTTGGAAAATCTGTAAGTTCAGATATCTCGTTAGCTAAAAATACTTTTGAAGAAGACGTTTCAGACTGTCCCAAAAGTTTTTTGGCAGAGTTCTACGACTTCATCTCCAAGTCCCAATGCTGGTTACAGATGATCTGGTCTTTTCAAAAAGCCACACTGGTCAAAAGCCATGCGCCAGATGCCCTCGAAGCTGAAATGCCCCAAAGCAGATGACTGTGCCCAGTAGTGACCAAGAGGAAAAGGACCCAAAGCTTTCCTTTTTCTAAGTGCCCCCCCCCCATGATAAGCGAGAAGCTCCACTGGTATAGACCCAGAAAGGTAAGGAACAGCTGTCTACAGCTGGGCAGCAGCATGCCATCGTGAAGAAGGAGGACACTGTCTCTGGGCACTGTTCACCCCCAGCCTCTCTCTTTTCTCCTTAGCTCTCATCATGACCAGAGAGAGAGCAGACAGATGGAAATACTGTCAGCCCGGCTCAGTCTTAGCAAGCAGGTTCTAACAAAGACAAATTCCTTTGTCCCTATGTCATCGACAGAGCCGGTGCGAGCCACGGGCCTGGCTGGGTGGATGGTCTAAAGCAACGTCTCAATTCACTGACCCCTGGCAGGACCTAACCCTTCCGCTGGCTCCCGGTGCATTCCCCATGCATGAGCTCACTGGGGCATCTGCACGGCTCTTGAGCAATCCCAGAAAGCCTTACAATTGGGGCGCCTATCTCTAGAGACATCTGAGCAGCCTATTCAGGGCCAGCCCAGCCGTGCAAACTTGCTGCACTATTTATTTGGTGAGCTCTTCTTCCAGATGGTGGTGCTCACTAACTGCAAAATGCTTTTCCTGGATGTCACTGGGATCCTTCTTTCCCCTGAGAAACTTGGACCAAGCACCCAAAAGCCCGTTCTCTCATCCAAGTGTGACTTTTCTAAGTGGGTCTGGGATAAGAACTGGGGTCTTCGATAGAGCAACTGGACTCACCTTGCCACAGAGGACTAGGGCAATCAGTGACTCCTTACATTAAAAAGACCTTGCTTACTAGGACGCTGCTTCTAGAAAACACAGCCTGTGGCCTTCATCTTTTTGCCCTGCTGCCTCTTCAGGAAAACCACCCACGTTCTCTTTTCTGAAGGCCCACGTAGCCCAAAGGGATACTGACTCCTAGAGCAGCAAGAGGTCCCTCAAATAATGAATGTCGTCGCCCCATTTCCTGCTCCTCTGGAGCACGAGGCCACTCCAAAATAATACACAGGAAAAAACTTGGGAAGCAAGCAATCAGAAGTCAGAAGACTCGCATATCCAACTTTTGTTCTAAGGCAGCATCAGTATTTTATTTTTCCAAGACTTTACTTTTCGGAAGGGCTTGAAGAAGCAATTTCTAGGTCCCGATGTATATTCCAATGGAATGCTTTCTAGTAACTGCTTATTATCTATCATACATGGGGATATTTCCATTAAAAAACTAAATCAGACTAGGGACACAGGCCTGCTGCTAACAAAAGCCTCATCCAACCTACCCAGTGCCACTCTGCCCATGGGGTTGCACCTCTTCTAAGAAGCCCTTCCTGAGGGATCTCTCCTGTTGGTCCACCTTTTATTTTACACGCTTTCCTCGTCTTCCCAACTGGCCCTTGAGTTCACGGGCAAATGGGTTGTGCTGCTACCTCCCTCACAACATCTGGCACCATGCTGTACACCTTCAGCCTTGTTGGGGCTGAATTAACCATCCCAACCAGAGCCTCAGAAGGTGTTATCAATTCAGAGTGCTTTGCTCTGTTCCATTCTTATCCTGAACCCTCTAGTTTATATACAAACTGCTGAAAAAAGATGAGACAGAAAGCAGGTTAAAGGTGAGCTTGGAAATCAAAGATTACTTCCTGTGCACAGGAAGGAGAAAGCCCACTGCCTGTTTCACAATGGAGTCTCTGAAAACTGAACTAGGGAGAGAGAGGCCCCACTCACTGTCTTTTCTTCCTATAACATGGATGAGCTTGGTATCTAGGCCATAAGCTTCTATTTTATCTTTTTCTCTGGTCACTACACCCCCTTCTCCCCCATTGCCTAACTCTTTTTAGGAAACAAATAAGGCCTCCATATTCTTTTTTAAAAATCTCATCTCCTTTCACTCACAGAAACACGATCAGCTAGACTCAGTCTTCTGACCCCCAAAACAGTTCAGCTAAGGCCTGAGGCTCATTCCAAATCAATCCAGCAATGGATGACCCTGAGGGGTCACTAAAAAATGCCAACAAATACCAAATGTCTGCTCAGATTTGGAGTCTGTTCCCAAACTATTCCTTTCCACCCCGTTTTTAGAGGCTAGATTGAGGAGACTGACTAGAAGATCTGAGTTCTCCTCACAAAAAAATCTATGATCCTATTAATGAGCATTTCCAATCCTGCTGCTCTAAGCATGCTCATAAGGCATGGGTTTGCCCTTCTGGCAGGCAGGCAGGCAGGCAGTCTGCTGAAGTCTCTGGACCCCTTCTCAGACTCATGTTTTGAAAGACAAAATACATGAGAATACAATAAGAAACCAATTATCCTGAAAAATAATGATCAAAATTGCAAAAAGTAAAAATAAGGTCATCGACTGCAAGTTAGGAAACCTCACCCTAGAATTTGGAGCCGCCCAGGACCTCAGAGGTGGTCTAGTCACCCTCCTCTCCCCTCAGTTTGCAGATGAGGCAACCCAAAGGGGCTCAGTCCCCTGGCCAAAGTTAGGCGAGTAGTGAGGGCCAAAGCCAGGGTTAACAATTTGTCCCGATAGGTGAAGGATAGCTTATCCATGAAGCCTCTCCCTAGACGCTCCACAAAAAGTGTGATGATTAATTCCTGGCATCACCGTTAAAATAAAATACCAAGATACTCTGTCAACTCCTACATTTGGGGGCCTGAATTGTCTCCCTTTCCCAGCCCACAGTCCTCTCATGCACCACTGAGCCAAACACCGACTTTGTTTATAACTTGGTTTATGATTAACATCCCTTGGGCAGCGATTCACGTTCCTGATAAATTAACGCTCTCATCAATGTGTGCTCTAGCAATTCACGATGCTAACAAACTACAGACATAATGTCCTTGCTCTTCCTCAGGAGAGAAAGTACCACCAGGGACAGAAGGGGGGGTCACAGGACCCAGATGCTTCCTCCTCTCTGATTGTCTATCCCAAGCTAGATATCGTTTTACTGGGCTCTCTGTTTCAGAGATTTTGACTCGGGGAAATAAGGCATTGGCCATGAGGGGCAGCAGCCCTGGGTTCCAGCCAACTATATGACCTCGGGCAAGTCATTTATTTCCCTACTCTGTTATCAAAGGTCTCTTCCAGGATGACTATTTTATGATGTGGATCTGCAAATTTCTCAACAGTTTAAAAAGCCCAAACATCCTTGATGTCACGGTCAAAAGATACCCGCCTACGTCCACTCCTTATCATTTCTCAAAGGCTTTTCATTGCCTTTCTTGGTTAAAGGTGGAAAGAAGTACATTTTGTAAGAAACGGTCCAAGAATTGCCTTTGTCACTCGAGGCCATTTTTATCGTTTTCTCATTAACAAAACAAGACCACCATGAAAATCTTCCTGCTTGACAAGTGCTTTTTGCTAGATAAACTCAGGGGTCGAAATGTTTTCTCACTAAAGAACAAAATGCAGTTCTAGCTGGCAGGGTTCAGAAAAGCGTTCATCTCCTAACAAAACGTGCACTTATGAAAGGGATGTGGTGTGGCCTTCAGACATGCAAGCAAGCGCTCCAAACTGTAGCTCGAGTTTGACTTACTCATTGACACAGAACTCAAAACCAAGGGCTTTGAAAACAACTGGAGATGAAGATGAAAATGGTGGCAAATTCAGTATTTCAGTAGAAAAGGGCAAGAAATAAACCATTCTAACCAAAACACATGTTCATATTCTATCAGGAAAAGCAAAACTCCTTTGGCTCCTGAGACTGCTATCATGGTGGTCACCACCCCCACCTCCTCCCCAAATTCACCTCGGAGCAATTTTCTTGTTCTGTGTTTCCTGTGTGTGCTGGATACTGGCTAGGGTGCCCAGGCCTGGCGAATGTGAAATACAAAGCCAGGTATGGAGTGAAGAACTGGTCTTTTCTTAAGGAGCTCAATGGGAAGGGCGTGGGGATGGGGGAAAAGCTATTGACAAACAAAATCTGGGAAAGCTTAATTAACGATAGCTAATTAACAATTAATTAACAAGCAAATAATTAACAAGGCTAAACCATCGGCTTTTGACACTCTCATGCATCTGTGATCTCATAGCTGTGGGCCTTGCTTCTACCAGGGCAGTATCTAACCCATTCATATCTTCTAGTCCTAAATTATTCCTGCCCATACTATAGGAGAAGTCTCTTGAACTGAATACATCCAAAATATCAGAGGCCACACCTTTTGCTTCATAGGCAATGGTATAACTCTAGATGTGTCTATCCCCTGATATTCTTTTCTAGTCATATGTATTTAGTAACATCCATTAGCCTCCTTCTTGTGGCCAAGTTATTGCTGGGTAATATTTGTACCATCGGGATTGTTCTGAGATGCTCATTTTCTACATCTTACCGTCACATGATAACATGGGGAGAATACTGATAAATACTCCTGTTAGAGAGACTGGCCTAGTTTGAGATTAGAAATCAGTCTACTCTTCCCCTCCTATTCTGTTGTGGGCCCAAATTCATCATTCGTTCTCAGCAACTGCCAAAGATAATGTGCTGATGTTTGTGGCAAAATGGACTGCCCTCCAGGTGCACACCAGAATGGGAGCAACCTGGGTTTCCATCTACTTTTTTTCCTTTCGAGTTGCACTGTTAGGCTGAGCTCTCACAAACGAATATGGCTTTCACTGAAGTGGCCGTTTCAGGACTTGGCAAAATGAATATGACATCACCAACAAATAGGGACATTTACAAAACCTCATTGTCCACCAGCAGTTCTTCACGCGTGCTCACAGGGCAGCTTCAATGAACATCTGGTTTTAACCCTGCTGTGATGGGGGCAGCTAGTGGGCAATCTTTTCTAGTTCTAATGTACACATGGGAGACACCTGTCACTGGAGACGCTGGATTTAATTTGAATATTTGGGGAGTACAGATGCTTGGGGACAATCAGCAAACAATAGACATGGCAGGAACTTCAAGGCTTTTAATCACTTCTGTGACTCTAGAGGGGTGGATCAGCTGTAAAAAACTGTCAGCAAAAGACAACCTGTCTCTTTGCCATGTTTTTCACAAGCGGATGCATCCTTCCTGTATATAAAGGGTATTGGCAAAGATTTCATGGTGATGTCAAAGGAGCTGTGTGGGCTGATTGTTGCCAAGGGTTGGGGAAGGAGAAGGAAAATTACTCTTAACTTTTATATTCTTTTGGAATCTTTCCCACTTGCAGGATTATCTTGAAAATGAATCCCTGAAAGCCTTCACGATTATGTTGTTTCCAAAGCGGATTCCTCTATACAATGTTCTTCTTCAATGTCACTGCCATTTCTTTCCTT
>JAJPUD010003836.1:31864-62072 GCA_023553655.1 Myrmecobius fasciatus | reverse complement strand
CCTGCCAGTTCCTTCTCCAAACACTCCCTGAGTGATCTGCCTCATCTAAGTCTTCCGTTAAGTTCTTTATGAAGGGGGGGGGGGTATGCAGTCATATTTTTTAGAGTATTTCTCTACACTTTATCTCCCCTAACACCTACCAAGAGGTAAAGTGCAGTTACATATGTGAATTCATGTTGGCTCACGACCAAGGCAAAGTGACCAAGGGCTAAGCACACCATGAATTTTTATAGTTGTTTGGGGGGAGGAAATCTGGTGAAACCAGATCCTGTATTTGCTTCTTCGGGAAAAATCTTTGAACAATTGTCTTATTTAAATGCAACCTCATCTTATCTTCTGGTTTTATTTTTAGTGAGTGAGTCCATTTGGACATGGTTGGGTTCCTCCAGTTGAATATCACCTCGTAGGTCACGAACAAAGATTCAGACTACTGAGAGCTTCATGCCATCATCTAAAGACTGTGATTCTTAAATGCACCCTTGGGCCCTTTTCTGCCATTCTTCCAAGGTCACTGTGGAAGCACACGGGGGGGGGGGGGGGTAAGGATCTATTCTCGTGTGTGTGGGGCACGTGGCCAAAAAGAGATCATCACCCAGTATCCAATTTAATGGTGATGAGCTTGTCCACACTAAGCTAAGCTGGTCAGACAGTGGACAAAATGTACTATCAAATCCACATCTAAAGCCTTTCCAACATAGTGGGAAGTGGGTGAGTCACTCTGGGTAGTAAAGCTTTAGGACTTATCCCCACTGGCACCAGCAGGCAAATGAAGCACTCATTTTGACCAGGTTCTACTGGTCAGCATTCTAAACCAGGGCCTTTGCAGATGGCCTCGACCTGAAAAGAGTGAGCCAAATCCAGGCCAGCCACTTGCTAAGGACTTCACCGAAAGGATAGGCTAAGCGGCATATTAATGTCACCCCTTAAGTAAAGAAGTTGAAATGATCAGCTAAAGGCTAGACCGATTTGCAAGTACTTACCAAAACAAACTCATCAAAACTGATCTTGCCATCTTTATTTTTGTCGCCATCGATCATGAGTTTCTGGAGTATTTCTCGTACTTTGTAGCCTGGTAATGGCATGTTTGCTTCCTTGAAAAGCTCGTGCAGTTCATAGTCACAAATGAATCCATTGCTGTTGAGATCTTGATGAAAAATTCAGAGAGAAGAAAAAAAACAGGTTTTAGAACAGTAGAAAGTCCAGGACATTGTCCTGATCAGCTCCTTTTCTTTTTGCTTCTAAGGTAAAGATGTAGCAACAGAAAGGAGAACTGTAATTTAGGGGAGTTATTTTGTTTCAACTGGGTTTCAAGAGCAATGTGGAGGGTTTTCTATGTCTTAGACTAACTGAAAGCCACTAAAATTCAGAAAGAAGCACCGACTGAGTGCACAGTGGTAGTGCGACTAATACCTTGTGCAAAGTGAGAACCTAGATGAATGAATTTGGAAAATGAAAGGATCACAGGGTCATAGAGTAAGAACTGGAAGAGACCAATAATCAAAGACACAGGGCTTTGGCCAGCAAGACCCATGCCTTCATTTTTCCTATGAGGAAACCGTAGCCCTGAGAAACACTTGCCCACAGGTAGCAAGTGGCCAAGCAGGGATAGGAACTCAAGATTTCACTGGATTGTGGGTCTGAGGCTGGAGAGGCCTGGAGAAGTCATAGAGGTCAATGCCCTCATGCAGTAGAGGGGAGAATGAGAGCACGGTGGGGGGGGGGGCTCTAGACCATGTTTAAGATCATACAGAGTGAGAGTGGGTTGGCAGCAGAGCCAGGGTACAAAGCCAATATTCTTTTTTCCCTCCCCTCTTTCTTCTCTAACTAGTCCCTCCAGGAACGTGCACATACTTTTTAGGGACCATTCACACAATCGGATAGTTCCATAGTCCTTCCTCCAACAGCCAAATTTCCCGATTACTATGGAATAGACTTGCAAGCACACTCAAACTTAATCAAAGGGAACCTTTGCCTCTGTCAATATTTATCCATAGAGGCAAAGAAAGCTAACTCGAGGCCAAAGACTACCAGACACATAGGCCCAACACACTGACGACCGGAGCTCCAAAAGCCCCCTGGATATCCTTCATTGGATTCTTTCCACGTGAAAATCAGAACAGTTCCATTATTGGGAACATAGCCCAAGAGGGTTGCTGAAAACAAAAGAAAAAAGTCCCCGACTCCCGAGAGGATCGTAGAGGCGTCGTACGCACGGAAAAGCAAAACCGGAGGCCATCTCAGTGTCTCACAATAGGCCCATGGTAGCATGAATGGTGGTACATTACACTAATGGGCTACTCTAAGGGCATTAGGCCCATCAAGCCATGGAATGTAAAGAAACTGGGCAAGAGTTTGTTGAAGCAACGTAAAGGCAAGAAAAGCAGATCCAGAAGAATACTCACAAGTTAAAGAAGGGAAATGGGGGCAACAGAAGCCAATTCCACTTAGTGTCTCCTACTAGCAGCCCAGGGGCCTGAAATGCTTGCTGCTATCAGTTGAGCTTCTTGCAAGCTCAAGCTTTTTGAATGGGAACACTCTGATCCCCCAGGCCACCCAGCTTCCCCCTGTCAACATGGGGACCCGACAACCCTCACCTCACCAGTCACTAGGGAGAATCAAATAGCATGGTATTTTGAGGCGATCTCTCATCCTTCCTAAATGTCTGAATAAACCTGTCTGGCCAAATGTTGGACTTAAAAAAGAAATACAGTTTGGATCACGACAGACCTATTCCAATTCTAGCCGATGGCCTTTTCTTATCTGGGTCAGAGAATGAAAGGAACCCCAACCCGTGCTGCTGCAGGTTGTATCTTAAGGAGAAGGACAGTTGGTGCTCAAAGACTATTTCTTTCTTTTTTTTTTTGCTTTTTGCTAAGGCAATTGGGGTTAAGTGACTTGCCCAGGGTCACACAGCTAGGAAGTGTCTGAGACCAGATTTGAACTCAGGTCCTCCTGACTTCAGGGCTGGTGCTCTATCCACTGCGCCACCTAGCTACCCCTCAAAGACTATTTCTAAGAACATTTACAACAGTATGATTATTCGGTGGGTCTTGGCCCTCCTAAAGGGAGCCTTCTTAGTGCTATACATGTGCTTAAATGTAATAAGTTCACTGTGAGGATTCTAGGATCCACAGAACATCAAGACATGAAGCAAAGGGACATGGTGGAGCCTTGAATTCAAATCTGACCTATCGACACATACTGGCTATGTGACCCCAGCCAAGTGACTAAACCACTCGGTGCCATTCCCTCTTCCTGTTAACAGTGAAATGTGATAAGAGAAGCCTCCAAATCAGGATTGCAGGCTTGGCAGGAGGTTCTAATGTATATGGCACCGTGTGACAGAGACACCAACAATATTTATTCCCAATGCTTTTCTACCCTGATTTCCCCCTTTCTCCCTCTCCTTCCCCCCCCCCCACTTAATTTGCTGTTTCTAAGTTCCATGAGCTGGGAAACTAGCTAGACAAGTTTGTGAGAATGCAAGAGTAAATAGGCCTTGAGTAAGAAGCTAAGTACCAGGCCTCCCACTCAGTCCTTTGCTCCTCTCCCCCCAGAATCCCAGCATCTCCTTAAACATGAGGAAAGGAGGACCCCCCCCCAGGGCTCTTAACTGACTTTATTTCTTCCCCTGATGCTTCAAAGCCAGAGAGGTCCATGAAGTAGAAGCCCAGAGGACACCATGGTGCTAAGAGACATGTGGACTGTCGCATTTGGGTGGTGGAATATTATCGGCAGATCCAAATCACTAGATATCCCAGAAGCTTCTCAAGCTCAGGCTCATCCTCTCCTCTGCGTCCCTCCCCCCACAAAGCTTGCTCTTCTTCTTAACTTCCCTCCATCAGACCTCCTCCATCCTCTTCCCCTGTATCCTAATACTTTCTAAGGCTTGTTATTTCTGCCTTCATGATCACTAACAGACAAAGAAAGAGTTCTGGGAAGGTTTGTTCCCTTAACTTTCGCCAGCAATCCTAGGAAGTAGATTCAATTAAGATCTCCACTTAATAGATGAGGAAACTTAAGGCTGAGAAAGGCTAAGTGATTTGTTTGCTTCATACATCTAAATAAGAGTTAGGTGCAGCTAGGTGCCATAGCGGATAGCGTCTGGTCTGAAGTCAGGAAGTCTTCTCTTGCTGAGTTCAAATCTGACCTCAAACACTCACCAGATGTGTGACCCTGGCCAAGTCACTTAAGCCTGTTTGCCTGTTTCCTCATCTGTAAAAAGAGCTAGAGAAAAAAAATGGCAGACCAATCCAATATGTCTGCCAAGAAAACCCCAAGTGGAGCCACAGAGAGTCGGGTACAAGTGAAATGACCAGGCAACTCCAAATTCAGCACTCTGTCCACTGAGCTCTCTCCCTCCATTTGTCTCTCTCTCTCTCTGTACTCACGCAGCCACTGTCCTAGTGACAACCAGAATTATTCACTACAATGTACTTCGAATGGTGTCTCTGCCTCCATTTAACTGCCAGAGTCTAACATCATTCTTGGGTCCCAAGAAGCCCCCTGTGGCTCTGTATTGCTTCCAGAATCAAGCCTAGCTGGGTTGGGCTTTGAAAGTCCATCTGGCTTGGATTCCAGCCCACCGTTTCCCTCTAATGCCCCCTGCCCAGTCCAGGAGCGCCGGCCCACTTGCTTATGGCTAACTCTCTATAGCGGGCACCCCCCAGAGCTGGCTCACTGTCCCTCTTCCCTTTAGCCTCTGAGCATCCCTCATTTCCTATGAGGCTCGGCTCCAGCGGCCCTGCCTATAGAAGACCTTGCCTGGCCCCCTGGTTCCATTCCAAATTCCCCTGCTCCCCAAACTTCCTTATTTTCTAGTTCTTTAGCTGCAAGCTTCCCTCGTTTCTCTCCAAAGAATAGGGGATCCTTAGGGACAAAGGCAGTTTCCCTTTGGGTTCCCATCCCTAGGATCTCCTCCGACGGCTGCCATACAGTAGGCACTTAATATCCTGCCGAGTAGTTGGGTTGTTGTGGGTTAGTTCATGGGCAAACTAGAAGTATCCTATAAAAGTAACCTGAGAATTGTGTATGCACTTAGGGGACATATAATAATGGGTGTTATACCAACCTGGGCTGCTGGGAACATTGATAAATAAAGCAGGTGCCCTGGGAACCTTCAACAAGCAGCCTCAAGGACTCCAGGAAGGACAACGGGCCAGGGAGGAGTGTTTGTCCAGTGTACCTTTGAATGTGCTCTCCAGGTCATTGGAGAATGTTTATTGACTGTGTCTTTGAATACACTGCTAGGGAGGAACATTGGTAGCTAGGAGCTGAGCGGCCAGAACTGCGTGGGAGAGTCCCACGTTGGGAGGGCCATCTAGTTGGGAGGATGAAACAGAGGCCCAGTGAGGGGCCAAGATCGACCCATGATCACACAGCTAGTGGAGCCCCAACTAGAACCCAGCCTTCTAACCGCTTTGTTATTACTACTACACTGTGGTGTGTGACAAAGGGACCTGCCACCCGAGAGGAGAGCAGGTATCTCCATGGCACTGGGCACTATGCATGTGACTGGTCACCTCTGCCAGGGCCAGGGAAGCCTAAGAGAACACATCTGCCCTCAGTGGATGAGGACGGTTTAACCAGAGAAGAGGGCAAGAGCTTCTCAGAGTCGGCCCCAAGCTGGGTCAGCCTCCAGCATGGCAGCCCACAGCCTCAGCCAATAAAGTACCTTGGGAGAGGGGACGGGAAGGCAGGGTGCACAAACCTCCAGTCTGAGGCCATTAAGCAGGGACCCCAAGACAGACAAAAGGGGAGGACGGGCACAGCTGGTTTTCAGACAGAGAGAGCTTAGGGACATTAACGCCACGAACGGGAGAGGATGAAGCTTCTTCCAACGAGTTGTGAATCCTTTACAAGGTAGGAACCTTTGGAGGCCAAAAGGCCCATTTGGAAAGGAGGGGCTCTGCCTGGCCCTCTCAGAGGAACCCTTTGAAAGAACAAAGGTTACAGGGGAATGTGGGACTCCGGCCAGTTAAAGCCTACTGGTCCACTCCAACATTTAATAAAAACAACATGGAAAACAGGCCCTGCCTTGAATAAGCACACAGTCTATTGAGGCAAGACTCTAAGTACCTGCATGTTTGTATTAGGACTCTGGGAAACTCCTTTAGCTCCTCCAGGAAGGCCTCAGTTTCTAAGAAAAGGCTGCTCGGCAGTGGGAACAGAGCCCATTACTGGGGGGTATATCTCAAAGAACTTAATCAGAGTGTCTCTGCCTCTGATTTTATAAAAGCTAGATCCAAAACGAAGGCAACACAGCCAAGGGGCTCAGAAACACTGTCTTTTGAAGGGAGGTTAGGATCTCGGGCTTCCAGCTGAAAGGGACCTTTGGGGTTATTTAGTCTATAGCCCCCCATTCTAGAGACCCAGAGGTTCGGTAACCTGCCCAGATTCCCAGCATTGGGCTATAAAGCGGAGTGTTACCACCGCACGGCCAAAAGGTCAGCAGCTCCCTGGTTTCACAGAGGCCCACTGACCACAACCCTATAAAACATCCTCATGACCTCTCATCAACAGGAGCCTTTTAGCTGGTTAAAAAAGCTGTACTCTGGCCATGGGGCCCCTCAAGCTCCAAATTGAGCCCCCAGAGTAAGATCCTAAGAAGCTACTTTAACTAGTACCATCATGTGACTAATGCTGTTAGGAGCTCTAGATGGGGGGGGGGGAAGGGGAGAAGAGAGAGAGAAAATGAGGTTGTCATTCTCTAGCACTGATCGGGGGGGCTGATAAAGGAAGAACATTACTGAATCTCTGTCATTAAATCACAGAAAACTTGGCACTGGGATCAGGACAGAAGCGATGGCAGAGACGTCCATTTTTGGACAATTGGCAATTATGGGAATTTGCCCTTTATGATTTTTTTTTTGTTTCGCTGCTGTTCAGTTGGGGGATCGGTGGGAGGGACCCGCCTCACGGCACCTAGCCTGGACTGCAAGAACTGGGTGATGTAATAATGGGGAATTTGAATTAGACCACTTTAGATTAGGAGAATATGTCACTGGGACCAGCCATGGGAGATCAGATGACGGCTTACTGGAACCCACAGCTTTAGAACCCTCAAGAAGAGAAAAAGACCGGCTGGGAAAAGCTAGGTTTAGGAAGCATCTGTGTCCAAGAGCTATTAACTGCAGAGCTAGGGTCCGGTGCACAGCAGGGGGCTTGGAGGCAGACCTGGGCTTGACCTCCAATTCTGTATGGCACTGACTAGCTGCATGACCTTGGAAAAGGTGCTTGCCCTCTGTGAGACTCAGCTTCCTTCTTGGTAAAATGGGGATAAAAGGCACACTATCCCTTGCATGTTTCTTTGGAAAGAGCACTCATTCTATCAAAGGACCCTGAGCTGAGTCCCAGCCTGAGGCCCTTACCACCACTCTGGACAAGTCCCTTTATATCTCTGAGCCTCTATTTTCCCATCTGCAAATGGCAGCAGTTGAACTAGACGGTTTCTAAGGCTTCAGAGTTGCAGGAAAAGCACTTTTTCAAAACTATGAAGCCCGATAGAAATGTGACTCATTAGCACAGGGACGTAGACCTGTCTGGACCAAATACCCAGCTCCCCTCACCCCCAGTGGGTTTTGGTGGTCCCTACCTCTAATTCCTTGGGCAGAGGGAACTCCTGATGTGCAAACTATCTCTACTGGTACATATCGGCAGCAACTGGTCTATAATGGTAGAGCAGGGGTGGGTGGGGCGACTTCTCCTTTCTCTGCAGTTTTGAGAGTGCCACCTCACCAAAGGGCCACAAGCAATACCACACACACCCACAATCCCACTCCCAGAGGAAGGGAGAAAAATTTCTGTAGTACCCACTATGTGCCAGGTACTCTGCTAAGTACTTTTACCAAGTATGATCTCATTGGGTTCCCACAAACCAATCTGGTCCTGCCCCCCTCGCCCGGGAATGACTATTATTTGGTCCAGCAGATGATCATCAAGGGCCTAACTGGAATTGACTACTGGCCACAGAGACTCAGAAAGCTTGATTTCCTGGAGAAAGCGCCAAGCTTGTGTTTGGCCCCCCAGGACGAAATTTATCAACTTGACTGTGGAAAAATTAACCTATAGGACCCCTTCATATCAGGTCATATCAGCTTCTAGGAGGGGGAAGAATAGTCTCCCCAAACCTCAGCTGACAGGCCACTTTCTCATACCCAGTTCCATGTCCTTCCTAGACAGAGCAGAACACTGCTATCTGCCCGTGTAAACCATTTGTTGCTTTTTGGGAATCCAGGAACCCTTAGCCATTCCCGAGGTGCTGCTACTGGCGGCAGCTCATGCCTGTCACATCTGTCTCCAGAGGGGCTCTTAATTGGTCTTCTGAAACAGCAATCAAGCCTTCCCTAGAGCTCCCAATCATCTATTTTGAGGAGGAAATGGTTTCTATTTCAAAGAAGAGGCAGAAGGAGGCTGCAAAATGGCTAACAATTAACTTTAAAAAAAAAAACCCTCCAGCTGGCAAAGTACTGGAAAGAAAGGTCTGCCATTATTTTTTAAAACTTTGATGCTCCTCTACTTCCTTTCCAAAATCATTTCCCAGCGTCACTCTCCACCCCAGACGGTGGCAGAGACCCAGTCTGTGTCAAGAAGGCAAGGAAACGGAGAGAGAGCCCCAGAAGCTTCCACCTGCCAGCATTTCAAGGAAGCAAAAGGTACATCTGAGTGTCAGCTCTCCTTCGATCTGAGAGATCTGATGTTACTAAAGGACCAAACAAATAAGCCCCAAACACTTGGAACGTGCAAGGGAGGCATGGGGGGGGGTTGGAAGTCAAATAAGTAAAATAAGGAGCTGGATTAGCTGTTTCTAGCTCAATGTACGGTCCTCCACTTCTCCGTGCCCTGAGGTCTTTTCCTACTTTATGATCCAATGAGCCTCTAAAATGAAAAAGGGTAAGAAACGTTTCACTGACTGGCAAGGGAGTATCGAATCATGGTAGCAAGGATCCGCCCCAGCGGCCTGGTCTGGGGACTAAACACAGCCCCTGGGAAAAATAAATAAGGTACTATCACTCCTTCCCAATTTGGTGCTAAGAAGAGACCCCCAGCAATCCCTTCACCGAGTCCTTCTGCATTCATTCAGAGGCTGAGCTTTTGATAACCAACTCTTCCTTTTTCCTTCCTTTCCTTTTCTCTCCAGAAACAGCTGCATTTTTACATCTGCTTTTTGTTTCAAAGCAAATCTCATTATGCCCTTTATTCAAAGTAATTGTTTAAATGCCAGTTCATTCCCCAACACCCCACAAGTAACTTTCAAGTAAATAAGCTTATTATACAGCCATGTCCTTGCCCGACGTTTGAATCACACCAAGAAATATGGAGCCTTAAAAGGAAATGTTGTGTTTTTTTCCCTCCCTCCCCTTGCATCCTGTTATTTAAGCTATTTTAAGTACTTGTCTGGAGAAAGCAGGGACGGAACTCCAGTGGTTTAGACTCTAGCTGCTGCCTACCGCTGCTCATGTCCAGGCGGTGCAGGGGGGGTAGGGGATCCCTGTAAAAAATGGAGGGGGCGCTCATGGAGAACAGAAGGGATTGAGTTCGCCTCCAAAGCCTCTCATGGCAAGACCAGGAATCCCTGAGGAAGTTAGGGGGAGGGGGTACCTAAATACAAGGAAATGCAGAAATACATCTGGCCTTGGGTTGTGTCGTCCACTTCTACCAGCATTTTTTGCTCTGGTTTTTTAAGTTCGGAACTTGAAAACACACGTGGCGGAGGTGACCGAACAGCCCCCACGAGCTCCTGAATTTCCCAGAAGGAGCACAGGGTCACCAGTCTAAGAGATTTTGCCAAATGATGACTATGCAGCAGAACAGAGCGTGCCCTCCACCTCCTCAGTCAGCAAAATGAGGCGAACCTTCCTGGGCACAATGGCTTTGGGAAAGGCAGTGGCTAAATACCTCCAGATGTTTAGCTGGCCTCGAGTTTTTGTCTTTTCATAGTCTCCAGCTCTGGTTGAAGGAGCCCACTCCAACAAACAGAAGTGGCAGCTTAATAACTCCCAGCTGAGGGCAGACGAGGGCCTCTCAGCCTACTATATACAAGAAGACCGAGTCCTGCCTAACTGCTCGGGAAACACTGAGGGGATAAAGCCCATAGTGTCCAGAGACTGAGGCAGGAAATACCTGTTGTAAGGACAGGCCCAAATCCCTCCAGTTGTGCCGAAGGTTGGCTACCTTTGATGTGCATTTTGCACGGTCACAGTGCTCTAAAGACTCTACTAGGCAAATTTATCAATGGCCAACTGACAGACCTAACTGAGATTCTCCTAGGCTGACTTCTGAAAACATTTAAGTCCCTTAAGTTAATTATATTAATATTACATTAAGTCAAGGTAGGGTCTCCTGGATACTTCCTCTGGTGCCAGCCTTGCACTAACTAGATTCTGGGGTTGTAAGTGTCGATGCAAGACAAGAAGGGACCTGGCGGCTTCTGTATTCAGAGAGATGATCTGAGGACTTAAGCCACCAGACGAGTTGAAAATTGACCACGAGGTCCCAATAACAGAGGAATCTAAAAGTCCAATGTGAGCCTGGGAGCTGTCCAGGAGGGCAAGGAACTCTTTGGTCCAACTCCCTCATCCCACATTGACAGACTTTGAGAAAGGGCCTTCAGGGAGGAGACCCAGGGTCATCCAGTCAACAAGTGCTTTCTAATTGCTCATTCTGTATCCTCAGGGAGCACCCAATCTAACAGGGTCAGGCATATAGAGTGCCCCACTCCCAGCTTTGACACAGTATGACTTTTAGTTACAAAATCTCACCAAAGACGGCACTTAAGGTCCGCTTCATGAGCAGGAGATCCTCACTTAGAATCCCACAGGTTTTCCTTAATCCTGACCGGCTGGTATCTCTAAAGGCTGAAAATGATAGGAAAGGCCCATTTCTGTCCTTGAGGCCTTTGTGATAAGCACTGTTACTTAAAAAAATTATTTCATACATTTCATCCTGGCTCTGCCAATTTAACCGCTGCGTGACTCTGTCAAAGTCACTTAACCTCTGAGTCTTGGTTTTGTCATCTATAAAAATAGGGATAATAATAGCACTTGCCTCACAAGGCTGTTGGGAGACTCAAATTAGAGAGTGTATACAAAGCACTTGGCAGACCTTAAGGTGCCATAGAAATAGCCGCTGAGATTATTCTTACCCTTCCGGTCAAGGTCTGCTTCCTGTGATACAATGAAAAGGCTCCCTCAAATCCAGCGGACAATCCAGCGGGGACTACTGGTCTGTCTTTGCTGGAAGCGGAGACCAACCTGTTTACGTTTACCCTAATGGCAAGAGGCCACAGGGAGTTACTAAAGGGTTTTGAGAATTTTTTGAAACACCAGGATTTAGATAACGCTTTACAAATTTCACCTCGTTTAAAATGCAGCCAAGGGAAATTTCACTCCATCCCACAGCTCTGAGGCAGCTAGGATACCACAGTGCAAAGAACTCGAGGTCTGGAGTCTGGCTTCAGACACTTACTGGGGATGCGACCCTGGGCAAAGAATCAAACCTGTCTGCCTCAGTTTCCTTATCTGTAAAAGGGAGATCATAATGGCATCGACCTTGGAGGTTGTTATGAGAATCAAACTAGGTAAATATAAAGCACTTTGCACAGTTCCTGGTACATAGTAGGTGCTGGCAAGTAGATGGTACTGTATTCTCTCCAGTGTGCTACCTGGATGCCTAGGTAAGTGAAAAGGGTCAAATCTACCAGTTGTGTGAAACAAGAATTGGAGAGAAGAGAAATTGGGGGCAGGGAGGCCACTTAGAAGTATACTGTAGCAGCCTAAAGAAGTACAAGGGAAGGTCTGAACTAGGGTGCTAGCTCTATAAGTGGAGAGGAGAAGGGGATGCAGAGAGAAACAACAAGACTTGGAGAGACGGGGGATGTGGGAGGAGTGAGGACCAAAGGGAGAGTCGGCGCCACCTTCGTTCCCAACGGAGTTACCTTAAGGAGCAGTGGTGGCCCAACCGCTCCTCATTTCCCATTGAACCATATTTCCCAGAATGACTCACCAACTTTTGCAAAGGCCTCTCTCAGTTCTTCAAGCTCATCTTTGGATATCTGTTGTGTGGAACTGGCCATCTCAGCAACTGAGGAAGAATCTGCAGAGAAATCACCACATTGCCTGATTAGTCACCCGCGGCCTCAGTTTGCCGTGAGTTTTGTTCGCTTGTTTTTTATCACTGGCCAAAGTATGGGCTCAGGTTCCCGTGACACTGGAGGTCTCTCACCACAGGCCTGTGATGGCGACTTTATCAGGATCATTATCCCAAAGCTGATAAGATCAGTTTGGCCCTCAGACCTCTCTCTCACCCCATTTCGGCCCTGCTCAATTCTAAGGGGCCTTCACTGATAAGCCCACCTTCTGAACTATCTGCATATATGGCAAAAGGGGCAGCTAGGTGGCACAGTGGGTAGACTCAGACTTGCCAGGGTGCAGTCAAGAAGACTTATCTTCTTGAATTCAAATCTGAGCTCAGAGTCATCTAGCTGTATGACAAGTCACTTCACCCTCTTTCTCTCAATTCCCTCATCTCTAAAATGGGTTGGGAAGAAAACGGTCAAGCACACCAGCGTTTTTTCCACAAAAACCTCCAATGGGGTCACAAGAGAGTAGGGTACAATTGAAATGACTAAACAACAAATATACGCCACACCAGATGGTACCTTCTCTGAAGGTAGGGATTCTGTCTTTAGATGCGACTTCTTCCCCAAGAACCATCATTGGGCTATACCAAAATATGTCTCAAATGACCCCAGATGAAGTGTGCTCGGGTTCTCTTGTGTGTGCACATGTGCACGTGCACACACACACACCCACGAACACCTAGTCTGAATCTGATGGCAAAATAGTAACAGCTCCATCAGAATAAAAGATCCTCGTCTTCCAAAGAACAGCAACACCATTGGAGGGGTTCGTGGGTAAAGGGGCCGGGACGATGTTCCATGGCTCACCCAGAAAGCTCTTTTCAGGCGAGACTAGGGCCAGCGTTCATTGGCTACAAGTACCAGACAGGCCCAAAGTAGCCAGCCATGCCAGGAAGTAGAGGTAAGCACTAGCCCCTGTGCCTTATGCTTAGTTGTATGTGCCAGAATGACTCATGCGTTATGATATCATTTGTTCCACTGAGCCGTACTCCATTGTTCACCTTTAAAATATTCTTCTAAAAGCAAACTGCCAGCTCTCGATGGCTTACTAACGGGGATGGGGTGGGGAAAGGGGTGACAATAGACCAGTCATTGCTCAGTGGCTTGGGAATGCAGCAAGAAGCCTCCCAGACCCCCACCCTGATTCCCCACCCAGAAGTACTCAGCCCCTTCCCTCTGGGCCCACTACTTCCGACTAGAACCCTCCCCTGGGCATCCTCCCCAGCTGAAGGATGAAGGGCTCCCATGATAACAAAGATGAGCCTGAAATGGAAACCTGGTCTTTAGACACCTGACTCCATTGGAGACAAGTCAACAAGGATTGCTGAGTGCCTGAGCAGGTGCCAGCCCCTGTGCCAAGTGCTAAGGATACAAAGAAAGGCAGAGGGATGATGACAGACAGACACTGGTCCCTCCTTTCGAGGAGTTCCCAGCCTAATGGGGGAGAAGGCAAACAGATAACTGGTACGAACAAAGTTGGTTCACCTGAAAGGCAAAAGCAAAGGGGGGGATAGAAAGAGCAGAAAATTGGGCATCCTGGGAGCTCTGCTGGTTACTCCCGGAGTGGCCCTGGCCATGGCCCTTTGCCACTTTGGCCCCTGCTTTCTGAAGCTGTGAATGGCCTAGATCAAAGTTGGCAAAGTCAGGAACCAAAGAAAACCTAGCTGGAAAATGTTTGACAAAACCAAAGTATAAAACACAACCTACAATTTGGACAACGTGAGGCAATATCCCCACCCCCCAGGATCCTTTTCAGTACTGACTCGATGAGCCACTGACCAAAGGCAGGGATCACATGGATACTCCTGGAGTTCAGGGAAGCCTGAGTTCTGCCTCTGCCCAGGCAGGCGTGTGTGTGTGTATGTTCACATGTGCATGTACACTCTCCATTTGGGATGTAGCCTCACCCCCACTCTCCTAGAAAGCCAGCTCTAAGGATGTGCAGGACTGAAAGCTGAAGAATAGCAGCTGCCAGGAACCAAATCGAAGTTTGATGTGAGAAATAAATAATACCCTTTGAGAGGGAGCTCTGTGCCCTGTGGAAATCCTCCATGTTGGGTGAGCTTGTGAGGGTGGGACTTGTCCAAGTCCACCTCAGGGCCACTAGCGGCCCATCCCTTTCCTTCCCTGATTGCTGAGAGCACACAGTGTGCCTTCCTCATCCTGACCCTTGCTTACATCTGAAAATGGCATTAGCATCCCAAAAGTGTTCCAAAGCGGGACGGCTGGAGAACGGGATAGGTTCTCAGGCACATCACCCACCTGTCGGCTTGCTTAAAAGTAAGTCAACAACACTGCAGTAAAATTTTTCAAGTGTTAGACTGCAATCCCCCAGTGAGGGGAGCCCAGTGCCTCCTGGGATAGCACATGTTCATTCATCACTCTTAGCTATAACTCAGCAAAATCTGTGTGACCCTGCTTCTACAAGCCAGGCAGCGTGGCTCTCCCCAGCCCACCTTCTCAGACTCCCTGTGATCATCACCATGCCGGAGACTATAATCAGCCTAAAAGAGGGCTGTCCCTCACACCCGGAGTACAAAGGACAGCACAATTCACTTGTTCTCTGCCATTGTGGGCAATTCGGCCTGTGAAAGGCGGCTAGATTGAGGGCAGGCAGGACTCCCAGGAAGCACCTGATGGGGCAGAATGGGGAATTAGATGGGTCATACTAGAGGCTGGATCCCTTGAGGCCCCGTTCCATGTGGGGCCCACCTGGGGCAGTCAGTCAGCACTCACTAAGGAAGTGCTTCCTATCCAGAGGCTGAACTCTATACTAAGTGCTAGGGTTACAAAGAAAAAGGCAAGAAGCCTCTCCCCTCGAGGAGCTCTATGGAGGGTCAGAAAAGGGAGGCCTGGCAGCTGTTAGCCAATGGCGGGCCCACACACGCAAAAGATGATGAAACTGGCCTTAGTGACATCACAGAGCCGGGCCCCAAAGCCCGCCTCTAACGTGAAAAATGAGAATGGGGTGACCTTCAACTTCCAGAGTAAGCTCTCTCATTTAACCCCTGTGTGACCAGAAGTATCCCACACACACCTCCGGCCTCAGCTACAAAAATTGAGATCAGGTTCTTTGACCCTCTGAACAAGCCCTTACCTTTTTGCTCCAGAAATCAATAAGAAACAGGTGGTTGAGCGTTCAGTGTAATTTCAGGACCTAAAAGGTAAAGAAAGAAATCCAGTAAGAGAGAGGGGCTCAAGACTCGCTACTACCGCCCTATACAGCCCAGTCTCCAAGAAGCCCTCCAACTTCAGGAACCACAGGATCCGCCTGGCTGCTTCTGCTGTTGGGAGGAGGAGGTAGCTTGCGCATAGTAGGCCCCTCCTTCCCCCAGCCCCTGAGTTTTGTCCCACCGCCCCAAGCTGGCCTGAGAGTACTGCTGCTCCATACTGCTTCTTCCTCCTGGGCTTTGCCAAGCTCCCCTGCATCAAAAAAATTAAAGAATTCTTCCAACCAAACTAGGAACTACGACTATAGCTCTTATCACTAAACATCTCCCAGAATCCCTAGGAAGGTAAATGCCAAACAAGTTCTGTTTTTCCCAGATAAAGGACCAAAAAAACTCCAAACCCCCGACTTCATCGGCCGGACTTTTGTCGTACTACAGTAACACTCGGAATACAAAGCTGGGGGCCTGGTAAAAAAGCCCAGGGAGGGAGGAAGTGCTGACGATCACACCACGGCACGTGGGGGCTGCTCTCCACTCCACTTTACCCTGGGGAAACTGGGGCACAGACGGCTCCCTGCAGTCACTCAAGGACACATAGCGTGCCACTAATTGAACCCAGACCTTCCAACTCTCGAGCTTACATCCCTTCTCTTACAAAAATAAGAATCTCGGCTGAGATTGGCGAGCTACGTTAGCGTTTATGAACGTTGACGATAACAGTGGTCTCCCAGAGAACGTTATCTCTATTTACTCAAGGGAGAAAGGCAACTGAGAGTAGCAAACAGAGGGCTGGCCTGAGAGTCAGAAGAGCCGAGATCCAATTCAGCCTCAAATACTTGCAAGCTGAGGGACCCTGGGCAGGAAAGAAGAAAGGGGCTCACAACAACCCTGGGAAGGAGAGGAAACTGAGTGAAGTGACTTGCCCAGAGTCACACAGCTAGAAGTATCCGAGATTGGATTTCACAGCAGGTCTTCACAGCAGTTCTCTATGGACTGCAGCATCACTTAGCTGCCTCCAGCTGATCCCAGCCTGAGAAAGTTAAAGAATTCTGCTACATCAAGCAGGCTCAGCACTCTAATCCTATATTGAACACACACACACACACACACACACACACACACACACACACACACACAGTAAAATCTTCCCAGACAACCTGGGAAGGGGAAAGAAAAAGACTTCCAAGTAAGAGTCCCACAACAAACAGAAAGTGTGTCTGTTTACTTTTCAGGAAAGGATATGATGGACAAGTGGGCACAACTTCAGGGCGTCACCCAGGAGGAATGGTTTGGCTATGAAGTCATCCCTAATGACAGGGTTTGGCTCGGCTAACAATACAGCAATTAAGAAACCACTGGCAGACTGGCTTGCCTTCCATACACCCTGAGCACAAATCCCTCCTGAGAAACACACACCTCTCTACCCTCCCTGAAACCGTAACTCAATTTTTGGAACACCAGTTTTAGAAAAGTTGGGTTTAGGGTGGGGGGTTGCTGTTGGCCCAAGGCAAAGGGCAGGAAAGAGGAAGGAAATGACTGTAATTATGTGCCCACTTGAACAATCAGAATCTCATGTGATCAGGGAATAATATCACAGATTTAGAGCTGGTACCCTACATTTTAGTCCAATGGAGACAAGTCTCTGATTCCCATTCTTCTCCTGTCCTTTCCTACCTCAGTGCCTTTGTTTCTCTTGCCCAACTCTATGACTCTGCTCATGTCCTTCCCCAAGCCTGAAATAGCCCACCTACCCCACAAACCCTTTTTGTCCAAGTCGCTCCTTTCTTTCAAGAGTACTTCAGGAGCTCCCTTCCCTGATTCCCTGAGGCAAACATCACCTCTCTCCCTTTAATTGTTTCATATCATTTGTCTATTTTGGTACCCCCCAGTGCCAAGATACAGTCTAGCACAGAGCAAGCACTTAAGCAGTATATGCTGAAAGCACAGAAACGTAAGCTTTGGAAAAGAACCGTTTCAAGTGGTTTAGATTCATTTAAGTCTTGTTCCAAGGTTGCCTTCACTGAAACGGGCGACGGGGCAGATGGAGTACTAGCCTCAGCATCGGGGAGAGACAAATTCAGCTCTCACTTCCGACATAGGCCATGTCACCCAGGGCAGGCTGCTTCCTTCTCTGCCTTCCAGAAGCATTGGGCGATTCTAACCAGATAATATCTATAAAGCATTGTGCGAGTGTAAAAAGCCTGTGGGAATGTCAGCTATTGTTATTAGTGCTCTCTCCCAAAGTCCGGCCAGCCCCTTTAATGCCCTGATTCACTGGGTGAATGTACCATATTGAGTATTACTTAATTCCACCTCTTTACCAACTAAGGCCCAGGAAGAACCTCTCCCCACTTGATCACTGCTAACTCATGAGAGGAAATGGAAATCTAATCCCCAAGCACTCAAAGAAAGTACTTTTGTGACTCACACTTACTTTGGCCAAGCTTTTCCACACCTGCCCCACCAGTGCTGGTGGGAGTCATGGGGCCGCAATTTAAATTCTGCATCTGCCACTACCCATGAGACCTTGAGTTAACCACTCACGCTTCAGCTGAACTTGGGTTTCCTCATTTCTAAACTGACATGGTTGGTCAATGAAATGACTGAAAAACCATTTATTAAGCACATACTTTATGCCAACTGCTCTACAAATAAGAACATTGAGGCAGACCCTGTTTTCAAGGAGCTCTCGTGCTAACTGGAAGGTGGGGTGGGGTGGATGACCTCTTCAATCCCAGTCCTAAGGAGGTGATTTTTGGATTCTTAAAGAAGGAAATCATCTTAGCAGGAAAATCATGGAGGGACTGTTTTTCTAGAAATAAACTGGCAAGAGAGGTTAGGGCCCAGTTAGGAAGGGTTTGAAAAGCCAGAGATGTTTATATTTAATTTTAGAGGTAACAGGGGGCCATAAGATTTGATTAAGAGAGTGAAAACTGTGAGGAAAATTTCTTTGACAGCTTAGAGAATCAGCTGGCATGAGGAGAACAAATAGGAGGCTGCCAAAATGATCTAGGCAAGAGGCCATGAGAACCTGAGTGCAGGTGAGAGGACAGAAGGGGTTGGTGGGAGAGATGCCACGGGGATTTGGCAAGCAACTGGAGATGGGAGGGGAGGGGTGAAAGATGACACAAAGGGTGTCAAGCTGGGAGCAGATCAAGAAATAGGGAAGACTGGGATGGGGTGGGTGGATGGGTGAGTGGGAAGTATTTCAGTTGGGGGAATAAGGCATTTGGGAAGTTACTGGAACATCCAGTTTGAAATGACTAAGGGACAATTCAGGATGTGGGTCAAAAGGGACTGAAGGGAGAGATCAGGGCCGGCCACTTCCATCTATGAGGAACCTGCATAGAGATTCTCATGAATCCATGGGATCTGATAAAGTAACCAAGAGGGAGAAGAGAAGAGGGCACAGGACAGAGCCTTGGGGCACACCCACATTACTGGGCGGGACCTGGATGAAGAGCCAGTAAAGGTACAGGAGAAGTGGTCCGACAGGTAGGAGAAGTAGGAGAGCCATGAAATCCCAGAGAAGAGAGAGCTCTAGAGAACGATGAGGTCAGAGAGCTGAGAAGTAAGTGAGGCAAAGAAAGTCAAGACACCTACTGTAGATGGTCTTCTCGAGGGCTTTGACCACAAAAAGAAGGAGATACATGGGACTGTTCAACAGGAAAGGGGAGCAATAAAAGCAGTTAAGTTGGATACTATGCCTTTTGAATGAACTTGGTCTGCGTATCTGGGTGGTGCCCATAGGCCCTGCCCAGCAGAGAAGGTCAAAATAATCCGGGTGTGAGCTGGTATTGTTGAGTGTTCTACATCACAGGTTGTCAAACATGGGATACCAGATTAAGAAGTAACTTAACAAAATCAATGAAAAGACAAAAGAACGTATGTTAAAATATATGCATGGGTTAGTGACTCTGCTCTCTCTGCGTTTAATACTCCTGCTCCACATGATTCAACCACACTTAATGTTTCACCTGAACTTTCTATGGATATCACTCTTGCTCTATGATCCTTACTCGGTGTCCACTGGCAATTCTCTGAGGTTTCACAGCATTAGAGCTAGAAAAGACCTTAGAGACCACCTAGTCAAACCAACAGATCAGGAAACTGAAGACCACGAAAATGAGGGCCATGGGAAGCGCCGGAGGCAGCATTTGAATTCATATCATTGACTCCTAGTCCAATCGATCGTCTACACAATGCCCGACTCGTAGTTGGAGATTGCTCGTGTGCATTTTTGGAGTTTCCACACACTGCCGCTCTTTTCCTCCCCCCAAAAATTTGCCAATGGAAATAAATCATTAAAAAGTATACTCTGAACAGAAATAATTGGGAACGAGCCTACTTTTGAGGCCCTAAGGTTCCACAATCCTCCCTTAGAAAAGGACTAAAATATTATTTTTACTGCCCTCCCAAAGTTACACTGGCTTCAGACTTGCAAGATACTTAAAATGCTCTTAAAGTTCTTTGCAGCCTGTCCTAGGAACTCAGCCAAAGTCAAATAAAATCCATTGTTTATACCTTAAACCTGGGCCTGGATAAATGGATGGCAATTCTGAGGGCATCTACCCCCATTCCCCCACTGGCCCAGCTAGTTGCTCACACTCAGAAGAAAATTAATAAAGGTTTAAAGAACTGAAGTGATATGAGATGTTACCAAGGTTAATGGGTTGGTTTTTTTTTTTTTTCAGAAGAAGTACACACATCACCCCTAAGCCAAAGTGTGGGATTTTGAGAAAGATAAATTAACTGTCCCACACTCTTAAGATCTGCAAAGGGCTTACCAGACATTCTCTCCTGTAACCTTCACCACAACCTTGTGAGGCAGGTGTTACTACTATGCCTATTTCCTGCAAGGGGAAACTGAGGCTCAGAGAGGTCACTCCAGCACTAATTGGCAGGGGTGACATCTAACCCCAAGGCAAGCCCTCCGAGCACCAGACACCATGTTCTTCTGACCACTAGCCAGCCACTTGAGGCTCCTCTCTCATCTCCTTTTCTCCCCTGGCTGGCAAGAACTAAGATTTCTTTTATTCTTGGAGAAAATCTTGGAATCCTCCATTTTAAGGCAAAGGTCCCTGGCCTCTCTCTTCTTAAGCCCTCAACAAAAATGAGGGGATTGGCAATTGTACTTTCCATTTAGAAAACAACTTTCCAGAAATCATTAAAAACAACTGAGCCAGAAGAAAGAAATTATGAAATTATTGATCAGAGAAGAGTTTCCTAGTGGTTTCCCGGAAGTTTCCTAGAGGTAGAGTTTTGTACATCAATCGGAACCAATTCAATTTCACAGAATCCTCTGCTCTCTAATCCATCGCCCATTATCAATCCTATCTTGTCATACCCTCTCTGCAACACTTCTACTATCTACCTCCTTGACTCCCATTTATGGGATCCCAAATGGAATAGGAGAAAAATCACATAACGTGCCAATTACAATCACTACACTTAGTATCACTATCGTATTTCAACAGGGTCCTCATTGCAGCAAGGTGACCAATTCTACTCCTTCCACTCAACCTCCTTCCTTCCACTTATGCCTCAAACCTCCCATGCCTCCCCTCCCCTTCCTCCACCTTCTCAGCTGAGAACCTCCCGTCATATTTCACTAAAAAATTGAAACCATTTTCTGAGAGCTCCCTCTTCCTCTGTCTTCTTCTCACCTCGTCTGGATATCTTCTAGATGTCGCCATCGCTTCTTTTAGCCTGATCTCAATTGGAAAGACAATTTAACCCCATTCCAAGGCCAGCCCCTGTGCCGTGACTCATCCCCTCCAGTTCTCTCCACCAGACTGTCCTCACTATCACCCCCATATTCTCCCTTTTAATTTTTCCATCTCTCCTGGCTCTTCCTTACCAGATTATCAGCAAACAGGCCCGGGAGTGCTTCATTCTCGAGAAAACCCTCACTAGATCTGAGCATTCCTGCTGGATAACATTCTAAACTCTTCTCCCTTGAGAAGGCTGTTTACCCTCTGCACCCTGACTGCTGAGCCTCATAATGGGACACCTGATGACCCTCTGTCAAATGTCATCTTTCTTGATGTCTCTGCCTCAGCCTGTGAGGCTCCAGGGGGTCTCTAACCTCATCCACCTTTTCCTCCTTTGCTCTTTCCTAAGTTATCTCGAGGGTACTCTCTCCTGGTTCTGTTTGACCACTGCTTCTCAGTCTTCCCCCGTTGCTGACACTTCATCGGTGCTATGCCCCTTAACAAGAGGTGGGGTTTCCCTCAAAGCCCTGCCTTAGGCCCCCTTATTTTTTCACTCAGTACTTTCCTCATGTCTCATCGCCACTCCTATGGCTTTTACATCCAGCCCTAACCTCTCTCCTGACCTTACCTGACTTTTGGACATCTCAAAGAAAATCTATTTTCAGCTTCTCCAATGTATTGTGTATCCAGACCTGAGCTGATCCCGCTCTAAATGCTGACCCTTTTCCTACCTTTCCTATCATCACCCTCCCTTCAGGTGTCATGATCCTGGACTTCTCACTCTCTCTTAATGCCCACATCCAATGGCTCACCACTTTCCACAGATTATTATACTTGTGGAGCAATCGATAAGGGAGGGGGTAGAGTTGGGCTGTTAATTCAGAAATCCCTCACGTCTACCTACGTTGTATGAATGAGACAAAACAGAAAATTGTTTTTAAAAGATGGTATGAATGTTCAAGAGAGAGAGATCGTTTCCTCTCGGCCCTAGGGAATACTGCCTGCCAGTTAAGTTGACAACAGAATGCTGGGGGCCAATCCCAGCCCCCATAGCTCCAGATCATCTTTCCTACAACTGCCAAAGTGATTATCCCAAAGTGGAGGCTGGACCCCTCCCCTTCCAGGGGCTTTCGCTGACCTCCAAGATCAAATCTAAAGTTCTTTCTTTACACCCATTCAAAAATATTGGCATGGTTTCCCATTTCCTTCTCCAGCTCATTTTACAGATGAGAAAAGTGAGGCAAAAAGCCTTAAGTGACTTACCCTGGATCACACAGCTAGGAAGTGGCTGAGGTCAGATTTAACAGGTCTTCCAGACTCCCAGCTCCGTGTTCTATCCACTGTGCCACCTAGCTGCCCACATTCCTTCTTCAGGAGACCTTTCCTGGTCTGTGTCGGTCACGTGCCCACCTTCCCCTCGGAGAGAAACTCTTCATCTATTCTATGCTTTTATGTGCCCAGCTTTTTATAACTTGTGTGCCCATTAGAACAGGAGCGACTGGACTATTCATCACAGAGCCTGGCACACAGTAAACACTTAATCCGTACTTTTGGATTCATCAGTTAGAAATACCCCTGGCAAAGATAGAGAGCTACATTTAGGACAATCACCAATTTCAGGGTGGCAGGGACCTCGGAAGCCTTCTGCACAGGAGGGGGCTGAAGGGTTGAGTTTCAGCCGTTTGACTTAGATCCCCCAGGTAGTATCAGGCCTAGTTCACTACTTCCAAATCTAGCAGCCTCCCCTGAACCCAGGAGAAGGGGGAAGAGAAGAATGGGGGGGTCTATGTCTTACTGAACAGTCTCTGAACTGAACACTATAGTAACCCATTGGATTAAATAGCATCAAACCCCCATTTCTCTTCAAGCTCCCAATGACAGCGTTCTCGAGCTTGTCCCAAAGAACTGGTCCTGGAGCCTGGATTCACATGCAATCTCAGCCACTAGTTAGTGGCGTGACCCTTGCCTGGGCTTACTGCTCACTGCAAAAATGGGGATACCACCTGTAGTTCCTGCCAGGGCAATTGCAGGGTTTCAACTGAGATGTTATCTAGTATGGAAAGTGTTTTGTAAAATTTAAATTGCAATATAAATGCAAATAGGGCAACTAGGTGGCTCAGTGGACAAAGCAAGGGGCTGGGAATCAGGAAGACCAAATCTGACTACAGACATTAGCTATTTAATCCTGTTTGCTTCAGTTTCCTCCCCTGTAAAATGAGCTGGAGAAGGACAGCAAACTGCTCCAAGGAAACCCCCAATGAGGTCACGAAGACACAACTGAACAAATGAATGACAAATGCAAATCATTATTTTTATACTTGCATAAATATTTATATATACACATAATCACATATATGATAGAATATTAAGATATATTATACCTCTCTCAGCAAAAGATTGTAAAAGAAGACAACTATTTTCTAACTAAGGCATTGAGAGGTCCCCTCTCTCCTGCTGCAGAATTCAGCCTCATTCCAACCCCCACTCCAGACAGTGTAGGGTAAGGGGAAGAACCCTGGGTTTGGATTCAGAAGCCCCATAGTTCCAAACCCCAGCTCTTCCCCTTCATTGCAATAAAATGAAAGGGCGGGGGCTACATATTTTTGCATCAGTAGGTAGAGGGTTGGCCCTGGAGTCGGGAAGACCTGAATTCAAATGCAGCCTCAGACACTTTTAATTACCAACTGTGTGACTCTGAACAAGACGCTTTGCCTCTGTCTGCCTCAGTTTCCTCACCTGTAAAAAAGGGGATACCAGGACCTACCTCACCTGTTATTAAGGGGACACAAAGGAGATAAAATTAGCAACGTGCTGTGCACATAGTAGGCTCTTCACTTTCCCTTCTTCTAGGTCTAAACCTTTGACCTTCTGCCAGCCTTGATGGATAATACAGGTCTCCCAAAAGCTTAGGGTGTCAAAATTATAGGGATTACTGGCTACTTCAGCCTATTTTGAAGTGGAAAGAGAGCCTCAATAAGATTGGGGATATCAGAAATCACCCCAAATCTAACAGTGATCCACAGTAACATGCATGGGTCATTTGGGGGGAAAGCTGCACAGCCCTTGTCAAGCCTCCGCTAATGCAACATAAACCTTTGTAGCCCATTCTTCAGAGGGTAGAAAAATCATCTTATCAGTGGAAGGATGTGCCTTAAGGTACCACAATTAGACTATTATTATTGAAAGTGAGCAGTCCGAGACAAACCAGACTCTTAGGGAAGCAAAGAAAATAATGAAGGCAAAAACCAAAGCCTTTCGAATGTAAGCAAGAGAACTCTGCTGCGCCCAAGAGAAAGGAAGAGCTAGGCCGGTCCCTTTGGGGCCTGCCTTCCAGCCCTCCTGGAACCATAGGCCCACACCCAGAAAGCTAAGCTGGAAACCCAACATTCCTCTACCCGTTGCCATCTGAGACAGCAAGTCCCAACACTCCCTGCTAGAAAAGGACACCACCAGTTCCCTCAAGGCTAGAAAAAGCCCTTCCAATCCAGGGCCACTCCTGTACCCAGGGTAAATAACTACAACCTAAATAAGGATTGGAAAGCTCCAAAAATCACCCAGGAACCTGCCTACTTGAGAATATTAAGGAGCCAGATTCTCCCCAGTGTTCAAGTTTTTCCCAGAGGAAGCCAGATTAACTCTTGCTTTGTGTAGCAGGGCCTTCAGAAGGTCAGTGGGGAATGGAAAGAAAAAAAAAAGAAATAGGTTGGCAATGGAAAACAGCGCCACCTTCCACCCTTTTTCCTACTGGCCCCTGAAAGTGGCAGGGAGGTACCATGGAAAGATCCCTGGCTCCAGTCAGAAAACTGGGCTTCAAATTCCACCTCTGATACTACCCAAGCCCCAATCTTCCCTTCAAATCTTAAATTAAGAAGTTGGACAAAATGGCTCCAGGGGATCTCTAAGCTTAAAAAGAAAAAAACTCAGCCCTCAAGGAACTCATAGTCTACCTGTTAAATTCCACAACCGCTACAATAGGCCATTTAAGTATACCTAATAGTTATTTCTTCTCCAGGGACCTCCCATTTCCTCCTCCTTCCCTCCCTCCCCCAGCCTATTCTGCCCTGGAGGCTGGGCTGGGTAATCATTAAAGTCCCTTGCAACCTCCATTTTACTGTAAGAGCTAACATTTACATAGCACTTTTAAGTGCTTTATATATCCTCTTCCTTTGATCCTAGCAACACCCCAGTGAGGCAGGTGGAGTTTGACACAAGGGGAAACTGAGGCTCAAGGATCCAGGGTAACACAGCTGGTCAATGACTGAGTCAGAGACTACCCTTCATGTCAAAGAATACCGATTCCAAAAGAGATCCCATCCTAGCAAAAATACTCCAACCAGTGACAGCAGTAAGGGCTTTTGCACGGAATATGGGGATGACTCCCCCTTACTTCTTGAGACGCCATCGTGAACCAGACAAAAACATCAGGTGACAGGATTCTCATCAGGATATATATCAGAACCAAAGGGGGGAGGGGAATGTGGGGGACAGAATGTTGCCCACACTGCCCAAGTGGGGGGGCCCTGTGTTTGCCTCCACTGTTTTTCTGTGTTCTGAACGAAGGCTCGCTGCTTGGGGAGGAGGATGATATTTGGAAGTGATCTAAAAACAAAAGGTATCAGTAAAATTTTAATTTTTAAAACACAGTAGAAGAATTGGGGCAGCTGGGTAGTTCCACGGTAGAAAGAGTGCCAGGTCTGGAATCACAAAGACCAAATTCAAATCCAGCCTCAGATACCAATTAGCTAGTTATGTGAGCCTGGGCAAGTCACTTGCCGACCTCAGTTTCCTCACCTGTAAAATGAGTTGGAGAAGGGAATGGTAAACCCTTCCAGTATCTTTACCAAGAAAACCCCCAATCCAATGGGGTCACAAGAGTCAGATACGACTGAACAAGAGAGAAAGGTATAGCAAGGTCAACATTGAAGATTTCCTTTGTGTCTCCTGGAGGGATGGAAGAAAGGGGGGGGGGAGAAAGAGGGAACTAAGATCCCCATATAAGTGACAGAAGCAAGCTCCTGAATCAAGGAGCTGAATAGCAAAGTCAAAGTTCAAACCCAGCTCTGGGACTCAAAATCTCACACTCTCTCATACCTCCTTTCTGGATTCCAAACATCTCCGTTTGTACCTGTGTTACCAGGGGCCTTTCCTGGGTTTCGGATGCTTCTGTCAAAAAGAAGGGGGCTAGACCAGTCGACCCCAACCTGCCCAGCTCTCTCTCTATGACCCTAAGTTTGGGTCATCATACACTCAAAATTGGTTTGCTACCTCTTCTAATAATCCCCAGGAACACCCATACCTCTCTTCTACTTGAGTCAGCTGATCCCAACTGGGAATAAAGGCTGAGCCAGCTACCCCAGAGCAGATGGAACATGGCAGCAGACAATAAAACAGCCTTTCAGTCTCCTTTTCTTGTCAGCGTTTAATCTTTTTCAGTTGTGTCCAGATCTTTTGGACCTCAATAGGCATTTTCTTGGCAAAGATACTAGAGGGTCACCATTTCCTCCTCCAGCTCATTTTATAGTTGAGGAAACTGAAGCAAATGGATTTAAGTGACTTGCCCAAAGACATACATTGGGAAGCATCTGAGGCCAGATCTGATCTCGTCTTCCGGACTCTAGGCCCGGTGCTGTATTCACTGAGTCAGCCAGCTGCCCCTTTGACATCACTTCATCCCTTAACATTTGGGAAAGGTATCACTTGAGATTCACTTTCTTCAGCTGGAAAATAGGGAGAATAATGCCTGTTCCTTGCCCTGATTATAGGGCATTGAGGAAAGTTGCTGAGTGTCAGCTGGCTTCTGCCTTGCTACTGAGACATGGGAGTCTTCTGGTTGGAGGTGAACCAGTGGAAGAACCCACCCACTTACAGTCACCACCGCCACCCGCCACACATCCCCCCCCCCCGGAGATTACTGGGGCAGTAGGTTTGGGGACCACTCAGCAGCAGGACTGTTCTACAATCTAAAACTGAACGAATGTCTTTTTAAGAGAAGCCAACATGGAAGAGTGGATTAAGAGGATTCAGTCAGGAAGACCCTTCATGAGCCTTAGTTTCCTCATCTGTAAAATGAGCCTATGAACACCTGTCTTTCCTACTTCCCAGGGTGGTTGTGTTGGTGCAGCTGAAAGTGACCTTAAGAGTCAGTAGCATCTAAACCTCTTGCTGAAGGATCACTCAGGCTGATCGACTGCAAAGGCAGGAGTGAAACCCAGGTTCCCTTGCCTCCAAATCCAAGACACTTTCCCATCCAGATCTGTAATGGGCTTTGTTTTTCTTGCCTTCTCAATGGGTGGGGGAGGGAGAGAATTTGGAACTGAAAATGAGACTGACCTTTAAACCAAACAGCTCCCTCCAAAAAAGCATCCCTCTTCACCGGAGTTTTGAATGCATCCATTTGGGGACCAGAAACAAGACTGGCAAGTTATTAGAGCATCATCTAAATACCATGTTGGGAAGTAGGAACTGTTGGCTTCAACTGCTCCATCACTGGGGATATGTGAGCATGGTGGAGCTTTACAAGCCAAAAACCTTCCACTTTTGGGGTGACTCAAGAGCTATGAAGAACATAAAGGAAGTCAGTATCAGGTGGTGGGTACCTGGGCTCCAGGGAACGGCCAGACTGGCTACATGGGTAGCTAAAGGGAATATAACGCAACAGGGAAATGGATCCTTCAGGGTCCTTTCTTGGTTCTGGAGAACAGAGATGGGGCTTAAGGAAGGGTTCTGGAACTGAAATGCTGAAGTAAGCTATTGACTGTATCACTTGCCCTTTCTGGGCCTCAGTTGACTAGTTAAATAGTGAAGTCCCCAACAGCTCAAAAATGTATGATTTCTCTCTGGGACTCTATTAAAAGAAAGATCTTTTTGTTATAGAAATGAAAGTTGTGTCCGTGAACTCGTAATTATTTAATGCTTAATAAGAAATAATGAATGGGACAGTTTCAGAGAACCCTGAAGACATTCTATAAAATGATACAGCAGGAAGTGGAAGAACAAATGTTTTCCAACCCAACTGATGTAGGTATTTGTCTTGCTTGACTACCTTTATTCGATGCTAAACCTTTGTTTTTCTTTCCAAATAGGAAGGAGAGTAGTTGATAAAGCCAAAGCAGCTAAGGAAAGGGTTGCCTCCCCTCACCTACCCTCCACCCTCACAAAAAAAAGTCAGTAAAGCATTTCTGAAGCGGAAAGAAAACAGAAGGAATCACAGTCAAGAAGGATAGCTTTGAAAGTGACCTGTTAAATTTATAAATTCTTTTAAAAACAAGCTGTTCATGACACAGATTCTCCCGTATGACCCTCTCCTTCTATTGTACAATAGATGGGGAAGTACTCATTTTATCTGATGTTTGCTAAGGTCAGAAGTTTTTAAAAGGAACACAAATAAATGAAATAAGAAGGTTGGATCAGATCGGGTATCCGATTCAGGCAAGACTCCCAGGGTGGAACCAAATTTAAATGTTAATGGGAGAAGTTTAACAAATAAAATACAATGCACACAGTTTATAAAGCTATCCTGTGATTTTCTAAGTCAATAGACAGCTGGCAGGAATCCATTTCTGAGTTATATATCATTGGACTACATGGCCTCGGAGATTCCCTCCAGCTGGAAATCCATGATTTTTATAAAGGGTTTGGAAGAATTTGAGAACCTCTAACATTCCTTCCAAGGCACCAAGGGAACAAACCTTGTACATTCAGTCCTAAGCTGACCTCCCAACTCTATCAACCCAGGAGACGTCTTCTGAATTGGTTTCCCAGTAATGATGAGGAGGTATGAAGACAGTTCCCCATGCTTAACTAGTTGCCCTTGATCCCCATGACCGCTTTGGGCAATTATCAAAATGGGTGTCCTGGCATCTTCCCCTTCTTCTTCGTGCCTTGTTGTCCATTTACTTGCCCGAGGACTCCCTCCCAAAGTCCAGTAGAGCAAAGTAGGCCCAATCGAGCCTTTTCAACAGGGGACACACACAGCCCAGTGGCTGAGCCCTCAAGAAAGGAGCTGCCACATCCCATCTACCAAGCTGAAACTTAAGGTCATCGACCTTGAGCTGGAAACGGGCTTAGGGGACTGGGGCTGAGGGGACCAGCACTCATTTGGGCAGGCCATAGGGTAAGGAAAGGGAAAGACCCAATTATAAAAAGCTTCCACGATGACTTCGTGAATCATAACACACCCTTCTGGAGTCCAGAAACCCTCTGAAAATATCAAATCTGTTTTGCGTTCTTATTATCTGAATAAAAGCAAGTGCACTCAAAACTAAACCAAAAGTATGAGGACACACCCAGCAGGGTGATTACAGTCCAAGCACAAAAGTCTAACATCTTAGCCTTTTACCCTGTATTTTAATAGACCAGAGACTCTGCTTAGTTTTTTAAAGTTTATGCTAATGAGTCACTCCATAGACTTCTCCAACCTCCAAAAATAAAACACTGTTTCAGGCGCTCTAAGAAGATGTAAAGTTGGCAAGAGCCAGGGGGCGGGCAAGGCCACGATGTGGTCACAAGAAAACGGAAGTTGGAAGAAGCTGGAAAGCCACGGATCCCTTTCCTCTCTCTGGGCTTCAAGTCCACAGACTGTCCTATTGAACCCCCTGGGGTGACATGAGTTTCTCTGGACTTCATTGTTTCCCACTATAAAATTAAGGGACTGATGGTTATAAACCTAAAGATCACTTACATTTGATACCAGGAAACCCCAGTTCAAACGTTTACACTGACAGGAGTTGGCCATATGACTTTGGTCAAGTCCTTCCTCCCTGATGTCAACTGAGGAAGTCAGGTGATTCCTAAAATCTTTCCCACCTATGATCTTATTCCTGTGCCTCTAGCACTTTAATACAGGAGAGAAATCTGATTAACATTAATAAGGTAATCATCAAGTAGACATTTCAGGGTACCTCTCCTATATGCAATTTAGGCAAAAACTTTACCCCACTTTTTACCCCCTTTTCTTAAAAATCACCCGAAAAAGGGGGTAGGGGGAAGAGGGAAGGGAGAAGAAAATGCAGGCATCGCTAGGTGGAAGGGGTCAGTCCCTTATGGAGGAGCGGGCTGGCACAGCAAGGTGCCACACAAACTGAACTGCCCACACAGCGGGGTGCCATACAAGCAGAAAGGCTAAGTTGACGTCAACTAGAACGAGAGCGGGAGCGGGAGCCGGAACGAGAGCGGGAGCGGGAGCC
>JAJPUD010003836.1:0-27687 GCA_023553655.1 Myrmecobius fasciatus | reverse complement strand
GAGGACAGCGGTGACGACGAGGACAGCGGTGACGACGAGGACAGCGGCAACAATGAGGACGCCGAAGACGAGGACACCAATGAGGATGGCACGTATGACGGAGGCGACGAGGATGACGACAACAAAGATGACAATGATGATGAAGATAACAAAGTACCTCCTTTGTGGAGAGAAACCATCTAAATTTCTCTCCTCCCCAACTGATGAAGAAGTGAAGCAATCTCCCCAGGAAAAAGTAACCCTATGAATCAAACTGTTCCCTCCCAAGCAACTTACTTTACGTGAATTAATTTCAGCATAGTAAATACAACTTTTCAATTAGTCCGTATTTCTGCGAGGATTGTTAGTCTAGTCCTCGTATCTTAATACAGTTTCCACCTTTTAGAGACCTTTTGGTCTGCTCATTCTGTTTTGTTTACCCTATTGCAGGTTTTTAGAATTCTTTAGAGTTTTTGTACTTGTTTTTAATTGCATAACAGTATTAAATGAACACGCCACAATTTTTTTTTATCCATCCCCCCCTTCCATTGGAAATTTCAGTTCCTTCCACCTTTTTTTTTTTTTTTTTGGTGGGGAAGGTGTTTATTGTTTGGTATTTTGGGGCAATCCAGTAGCACAGCTCTGAAAAATCTTTCAACAGGTGGCTCTTTTGGGTCCATTTTTTTAAGACCTTTTTTCAGGGCTTATTCCCCAGTAATGGAATTATTTGTTTTAAAAGCATGGAGTGAGGGGGTGGGAGATGAGGAGAGGATCATGTTTTCTGCCTCCTGCAAAGATGCTCTCCAAAAACTTTAGGTTTTCCTGAGGATTGTTCATTCTTTCCCAGGCATTCCCCCCCCCCGCCTCTAGAATTGTTGGTCTATACTATGTTCTGCTTTTTTCACTGTGCCGTCTTTCACAATTTTCCATATTCCTTTATACTTTTCACATTTATCCTTAATTGCGGAGTAGTATCAAATGAACATAACACATTTTACTCATTCCCCTTTTCCACTGGAAGTTGCAGTTGCTTCCAGTTTTGGGGTGGGGGATTTTTTTGTTTGTTTTGCAGTCCAAATAACGTGGCTCTGAAAATTTTTCAACACATGACTCTTTCTGGTTCATTAAGAAAAAAAAAAACTCTTCAGGGTTTATTTCCCAATAACGGAATTATTTGGTCAAAAGGCATGAGGGGGGAGGAGAGAAGGCTAATTTTTTTTGCCTTCTGCCAAGTTACGCTTCAAATAATACAAGTTTTTCATCTGACCACCAATGACTCAATGTTTTCTCCAAAGCCCTGCCTGCCTAGGAGTGAATTTCATTAGATCTATTTGGTTTTGTGATGCTCATGACATAATACTTCGGTTTAATTTGTCTGTCTTTAAGGTTGAGTTTTTAAGTGGAAAGTAGGAATTTATGTTTTCTCTTTCAAAAACTATTTTTCATCTTCTTAAAAACCATTTATAATGCGGCACATTTTCCATTAAATATATTTAAAATATGTTATTTTCCTTCATTCATGTCTTTTCTTCCTCCTTCTATCATTTACAACAGGAAAGTTCTAGCCTTATGGTTGGCTTTCCATCTCAAGGTGGGGTCTGGTTTATTCAAGATTTTTTAACTGAATTTGTACAAGTGACCACACATCCCATTATCTTCTTGACCTCACCCAGGAACAAGGATGAAAGCCACTACACGGTGGGGGTTCTCCACAGCATCAAATGTACAAGCAGAGGGGCTGGGAACAGAAGCCAAGGCCCAAATCAAGAGAGCCAGAGAATCAATCACTTTGTGACAGGGACAAGTGAACAGATAGGTTCTCGGAAGGCAAAGAGAGCTCAAATTGCAGAGTCCAAGATCATTTGTAGCACCGGGCAAACTGGCTATTGCTATGTGATGTTACATTCAGGTGTGAAATGCTGATAACTGCCTTCTAAATTCATCTAATTGAGCTTTTCATTTGGACAGCTCCCCAAGGGCCACAAATAACATTTCCCAGTGAGAGTAATAGCCTACTTAGTCAACTTGAGGAGAAGTCTTAAGTCTTAACAAATCTTTTTAAGGGTTTTATATCACTTCCCACCCCACCCCATCCAATCCCTCCATTATAAAATGTGTTCATTTAATCTCAAGCACTTATTTAAGATCAAAGAGCAGAGAGCTTCCCAACCTTAGATCTTCTGGAGCCTTCTTTAAAATTGTTAAATGTGTTGGGGGGAGGATTAGACCAATCTATGAGTAATAATATTTTATTATTAAATAATAAATAAATAAATATTTAAAGTGTTTTATGGGAATACTGAAGTATAAAGCCAGAGGTGTGTACCAAGAGGATGAAAATTGAAGTTTTAGAGCTCATTTCAACACTGGCTAAAGAAATGTTAACTATACACACATGGAAGAAACTGCTACGACTGTTCATGCTTACAAAGTGACACCATAAGGTAAAGTTACACAGAAGGGAAAAAAAATATAAAACCTGGAAAGGGAGAAAGGGAGGGTCTCATTTCAAGTGTATAAAGCCTGATACTTTCAAAGTCTGTATTTCAACTTTCAGGTATGTGTTCTCAACTGCCCCCCCCCCATCTATTCCAGGAGGCAAGCAGAAGCCTCGCCCATCATATATATAATAACTTAGATCTTCCTCCTCCTATCACAGAAGGGAACTGTCCAACTTCTTCCCTAGAACCCCCATGGGGCATCCGTGACAACACATGACAGGATTTAAAAAAGGTGATGTGAAACAAAGAAATTATCTACATTCAATAGACATCAGAATAGCAGCCAAAACAGTTCCAATCCATTTGCAATGACACAGGGAACTCTGGGACATTTAAAATCCTTGCTTCCCATTGCAGTCAGTTCTCTCTCGCTACTTGTGTCAGGAATAAGTAGCCAAACCATCCAGAGAATCATGTCCAGATTCGGGCAAGGTAGAGTATTTTTAATCTCCGCATTATGCCCCCACGAACATGAATGCTTCCTCCTATATCCAAACCACCTTCTTTCTGATAGTATTTTCTTACCTGAACTGACAGACTTCCTACCTTATGACTCCAAAAATGGAAATAAGAGATAAGGAATTCAGGAATTCAAGTCTACCAATTCACCTAAAATGACAAAGGGGAACATGGAGAGTGTATTTAAGGGTTCCCCACGGTGAGTGCTTATTGTCCATCAAAATGCCAAAAAAGGTAAAACTCATTCATTAAAGTAAGGTTTGCTCACCTGCCAGAAAACAGCGCTTATTACTCGAATCACGTGACTTCAGAGGCACAAAAAAAAAATTGGGCAATAGATTCTATAATGACTTACAATTTAAAGCACTAGAAAGGAAGAGAAGAGGGTCATCTAAGAATAGGAGAAGTAGTTGAATCACTCGTTTCCATTTCAGTGCAAGCTCAAAAGCCGGCCCAGAGCAAGGAAATGTCAAATTTAATAAACTTCTATCTTGAGGAAATTTTTGTCCTTTGTCTAACTTGTATGATCCAGAGTGGGAGGAGACCTTTAAAATCACCTTACAGATGAGGCAGTCAAGGCTCACGGTTATTCAAGGTCACTCAGAGCCAGCAGCAGAGCAGAAATGAATCCAAATCAAATTTTAAACTCCAAATCCAATACTCTTTCCACCATGCCTCACGATGTGGCCAAAATCTGACTACTGAACTTGAAATCGATGAAACTCGCACCCAGACCGATGTCAGCCAATTTCAAGCTATGTGACCTGAAGCGAGTATCCACATCTCTGAGTCTCAATTTCCTGACCGGGAATGGTCTCAAGGAGCTTAACCAGAAAAGGAAGAAGAGGTATAGGACAACTACAGTTAACAGGGATGGGGGAAGCAATACAAAAACAGCTAGTAGAGAGGAAGATATTGAGGTAAGTTTCTTACCAGAGAGGGTGGTGAAAGGGAGAGCCACAGGAGGAGGATTTATATGTTGTTCAGGCATTTTCAGTGTGTCTGACTCTTAAGGACCCCATTTGGGGTTTTCCTGACCAAGATGCTGGAGTAATTTGGCATTTCCTTCTCCAGTTGGTTTTGGAGATGAGGAAAACTAGGGTAAACAGGGTAAAAAGTGACTTGCCCAGGGTCACAAAGCTAGGAAGTATCTAAGGCTAGATTTTAAATTTGGTCTTCCTGACTCTGGACCACTGCTCTACCCACCTAGCTGCCTAAATAAAGTATAAAACCTATAAAATACTTAGATGTCTACCTATGGAGAAACTATATGAATACAACTACAGAATTCTCCTAACAGAAACACATACCTAAGTAACTGGAGCACTATTCATGGGTAGCAGAAACACATTTACTAAAAATGACAATACTCCCTTACCAAAAGATTACTTTACAGAGCTCGGGGAAAAAAATAATAAAATGTATCTAGGGGAACGAAAGACCGAAAATCTCAAGGGAAATAGCAAATGGCAAAGAAAGAGGCCTAGCAGTACCAGACCTCCAACCATAGTACAAAACAGCTAAGAAAGAGAGAAGTGGATCAGTAAAATAAATCAACACAGCAGCGTAGTGTTGGATTAGCCCAAAGAGCCCAGGTATTGAAGTTAAGGACTAACTACTTGACAAAAATTGCTGGGAAAACTAGATGGCAGTCTCAGTGAAACTATGTTTAGACCAATGTCTCAGACCACAATACCCAAGATATACTCAAGATGCATTCGTGACTTAGATATAAGTGTGAATATCATCAACAAATCAACAAAAACAAGAAATTCCTTTCTAAATCTATGGATGGGGAATGGCTCCATTACCAAAGAAGAGATAATAAGGCTCACAGATCTCCAAGAACTGCTCAATAAATCTGAAAATCATTCCCCTATAAGGGCCCCCTAATAATCAACATCATCCCCCTAGTAGTCAAAAGGATATGAACAAGAAGTTGTGACATGAAACCCAAGATATCATCAGCCATTTGAATTTTTTTTTTACTAATTGCTTATGATTAAGGAAATATAAATCAATGGAATCCTAATCCTATGTCATACACATCATACTTGACAAAATCAACCAAAAAAATGACGTGTTGGAGGCATTATGGGAAAATAGGCACATGAATGAACTCTTATTGGAACTGGGTCCAGCCACTCTGAAAAAATAATTTGGAACTCTCCTCTAAAGTTACTAAACCATTCATACCTACCCTTTGACCCAGTGATGTCTTAGCAGATCTATACCACAAAGTGACCAAAGAAAAGAATCCATAAGTATAATAATCCATGGTACAAATATTTTATACCAGTTCATTTTTGATAACAGCAAAGAACTGGAAACCAAAGGGGTGCCAATCTCTTGGAGAAAGGCTGAATATTATTGTGCCGTAATAAATGACAAAAGAGACAGTTTCGGAGAAGTCTGGAAAGACTTGTATGAATTGATGCAGAGTAAAATAAACAGAACCAGGAGAACAATATATACAATAATAATGTTGTAAAGACAAACAACTTTGAAAGACTTAAAACTGATTGATTCTATAGGATCGGTTATGAAGCATGCTATATCTTGCCCTCTCTTGACAGACGTGACAACATCAGATTGAAGAGTAACACGTTTTCTACTTACTACAAATGTAGAAATTTGTTTTATTTGACAGAAATTTGTTTAGTTTTGCGTGACTATGCCTGTTATAAGGATTTTTTCTTTATTTCTGAATGGGGAGAAGGGAAAGTAGGAAGGAGAGTTAAGAATTTTTTTAAGGAAGTAGGATTTAAATAAGCAAAATATAGGAATAATAATGATAATGGAGGAGAATAATAATAACAATATCATAATTATAATTATCACCCAGATTTGGTCTCTTGATAAATCCACTGGTGTTTGAGTCACACAATTTTTTAAAAATCAACTTTTTTTTATTTAAAAAAGGTGTCTGACATCTAAAATTATTTTCTTAGATATTCGGTAATTTTTTTTATTTTCTAATGAATTTTTGGAGAAATATCCCATGTTTACATGATAATGGGACTTTTTGGTGAGATAATATGAGAAGCAGGGAAGAGTATATACTCCTAGAGATTCAAATACTGCTTCTGTCATTGCCTGTGTGAACTTGGGGAAGTTAATTTATTTCTCTGAGCCTCAGTTTACTTCTCTGTAAAATGAGTTTTGACTAGATTTATGAAGTCCCTTCCAGCTACATACCTATATTTACATATTTATATACATCTCTCTCTATATATATATATCTATATATAGAAAGAGATCATATATTATATATATGATTCAATCTCCTTTTTCAAAATTTGAAAATTAAAGTACTGTCCAATATGATATTTTGAAGAGTAAAAAGGTAAAAAAAAAAACAAGTAAAAAAATACTAATTTGAAAATTCATTCATTCAACAAGCTATACCTTGTTTCAAGCAGGGCATTGTGGGGAAATACAAAGATATTTAATACAAGATCCCTGCCCTTCAAGAGCTTGCAAACTATAGATATATTTACACACAAATACACATATACACATGGCTCCTAAGGGTATCTATGCAGCAAAACAGATCTTGGCAAATTGCCCATCATTCTAGCGGCACTTTGAATAGCAGTAGGGCAGAAGGAAGGGAGGCAGGAAACAATGGGCATTTTTCATGCCTTGAAGAAGTGAATCCTAAAGCATCTCCTCTATAAAAGGCAAAGAGCAAGCTACACAAGCATATATGGGCATGGCCTGACATCCTCTTTCTACCACAACCCATCCTGTTCCATGGCAGGAACCATCATGTCATCTCCTTTGAGTCAGCGCTTATTCCAGTGAGTAGAACTGAAAACTGAAGTATACATCTCCTACGAGGCCATTCAGGCAAACCCCAGAGAAGGAAAACGCCTCCATGATATTCTGGCAACCTGCTGATCCAAGAAGCAATCATACCTGAAAAAGCCTACCCTCGGGCACACAGAGCATGGTACACGTCAGCACCCAACAAATGTTTTAACAGGTGAATGAAAAGTAGATCATATAAGGTCATCTAGAAACTGAGAAAAAACAAAAACCAACAGGGGACAAAAAAAAAGCTTCTCAGGTTTCTGAGGCAATCCAAAGATTTGACTTTAGCCATTAGTTCCCATCTCCATCCTCCAAACCCCCGAGAGCCAAGGCCACCTGCAAGCCACAGTGGTTTGAGACAGTATCATAGTGAAAAGAGTAGTGACCTGAAAGTGAAAAAACTCTGATCACTTATTAGTAACCTAACCTCCAAGCGCCTTCTACAACTATCTACTACATGGCAGAGTGGAAAGTACTAGACCTGGAGCCAGGAGAGTCTTAGCTTCAAATCCCAGTTCTGGTGCCTAATTGTTATGAGCCCCTGAGTTCCAAGAGCTGTACGATGACTTCTCTGAGCCTCAGTTTCCCACATGTGTAAAATGGGAATGATACCTTTAGTACCTATCCCACAGGGATGCTGTGAGGTTCAAGTGAGAAATAAGTGTACTTTGTCAACTTCACAACACAAATGCCATTTATTATTATTATCATCAATTCAAGTATCATTTTTGTAGTCATTTGTCATTTTAGTCGTGCGTGACTCTTCGTGACATCATTTGGGACTTTCTGGACAAAGATATTGGAACGGTTTGCCATTTCCTTCTCCAATTCATTGTACAGATGAGGAAATTGAGTGACTTGCTCAGGTTCACCCAGCCAGGAAGTACCTTAGGCCACATTTGAACTCAGGAAGATGAGCCTTCCTGACTCCAGGCCCAGCACTCTTATCCACCTAGCTGTCCCACAAGTGTCATTTGCCTCATCTGAATCTGATTCTTGATTCTGTTAGAAAACAGAATGAAGATGGCAAAGAGAGAAAAACCTGGCAGGGGAGTCAATGCTATTTTCTTGTGCATTTTTTTTTCAAAAGCACATTCAGAGATCTATTGGGAGTTTATTGTTCCCAAAAGTAATCATTTTACCCTACACCTCAATGACTGGCAACCACCCCCCTGCCTCATCAATTCTCTAAGAACTTAAAAAAAGACCAACTTGGAAGAGTAAATTTTTTTAACACCCCCTCCAAATCAAAGAACGTAAAACTCAAGTTATGTAGTGAGTGATATCATAGAGAAAACTGGTCTTTAAGCCAGGAGAGATGTGGATTGAAATTCTGATATTTACTACTTTTGTGACCCTTCACTTTCCTGAGAGAAAGCCCATCTAGCAACCTCCAACAGCCGCAAAAGAAAGTCCTGAGATGGCAGAATGAGCCATTTCTGTCATGAGGTCAACAATCATGGCAGCCAAATGCTGGTTGCCAAAGCCCAGACAGATGAATAGTTGGAATGATTTCCTCAATTCCAAACTTAAATAAAGGAGCACATTTGGGAGAAAGGAAAACAGTGCTAAGAGCAAAGGAATGTCAAGAGATAATGAGTCCTAAATGCTGTTACCAGGTTTGCCTTGAACAGGCCATGAAATCTGAGACAAGTCCCTTACTTTCTTGGCCTTTGCTACTGTTAACATCCCAAGTGATGATGAATTTTACCAGAAAAAGACCCTCACAACTCCTTCCTCCCGACCTTGGGACTAAAGAGTTATTTTGTCTGTTGGTGGAAAGATACAGTAACTGTCCCACTCTGAAATGCAGTTATTCACAGCAACTGATAACGTGAGACACTGTTAATATGTTGTCTCTTTTTCCTTATTAGGAGCTACCTGCATTCTTTGCTTTACCACCTCTCCTGAAAAGTTCATAAAATAGAAAGATTTAATGTTAAGAGATCCAGTCTAACTCCCTCTCATCTTACAGTTGGGTAAGATCACGCTCAGATGAAGCGAGTTGCCCAAGATCCCATGAGTCATAAGTAACAGTTAAGATCTGAACCCAAATCTTATGGCCCAATCCAATATTGTCTCTCCCCCATACCATGCTGTGAGTCAGAGTATCTAGAATCACATCTTCCCATCAATTTCCATTATACTTCCAAAAATGTGTTCCCATCATCACCCAAAGGAAATCCCACTCCCTGCCGTTATACCCCAACCGAGTGACACTTGCAAAGGGTGTTGAGAAAAGAGCATGAGATGAGGGACTACAAGTAATAGTAACTACAGACATCTGTATATCACTTGCAGGTTTGCCAAGTGCTTCTGATCTATCAATGTTTCACTACCAAGGAACCTTAAAACAGCCCAACTTCTTTCAAGTTCACAGTGACCACTTCTAATGAACCTTATGCTGTTTGTCAATCGGCATCAAACACAATCATTTTCTAAAATGATCTTACTCTTACTCCAAGAGCTTTGCCCAACTTTTGTCAATACTGAAGGCTTATACCACTACAGAAAAGTCTGAGAACCAGTGTGCTATCCCCTCCATATCTGGCATGCTTTCCAACCTCCCCTCCACCTCTTAGAATCCCGAGTTTCAAGGCTCATCTCAAACATCACCTTCTCCACTGAAACTCTCCTGATAACCCCCTATCCAGCCCACCCTAAAAGTCCCCTACGGGTTTTTTTGTATATAATTAGGGACAGTTTAGTTGGAGGGAGCTTGTGGAAGGGGTTGAATCCACCCCAAAAAATACACATTCTGGTGCACTGGGGTGAAAATTTCACACTTCCTTGGCTGTGACCAACCTAATTCAGTTAGAAAACTACCAAGCAAGACCTGCTAGTTTATTCAGCTGAAAACTTCAAAGACTGAATTTACTACTAGAAGGGAAGATAGGATCCTGATCACCTAATCCAATCTGTTCATTTTGGAGCTCAAATTCTTATAAAGAAGATAATATGGAAATATCTAGATGCATATTATACACACACACACATATATATGTGTATATATATATGTATACACACACACACACACACACACACACACACATATATATAATGCATACAAAGTGGATTAAAAGTAATTTCAAAGGGAAGCCAGGCAGTGGAGAGTGGAAAACTAAGAAAGGCCTCCTGCAGCAATCAATCTAAACCTTGAAGAAAGCTAGGAATTGTAGGAGGGGAAGGTGAGGAGGGAATACATTCTAGGTATGATGGTTCAGAGATGGGAGATGAAGTACAAAGTAGGCCAGTATAACCTAATATCCCTAGAGTGTATAGACAGAATTAAGTTTAAAAAGCCTGGAAAGGCAGGAAAGGGAGCCTAGATTGCAAGAGGTTTTAAATTCCAGACAGAGGACTTTATATTTGATTTTGCTAATAAGAAGGGGTACCGAGTTTATTAAATCCTAGGGGGTAGGGGTGGCCAGACCTGCGCTTTTGCAGCTGAATGGAGGACAGGGGGCTTCAGAGGAAGGGAGAAGGAGGCTTCAGGCAAGGAGACCAGTTAGAAAGTCACTGAAATAGTCCGGGCAAGAAGTCTTGAGGACTTGAGTTAATATGAAGGATGAGTGAATGGAGACCAAGATAAGTATAAGAAATAAAGTCAACATCATAGGGTGAATGAAAGTGAGCAGCAGATGTTGGGCTAGAGGAAAACAGGGGTGTTAATGTACCGTTCGTGGAACTGTGACTTAACCCAGACATGCCGGAAAGTGATTTGAAACCATGGTCCCAAAAGCTACTGAACTAACAATACTAAGGCTACATCCTGAAGAGATCAAAGGAAGAGAGAAAGGCTTCATTCATATAAATATAAATATTTATTTATAGCAGCTCTGTGTTGGCAAAGAACTGGAAACTAAGGAGGTGCCATCAAATGGGAAATGGCTGAGCAAGCAGTGATCCCTTACTATTGCGATGAAGTACTTTTGTGCTATAAGAAGTGACATTGTTGGTTGGGAAAGGGACCCCAAAAGTTTGGGGTTACAGATGGGTGTCTCAAAGCGTCTCAAAAGAATGTGCAGACTTGAACCCATTCCCTAGTCAAGGAAGTCCAGTGCCAATTGAAGCAGGCTAAGTTCCAGAAGAGATTAGCAAAGAAAGAGGAGCAAGGAGACACATTTCTCCAGCACCAAGTGGTCATCTTTGGGATTCGGTTCTCACTGACCAACAGATTATCACTCTTGTCACAGGAGTTTGGTGAGGGGGACTATCCTGAGGTCAGAAGCTGACAGTCAGCAATGAATTGAGGAGTGGGCTATTCAGAATCAGACAGACTGCTGTTCTTACATTGGGTGTGGGAAGGCCCTCCAAAGCCGGAAGATGTAGGATTACTGACTTATTGTTAAGAACAGAAGACCCCCTAAGATCAGGGGACCCCAAAATCACTGCTATCTCCCTTAGAAGCTATATTACATCAGTATTACAGAAACCTGGGGAGTTGTGAGTGAACTGATGCACACTAGAGAGAGCAGAACCAGCAGAACAACTTATACAGTAACAATGCAAAGCAAAACAACTTTGAGAGACTTAAGAACTCTAATTTACATAAGACCAATCACAACTCCAAGGACAAGTGATAAAGCAGGCTTTCCACCTTCTGCCAGAGGAGAGGAACCCAAGATATAGACCGAGATGGGTCAGTTTTGGACATGAACAATGCAGAAGTGTGTTTTGTTTGATTCTACTTGTTTACTAAAAGGATATTTTTTTTCAATGAGTGATAAGAGAAGGTAGAAAAGAAAGGGGGCAGGAAGAGGGTAGAAAGAGGAAATGAAGGAGAAGGGGAGAGGGAGGGAGAGAAGAAGGGAGGGAGGAAGAAAGGAAGACAAGAAGGGAGGGAGGGACAGAGAGAACGAAGGAGGGAGGGACAGAGAAAGGGAGGGAGCAAGGGAAGGAGGGAAGAAGGAAATATTTGTTAAGTACCTACTATGTGACAGGCACTAGAATAAGCACTTTACAAATATTATCTCATTTAGTCCTCACAACTCTGGAAGGTAGGTGCTGTTATCCTCCCTATTTTAAAGTTGAGGAAACAGACAGACAGAGGTCGGTGTCACAAGTCACACAGCCAGTATGTACATCACACAGAATTGGAAGTCAGATGGTTCTGACCACAGACTTCATGCTCAACTACTGCACTGGAGTGTCAAACTCAACTAGAAAAGAATCACTCTGGGCAGCATACTGACTTAGAAAACCAGAGATTAACATTATCTTTGTTATATTGTTCTTTCTTTTGTTAACTATTTCTCAATCACATTTTGGCTGTACTAAGGAGTGGGATGGTGTGAAACTCAAGTCAATTTGAGCACCGTGACATCCTAAGCTGGTAAGAAAAATTGAGCTCTCCTCCCCTCTTTGACTCTCCATCTTCTCTCTCCTGAAATTTCCTAATATTTTTATAGCTGATACAATTTTTTGGACACAGACGCTTCTAAAGTGACACCCAGAGCCAGCAGCAACTGGCTCTGCCCAGTGGAACTTGAACGCAAGGTCTGTTTTGGTCTTTTGCATCTTGCAGAGGCCGGTTTTTCCAGGACTGTAGCCACGGGCCTTGTACATCACTTGCTACCTTCCCGAGAATCTCCCTTCTCCACACTCAGCCCACTCCCGCTGGCATGGTGCTTGTACATGTTTTCTCTCCCTACCCAACTGAAGTTTCAGGCAAAGTAGACTTAGTGTCCAAGGACACTCAAACTGAGAGCAGAGGGATTCTCCCAGTGCTCTTGCCCAATAATATCTATTGCTCAGACTGACTCACCTTTGCCATGCCCGCTGCTGATGGAATTAGGCAGCCCTTCCCTCAGCAGGAATGCCCACAGCCAGGTTTAATGTGATCAGAGCTCCAGTGGATAGAGTGCCAGGTCTAAATCCACGAAGCCTCCTCTTCCCAAGGTCAAATCTGACCTCAGATACTTATTATCTGGCTGACCCTGGGCAAGTCACTTGACCCTGTTTGCCTCAGTTTCCTCATCTGTAAAATGAACTGGAGGAGGAAATGGCAACTCACTTAAGCATCTCTGCCAAGAAAACTCCTAATGAGGTAATGAAGAATCAGACATAACTGAAATGACTCAACAACAAACAACAACAGAAAATAAATCTGAGGTTTTGGCAGGAAATTTACTCAGATAATAAGTATGTATCCGAATCTGGATTCTTATTGAAGACTTCTAACTACCAATCCAGTGTTTTCATTGGAATACCCCCACTTCTTACTACCAAGTGAAGCCTGAATGATACATGTTGCAAATGGCAAGATTAAGGCTAGATACTGGAGGCCCTTGAAATCCAAACTGTGAAACAAGGGGCAGGCACTGACTGACTCATCGCTGTGTATATTTGAGTAGCTTGACAAGGCTCTCATTGTTGTCTTCTCTTTTTGCTTAAGTTTAGTAAAATGTCATAACATCTTCATCTTCATCATCATCATCATCAACAACAATATTTCTCCTCTAAAAAAAGAACCGTGCCTCAGTTTCCTCCCCTAGAAAATAACGATAGATGTCTCCATCTAAGACTGTGAACTACGGCCACATTCACAAATCCAGCAGGGCCCAACGGAGATTTATCTGTTGGCAGCACCCTTCCCTGCCCTCATCCTATCAACTGTCTGTCTCCTGGATTAACTGAGATTTAGAAGAAGCCAGGGGAGCCAGGAGGGAGAGATGAGGAGGGATCCCGGTCCACAGGCACAGCCAGAAATACTATTGTATTCAAAGAATACAAGAAGGCCAGTGTCACCAGATCACATGATATATGGAGGGCAGTATGATGTAAGAAAACTAGAAAGCAGGACGGAGTCACTAGAGTTTGAGGGGGGGGGGGGGGGAGACAAGGCAGACCTGTACTTTAGGAAAATCACTTTGGCAGATGAGGGGAGGTTGGGTTGGACCAAATGGAAAGTTATTGCAAGAATCCGGGCAAGAGACAAGGCCATGAGTCAGGGGCAGGCATCACAATTGAGAGATATTCTGAAGGTTGATATGAAGCGTGAGAAGAGGCATGAAGTCAAGGATGACCCTAAAATAGCAAGTTCTAGTGATGTGGCAATGTCACCTCAATGATAACAGGGGAAGGTGGGAAGTGGAGGGTGGGAGAAGGAAGGAAAATCTTAAGTTCTATTCTAGACACATTGAATTTGAGATGTCCAAGAGCCGTTCGGGCTGGATAAGGAGATCAGGAAAGTATCTGCAGAGAGATGCTCAAGCTGATGTTTCCCAAATTGTTACTGCTTCATCTGTTGGAAAAGCTGGTGTATTTAACCGAATGCTCCCGTGTCTGTGAACTGTGACACAATAAGCAATGGAGAATCAGGAAATCCCATTCATCACCTGCTCTTGGAAAGACTTAGATCAAGGTCAGCCTCCTGGATAGGCTCTTGGCATTCTATCTCGTTCTGAAGCTTCTCTCTTTAGTAAGATTTCAACAATTGTGATCGCCTAAGAAAATGGGATTCAGCAGACAAAGGTTTCCATTTTCCCATACATAATGTTCAATTGTTCCGGCTTTGCCCAACACACACAATGGGTTACAGAAACACTGTGATCTTCCAAATTGTTATTCACATGCCCACTTAAAGATCTAATTAGGAATAAAAAGAGGGAAAGATCACTCAGAAGCAGCATTTATGCACGTAAAGATCTTATAAATAGACTTTCTTTGGAGTCAGATTTGAAGTTTTTTTATACTCAAAATACAAATCCCCCCCACTCCCCCCTCTGATTTAGCTTCCTAGAAATTCACATTGAAATGGGTAGACTAGGGTAGTGGAAAAGAAAGGAAGCTTTGAATCTTTGCTCAGTCAGTTGTTTCCTAGGTGCCTTGGACAAGTCAATTTACTTTCCCTCGTTGCTTGATCACTGAATGGGAGTTGCCTCAGTCAAACTGAAACTTGCTGAAGACCTTTGCTTAAAAAGGCCAAGTTTCCTTGGCCTTTTCCATTTGTTCTGATCTCTCTCTGGCCACTGGACCCAGATGGCTCTGGAGAAGAAAGTGAAGCAGGTGACCATGCCCAGCCTTCCCTCACTCAATTCACTTGCCAAGTGAATGGCATCACCTCCCCAAGGTCATGGTCCTCTTCCAGAATAAAGGACAAACTCTAACAACCTCCATTAAGCAGGAATTGCCCCATTGAAAACTGAACAACAGTGTAGTCATTTCCTTCCTTCCTTGATATCTAGGATTCCCTGGCTAGATTTCTATCTTAAGAACCAAGCCTTAAACCCAAATCACTCTAGCTCTCATTCAAGGTCCCAGGCAAAGGCCACAGGCCTCAAGGTGAATGTAAATAGCAATTGTTGCTGTTTTGACCAGAAGCCATAGGGGTTCCTCTCCTCCCTGATTGATACCTTTTGACTAAGTTAAAATAAAAAGGCCTTAGGTTAGGTTGTTGACTTTCTTGAAAAGGACCAAAATGACATCACTATGTTAAGAGTCCCATGTCTAACAATGGCTGATCAGACCAATATGAGCTTGAAGAGCTCTGCCATATAGCGGACACAAATAGTACATATGAATATTTGGAGTAGCTTCTCTAATTATGTGCATCTCATGTTTTTTCCCCCCTGGGCTACTTCAATTCTGCTTTGCTCATAGAGCATGGCACCTTAAAGTTTTTAAGAAAGTTCTTGAGAGTTTTCTAGTAACAAACATTGGCATTCAACGGACTATGTGATTGTAAAGAGAAGAGACAGACAGGATGTGAGAGTGACAAAAGTAATGTGTGGTGCAGAATGCTGGACTGATCAGAGACTAATCCTCTCTCCAAGCTGAATATTCATTCCCATTCAACAAAAACCATAACCCCAAGGTTAATAGCTCTCTAGAAGAATTAAAGTCAACAGATTAGAACACTTCTCTAGAGAGTGAACAGTTTGCTGCTAACTTGGAGGCACACACAATTTAACATACAGTCAGCAACAGCAAAGCAGAAAAGGATAGGGCAGTTTTCAGAAATTTGGTGTACAGCATTGAATTTGCTCATCTGGGTCAGAAAATCAAAGAACAAAACTCGGGTCATTGCTTTTAATGTATAAGGAGTTACTTGGCCAGGATTTCATTTGACAGGATTCTTAAACTAAAACTAAATAAACTAAACCCATAAATGTTTTGAACATGAGGAAATGGAAGCCCACAGTGAAGTAATTTGCCCAAGTTCATCATTCTGAAACACCCATCCCAACATACATCAGGAAAGGAGAAAATCAGAAATACTGAGAAAGAACATCAAACTGGAGATTTTACATTATTCATCAGCCTCTTGGGAAAAATGGAGAATGGGCTGATCAAGAACAAACCACTGCTGGCAGTGTGGCACAGTAGAAAGAACACTGAATTAAGTCATTTAGTCTCAAGTCTCAGTTCCTTCACCTGTAAAATAAAGGAGACGAGATGACCTTTAAGGTTCCTTCAAGCACCAGATCTAGGATCCTATGACTTTTGAAACTGAACCCTGGAAGTGGAAAGGCCCAACTGTGGCTCTTGGAGAAAGCCAATCTCTGATTTTCAGTTGGGGTCAGCTTCATCAGCCGTTCCACGAATGACTGGCAAAAAGTCATCTATGACTCCTATAGAACAGAGCTCTGCCATGTGTACCCCCTTCCAAGAGCAGAGTTAAGAATATTTAAAAGCTACAATAGAATGAAACTCCAGACTCTCTCAATAGTTTCTGCTAGCCTACTGAATTCAGATCTTTCTCCATTGGGAGTCACTATTTCCACTCTCTGCTCATGAGATTGCCTTTCTCTGCCCTGCTAAGTTCTTCCTGTCTGGCCATCAGCCACCATCAGGTGCAAGATCTGACCTGAGAAGAAGTCCAAATTTCCCCGAAAGTTCCTGCTCACCCCATGGCAGACCTTGATCAAACAGGCTCGTGACCCTCCCCATATGCTCCATTCTCCAACTTCCAGGGTCCATGGCAGAAACAACTTTTGAAAAATGGAAAGGACCATCTCCTTCCAAAAAGCCCAAGAGCCAACTCTGTCAGGCCATGCCCACATGCCCAGGGGAAACAGGGCTGTGGCAACACGCAACTCAACTTCTCCTGACCTTTAAGGCCAGAGAAACTTGCTGTTTCTCTGTAGGGCTCATCCGTGGCCTACAGAGCGTTTGCCGGGCCATATAGCAGCTAACTCAACTCCTAGAGAAGGATATGGTGTGCACACCATCCACAATGTGGTAGGGCTGGAAAGAATTTTATTTTTGTCAAAACTAAGTGGGGTGTGACTCTTTTACTTGCCAAAAGGCTATTTTATTCCAAGGCCCTGGTGTCTGCTGACCTCCATTTAAAGGCTGAGCAACAGGCTATTTAAGTACAATGAGGTCATTCTTTGCTCCCCCCCCAAAGATGCAATAATTATTGCTAAGAAATAACAATGTTTAAATTTGAGTTAGTCTTCCTTTGATTTGAGCGCATAGTCACAAGACTATGGTTTACTTCACATGAGACATAAGCAGAAAAATCTTTCTATATTAAGAAAAAGGCAGAGGGGCTAGTTTTCTTCTTGCACATGAAAACATCCACATTTGAGGATTCGATGACTTTTTAAAAAATCAATATTATTTTTATAAATATATATACACATATTATATTATATTATATTATATTATATTATATTATATATGTAAGTGTGTGTGTGTGTGTGTGTGTGTGTGTGTATAAAAATGGTCCATCACTTGCTGTGTGACTATTGGCAAGTTCCTTCTCTATTCTGGACCTCAATCATCCCCCTTCCATTTCTGATACACTCCAAGCCTGAAGCACCATGACCTCCCAGTTACTACCATCTGGGAAGAAGGCCACAGATTTTGTCAGAAAGATACTGCTTCTATCATCAGCTGGTTTCTCCAGCCCCCACTGATCCCCACCCACTGCACATGCCTTTTAGTCCCAAATTTCCACTGCAAGGTGTAAAGGACAAACACTGGAAAAGGAAACTGACTTCAAAGCTCAACTCTACCTGTGTAATCTTGGACAAATCATGCCCCTTTTCCAAAAAATGAGGGGGTTGATCCAGAATCCTTCTAGCAATATTATTCTATCAACCTGGCAGGCTGAAAAGTAGTTGGTAAAAATGAAGTATGCCCATCCACTTTGTAATGAGACATCACAATGAATCTGCAGCTTACACACGGGTCATGTTCCCAAAGTTCACAATGCAATCAGTTCTGAGAAACGGGAATGACATAATTCTTTTAAAATGATACATCCTGACTAATGTGAAAATATGTTTACATGACTGCACATGCATAACTTGTATCAGATTGCTTGTTGTCTTCAGGAGGGGGGAATGGGAAGGAGGAAGGAAAAGTTTGGAACTCAGCATCTTATTTTAAAAATGTTAAAAAAAAAAAAACTATCTTTGCACGTAATTGGAAAAAATACTATTTACAAAGAAAAAAGAAAAGAAAAGAAAACATCCTTGATAGAGGACAGGCCCCCAGTTAGTTAGTTCCTTAATGTCTGGTGGGCTCCCAGTGGAGCAGTCATCAATAAACAACTAGACTATGAAAAATGAGGGGGGAAAGGGGAAAAAAAAAGGAGAGGAACGAACTAAAGTTTTTCAAGGTAACTGTACCAGAGTGGGAAAGTGGTTAAAGAAAGCAGGAGCCTATGCTATGGGAGAGATGGCCCAAGGTGAAACCAACGGCGGTGAAAACACAAAAGCAGAAAGAGAAGGAAAGTGGACTTGTTTGGCTGTACTCAGACATCAGGAGAGATGCAGCCAATGGCGTATGGAGATCCCAAGAGCTCTAGATGTGGAAGAGATTGGGATTCCCAGCCTGGCTGTGACTAGCTAAAGTCCCTCTTAGCACAAAATCCCACAAGACTAGGAGATGTTCAATCAAATGGCTCCCAGACCTAGGCAGAACACGGCCACATAAGCCAAAGAGAGCTTGGCTGCTGTGGGACAGGAGAAGCCAATGAATGGCCATGGCTAGTTCAGGGAGGGAGAGCAAATGAACATATGAGATGATATTTCCCCTAAAAGGCTAAAGCTTTCAAGTTTGGTGTGATGTATCCTAAGCCTGATTTAAAGATTGCCTAGGTATATAAGCTATGGCACGTCATCATTTCACCCCCCACTAATGGCCCTCCTTAATTATATTACCTGAATAACTTAGTCATCGGATGCCTTCCACAAGAATGAAAATGGCATCAAGAGCAACTACCACGATGACAATAAATGATTGAACCTGAAAAGGCTACTGAGACTAAAGCAGAAGGAGGGTCGGTGCCCAACTTTTTGTTCATCGATGATTGTGCACGCGATGAATCGTATACACTGAGGCCGAGATGCAACCGAGTATAGGATTGATTTTCTGCCCCCTTTACCTAATTTTTGCTTAACATCAAAAAAGTGAGGTGCTCCAGCAATAAGCAACACACCATCCATGTGTGAAATCATTACAACAAATGGAGAAATATCGAATGCTGTGGATAATAAGTGTAATTTCCGGGATGTTCACATGAGACTGGCACACACATTGCCAGAACTAGCTGAGGCTAGTTTTGAAGGCTCCAAAAGAAAATATAGGGGGAAAGTAGTAGGCTGCTGACCAAAGGGATGGTGCATAAAGCTGTTGTGCTGAACTCACAATTGAATACCTGTGAAACCTGACCAGTGTGCCAGTGCCATGCCAGGAAAGTGAATCACTTCCATTTCAATTGTCTTAGGAAGATCACCTGGCGGTGTAAGATACCAGACACTGAGGTCCTTTCTTGAACTAAACTGCCGAGAATTCCAACTCTACTGCAGAGAACGCAACTTCAATGGGCTGGCCACATGGTTCAAATGTCAAATGTGCCTTTGCCTAAAAGATTGTTACAGAGAATTCACACAAGGCAAAATATGGAGATCAGAAGAAGCAATATACACATATTCTCAAGGTATCTTTGAAAAACTTTGATTTCACTGTGAGCCACAGGAGACAGAGGCTCAACATGGCCCAGTGATGTGCACCTGTGTCAAAAAAGGTGCTGTGCTCCTTGAACAAATCAAAATGGCAATGGAGCAAAAGAAACGTGAGATGAGCAAAGTGAGAGACAGTTCCACTCAGAAACTTCATACAATTTGTGCCCAAACTGTGGTAGGGCCTTCTGAACTCATGTCATCTGATCTACCTCAGTCAGATTTGACTCAGTACATCGATCCTGCCATAATGATGTCATTTGGGGCCTCTTCCAGCATGATAACTAATCAACCTAAATAACCTGAATAAAATATTCTTCAACTTAAGTCCAGAATATTGAGTAGGGTCAAAAATCACTGGAAAGCTTGGTGTAAAGAGATCCAAGACGCCATCTACATAGCCTTACCCAGGCCATCTCCTCCAGGATCAAAAGGTTTTCTAAAACTTCTTAAACTCTGGGCCTCAAGGCCATATGGCAGCTCATAATTGACAATTATGATTACTTATCAGTAAATGTTTGGTTTACATACCTATTTTACATACCTACACACCTGGGGTCACACTCGGGCAAAAAGGGGGTAGTGAGTAGAAAAAGTTTAAGAAGCCCTAGGCCAGATTACATTAAAACTTTGTTGGCACAAACAAGCTTTCCATAGTTCAAATGAAATTTCAGCACTCTGAAAACTAAAGACCATATTTTAAAAAACAAAAAACAAACAAATAAATAAAAACCCTTTCTTCTTCTCCTCCCCCACAAGCCCACTGTGAATAGCATTTCCTATGATTGTAGGCCGATTGTACTCCCTGTAAGATTCTACTTCATCCTGCTTCCACACCTGCTAACTAAATCCAAGGCAAGCAAACAATTTCCGGCATGCTGACTTTTCCAAACCCATTTTAATTTAGTAAGGGTATAGAAAAACTCCACTCTCTCCTTAAAGGGAGACATTTCTGGAATATTGGTCATTCATTTTGGGTCATGAAGAGTAGCAATTTCTACTTTCAACACCGCCAAGGTCTCGCATGACATCAAAGGCAATAAATATAGCTTTTCCCAAAACCCAGCCAGCACTGCTGAATATACTTTCCTGCAGGTTAACTTCTTGTTTGAGGCAGCTGTGGGGCCACTGAAAGATTTTGAAAAAGTCAGTCCAACAAGTATTTACTTATTAGACACCTACTGTGTGTGCCAAGACGTTGGGCTAAAAGCTAGGAAAACAAAAAACAGCCCCCTTGCCCTCCAAGAACTGACCCTCTACAGAGATTGGGAGGACACATATACAGAAAAAATGAAATAGAAAACATCTACACTATATAAAAATCTCCATTTTATTGAGGAGATACCTGACATCTGGGTGAATCAGCCAAGACCTTTCCAGGCAATGAGTTTGGGGTGCTGGACATGTGCCAGGTACAACTGTAGGAGAGGCACCTGAACTGGACTTTGAAGAGAGTTGGGATTCCAACAGGACTGTCTGCAGAACAGACACAGAAGCCAAGAGACAGACCAAAAAGTCATATGAGCCGGACTGGCTGGAAAGTAGAATTTGTGAAGAAGAATCATGTGCAATCTGACTGGAAAGATAGGTTGGACCCCCAAGGGCTTTCAAAGTCAAATGTTTCATTTGAGAAGCAATAGGGAGGCACAGCTGCTTCTTGAGCAGAAAGGGTACATGATCAGCTCTGGTGGCCAAGAAGGACTGGGCAAGGAAGGCTGGAAGCAGAAAGGCAATTTGGAGGCTATTGCAACAGCCAAGGCAAGTGAGGCTTTGGAGATAGCCTGCCTCTGTTTTCCTATGTTGCTTCCAGGCTACTGGCGGCAAATCCCTTAAACTCACTGAATTCAATTATTTCACCTGTAAAGTGAGAATACCTGTGCGACTTACCTTCACAAGGGACTGAGGCTCCAACACAATAATATATATGGTAGCATTTTCTAAACCACCAGGGCCCTGAAGCCAGAGTATCTTGACAAGACTAGTGGGCAACTCTTGTGACACAAGTGACTTCTATCTTATAAGGATATTATTAGCTTCACTTTGTAGATGGAACAACTGAGGCTGTGAGAGATGGAGTTTCTTGGTCCATGGTCACACAGCACGAGGTCACTCTGTCCCCTGACTTCTGGGCCAGTATTTTTTCCACCATGTCCTACTGCCTCTCTAATAATCAGGTAAGGAGCGACCATGTTTCAGCACTGCTGAGACATGAAAACTGTGAAAAATGAATTGCAGGGGCAGTTAGCTAGATGGTGTGGTAGTCAGGAGGATATGAAGTCAAATCTGGCCTGAGACACTTAGCACTTAGTAGCTGTGTGACACTGGGTAAGTCATTTAACCCCAATGGCCTTGGAAGTAAGGAGTAACCGAGAAAAAGAGGGAAGGAAGGGAGGGAGGAAGGGAGAAAGGAAGGAAGGAAGGGAGGGAGGGAGGGAGAGAAGCAAGACTCTCTGTGTCTATCAGAAGCACAACACTGGCAATTCATCTCCTTTAATATTTCCTTACATTTAACCCAAGACTTTATAGGACATGTATGTATAGCTGGAGAGGAGAGGCTGGATGAGCACATACCTCAGCACACGTTTCTGAAGCCGCTCTCAGGCTCACAGTGTGGCCTAGACACTGGAAGAGATGTGAGGCTTCGCTATGGCCCATCCCATGCCCTCCAAGAGCAGACAGCCTAGAAGGGAGAATTAGAACCCAGAGGATCACTCCGCTACACACTAGCTAATTGGTGCCTTTGAGAAGTGATCACGGCACCTTTCAGGCGCTCCCTGATACTGGAAGAGGAGAGGCATCCACTTGGGGAGAGGGAGAGGGAGGGAGGGGACACAGAGGGCTAGGTTTCTATGAAGGCCACATGGAGGAGACGGCATCGGAGCTGGAACTGACAGGATGAATAGCAATCCAACAGATGATGGACTTTGAGAATAGAGAAGAGTGAGTCTAAGTGAGACCAAGGAGACAGAACAGCAGCACGATATGCATGCAGGGGACCAAGAGCCAAGAAGACATAACGTCTAGAATATGAGACACGGCTGGCAAGGGAGGCTGGAGCCAGACTGGGGGAGGCCTCAAATACCAGAATCTTACTTGCTAGAAAGACAGTAGGGAGCTTCTGAAGATTTTAGAGCAGAAGTGACACAAGAGACGGAGACACATGAAAAACTATTAGAAAGATGGCCGATTCTGGCCCGTCCTGCTGGACGATCCCTTTTAGAAATCTTGTATCCACGCCAACAATGGCCCGTGCTCTATACTTGGGATTCACTGTCCTTTGGATTCCTATAGCACCTGTCTGCTGTAAGCCATGCGTAGATCTCATTTATCCTTTCAACATGTCTGTAAGAGAGATAGAAAACAGATGGCATGCTCTCCAAAATGTAAAATCCAGATGGCAACAGGGACGGCCTCAATGGCCTCCTTCAGAATAGCAGCTGGTTCAGTGCAGAGGGCTTTAAAATACATCTCTTCTGACTTTGCAGGTGCTGCTTTTCCCAATAGATGGCACTCCCTCCAGGTCCCAAAGAAAACTTCCTAAATTTATCAGAGAAGATTCTGCTTACTACATAACAGTAAAAGATTTAATAGGCCACAGGATTGATAAGTACCTAAGATCTTTCAATAATTCAAGGATCCTCCATTATTTTGTTAGTGTGGATATTCCCTCTGCTGACACACAGTGCAGTCCCCTGAACAACTCAGTTGATGAATTTCTCATGCTGGGATGGCCCCAGATAGCCTGAGTCTGCCCCTCAGAAGTCATAGAGTCCATAATTAAATGTAACAGAATTCAACACTGGCGGGGCTGTGCAGAAAAAGGTACACTGAAATCTCGGCTGATAGAACTGCAGACCTAGAGAATCTTCGAGGAAAATAATCCAGCAGTCCACAGGGAAAGTAATTAAGGCTTCAGTAGAATGATAGGTACCTCAATCATTTACAATTATGTAATTGTTACAGCAACTAAATGACCTGAATAATTGGCTCATTATTTCCGGAAGTATCCATACCTTTAAGCTTTATTGCTGTTGTTCATTGTGCCCATTCTTCTGTGACCTTATTTGGGGCTTTCTTGGCAGAGATACTGAAGTACTCTGCCATTTCCTTCTCCAGCTCATTTTATAGATGAGGAAACTGAGGCGAACAGAGTACTTGCCCAAGGTCACACAACTAATAAGAGTCTGAAGCCAGATGTGAATTCAATAAGTTCAGTCTTCCTAACTCCAAGCCAAGTACTCTATCTACTGTACCACCTAGCTGCTGCTTTAGCCTTATTACCATAAGTTAAAATAGAAAAACAGTACACTTCTTTCCCAAGATCAGAGTACAACACCCTACCTCCTACAAGGCTGGGTGAGTAGACCGTATGGATGGGGTGCCACAAGAAGGCAAAATTAATCAAAGTGAAGGCAAAAGGTTCTTATAAGAAAACCAGGTTGAGGGTAGGCTCAAGAACGCAGGGAAAGGAAACATTTCGTGTTACAGATGATTTCCAAATACAGTCAGCAGTGAGACAACTTCTCAAGGGAGAGCCATTTTTCCCAAATCCTTTTCAGGAGGAGCCAGCAAGCCAGACTAAGGAAAGCAAACAGCCCAGAAACTGAACTGGTGGCGGACATTGTTGTTTTCCGAAGCAACAATTCATTCAAAGGCAAGGACCACAATTCACCCACGCTCACGTTTGAGCCGTGGACTTCCCCAAAAGCATCTCAGATAAAGAAGCCTCCACTCCAGCCATCACTGTAGCTGAGGTTGCTTTCCCGAGTTGCAACAAGCTCCAAGATTTTGCAGGCACCACACCCCCACACCCCCACCAGACACATCTTTAAAACTTCCAGACACCATAAACCAGGCCCACACTTTTCCTTTTTTGGATTCCCTCCCACCCACCCAGAGAAATGCCTTCTTTATTAGTGAAAGTAACAAATGTTTCTAACCTTCCCTTCTGCAGGCTACCTTTTCTCCCACATGTTTCAAGCAAACATCAATTCTGAAATCATCTGGATACAATCAAACTTTGGCTTCTGTACCAAATAATGAAAAGACAAAACTGCTTTGCACCCAGATTTATACATGCTCGGACACAACGGTGAAGTTTAATGGCAGAGTCTCAGAAGGACATTCTATCAGCAACTTCCTGGAACAGTTAGAAAAGAGAAATACCAGAGACAATCTACTCTACTAGCTAAAGAGCTGACTACTCTCTACATTAAGGTCAACAAAAAGTGCGACTGACTTTAACACTTGGGCTAACCAACCACAGAGAGGGCTAGGTCCTGGGGCCTTGGAGCAAAATTTAACTTTCAGGTTTCAGCTGTGCACTAGACAATGGAAATGCTCTGTAAAAGCTAAACCTTCTTAGAAAAGGATAAATGTGTGACCTAGCTCCTTTATCCCTGTTGGTCACTTTACCTGATATAGCCTTGGTATCAGGATCATCGAACACTGATCCAGCTTTCTATCCCTAGCTGGGAATTACAATTCCCATTTATCCATTCAAATTCAATGATAATTCAATGATTTAGCCGACTGGAGATCAGAGGCTTCAGTTTTCATTGTCTAACATAATCTGAGGATCATTCAGGGCTATGTCAGTAAAGAGTTGGGAAAATTACAGCCTTGAGGTGAGAACTTGCCAGGTCCCACTAAGTAACACTTGTAGGTGTGGTTGGTTACAGCTAGGGCAGTTGGTTATAGCTAGTGACCTTCTGAGAGAGTCTCACTGTGGACTTTTCTAAAACTGGTCATGATTTACAGGATGCTAGCATATCCTATGTAGGCCAAGTCACTTAACCCGTCTAGCTTCAGATTTGAAACTCTTTACAACAGAGCCCCTATCTCACAGAGATGTTATTCGACTCAGCTTAAAACAGGTTGGCCTGGGAAGAGCTGTGCAAACCTCAAAATGCTCTGGATTTTGAAACAAAGAGCCAAGCGTAAGGATTAGCTTCTCTATTCCTTTGGCCCTCAGTTTCCTCACCTGTAAACTGAGGCAGTTGGCCCAGATGACAAGCCCCTCTCACATTATGACTCTTTCAAATTGAGGAAATTGTTCATTAAATCCCGACACATACTTGGGAACCATCCAGTCAGAGACCTTATTTACTTTGACCCAACTAGGGAGCTCCCTACCACTGGCCTTGCTGGGAACTGTCTTTTGATACAACTTCCTGCTTTCTTCCTTTTCAAGCTACCCACTTCCCTGCCTTTCCGACCCATGGGTAACAAGATTTTTCTCAGGTGAGGCACAGTATTAAACACAACTGAAGGGTCCTAATAAACTCATTTCCACAAGAGGGCCCCATAGTGCAGCCAACTTCATTACCCAGGTAAGGGTTAATCCCTTTTGTCCCCTTTCCATGACATGTGACTGTTAGCCCAGGTCCGGTGCCCAGCTAGTCAGGGAGATGGGGAAAACAAGTTTTCATGACCAAGGTACTCCCAAGTAAACCCCCAATCTTCCAAATGTAGCCAGGGCACTTCTAGAAACTACCCTCCCTCCACCTTATGCCTCCATTGTTTCAGGTTTTGCCACTATAGCATCTGATGCTAAAGTGATGTCCCTGGGCCTTAAGTTTCCTTCTGGCTTTTAATTCTCCCGCTTCTATCTAATCCCACCACAACAGAATTTTAATGAAATCCTCGGGTTACCACGAAATTTTAAAATATCGGGGTAACCTGGGCAAGATCAAAAAGGTAGTTTCTCCTGAATACAGGCCCTTCTACACCTGAGCTAGCCCAGGTGATTGAGTAGATTGAAGGGATCGTGAATCCTTTGGAGCTGAAGGAAATTGTTTTTAGGATGTAGTTTCTACTTTGTGATTCAAATGAACTCAAACGTGAACTCAAATTAGGAACAGAACTCGGACCACTCTGCGACCACAATCTCCCCCCCCCCCGGAAAAAAAAGCCAAATCTATATCAGGACGAATAAATCATAAAAAGAAAAAAGAAAAAAAAAGCTCCCATTCCTCTTTGTCTAACTCCTCCCCGTGGGGCAACTAGTTCAAATCTAACATTTAAGGAAGACATGAAAACACCCTAATTAAAAGAAGTAGAGAACACACGAACTATTTCAGAAAAAGGAAAAGGAAGTCTGGTCAGGAGGAAAAATAAAAAGGAAGGACAAGGAAAAGCTGAGAAAGAAACAGGCAGGGGTGAGGTGTGAATGGCCACCAACCGCCGCCAGAGTTCAAGCTTTTATTTGGGAGAGGGTCCGGGAGGGACCCAGCCTGCTTCAGGTCCCCTGCAAATGCCCTGAATCGAGGCTTAAAGGCAACAGGGTGGTCACTGAATATCTAGGATGAAAGGGGCCTCGGAAGGCATCTCGCCTCGCCTGGTCACTTTACAGAAAAGGAAACTGAGGCACAGAGCGACCTAGGGACTTGACAAAAGGCACACTGTGGGCGTTAAGCCCGATCCTCTGATTAAAAAAGGCGGAGTTAAGTTTCTCGGACTGGAGTATTTGCTGGGCGCGACGGAGGAGTAAATTGTGATTAAAGATCTATGGGGTCCGTGGACCATTACCCGGAGCGCGTACCCCCTTTTTAGAAGTGCCCGCGCTGCTTCCCCTTGACCCAAAGGTAGGCGCCCAAGGCCTCCGGGGCCCCGGGAACTAGAGCACGGCAACTTTTTCAATGCCCTCCCACGGCGCCTCCAGCTCCCGGATCCAGCTGTGGCTGCCGGGGAGGATGCAGAAGCACCACCCGCTGGCCTCGGGGCGGGGAACTAAACTGGGGGAGTCTGGGAGCGCCTCGGGGCTGGCCGGCTCGTGTTGGGGTGCGCCCGAGGCCCCCTCCCTCCCACTCACCGCCCCCCACTCTGCCACAGGCGGGGCCTGAGCGGGAAAAGAAAGGAGGCTGCCAGCTCCGGGGGAACGGCGGGGAGCCGGCCCTGAGGGAAAGGAGGCGCCCGCCACTGTCCGCCACAAAAGTGCTTACTCAGAGGCGGCGGGCGGCGGCTGCAAGCCCCAGAGCCAACCTCCCAGCCCAGCCCAGCGCAGCGCCCAG
>JAJPUD010003835.1:215917-219730 GCA_023553655.1 Myrmecobius fasciatus | reverse complement strand
ACACACACACACACACACACACACACACACACACACACACACACACATATACATTCTTTAAAAATAAATTTGACTTGTTTCCTAATATAGCTGAGAAATGAGACCTTTATCACAGACTTGATGTACATTTTCCCCTTAAGCTTCCTGTTTTCCTTCTAATCTTGGCTGCATTAATTTTGTTTAAAAAACCTTTTAATTTCATGCAATCAAAATAATCCATTTTACTTTACCTGATATTCTTGATAAAATTATTTGGACATAAACTCTTCCCTTATTCATAATTCTGACTGATACATTTTTCTATGTTCTTGTTATTTATGATATCGCCCCTTAAATCTAAATCATTTTTCTATTTTGACTTTTTCTTTTGATTTACATAACTCTTGAAAAATGTGTGTTTAATTGAGTTGTAGTAAAGTTCACTAAAGCTCTATCTTTTCAGCTCATGTCTCAAATAGTCCAAATAAAATGACTTCTCAAGCATATTACTCCCTTACATCAGGTGTCAGCAAAGCCTAACCTGGGGGCCAAGTCCTATTTGCAGATCTGTTTTTGTTTAGCTAAAAGCCATTATATCTCATGGGTTATACAAAAACAGTTGGCAGATTGGATTTGTCCCTTGGGCATAGATTGACAATCCCTGCCTTAAGTAAACGCTGCTTATTGCTTAAATTATCAGTAGTCCTTAAGCATCTGAGTGCACCAACTTATATCAAGAATATATAATTTATGAAAACTAAAACTAAATTGAAACGTATGATGTTTAAACATTAAAACCTTAGAAAAGGTCTCTTTAATAGATATGCCATTTAATTTAAATATACAAATTTATTATATCTTAAGATGATGGTGGATTGTAATCACGGATGCTATTTCTAGGGACACCTAGAAAAGCAATTGGTTTAATGACTGAACAATTACTATATCAGGTTTAATTTTCTTGTGAAACTAGAACTCCAGAAATGAGAAATAGATAATATCAATAGATTACTAATTTTCCTCTCACACCCAACTTTGCAAACTGCCACATAAACAGAGTCAATCAGAGCACCTACTGAAGATAAAGGGATTTTTTTATTGTGGTGTGGCCTGATGACTAGCTCTTTAAAGTTTTCAGAGCTGGAAAGGACCATTCAGCTGAACTTCTATTTTATTAAAAAGAAGACTGAGGTCTGGAGAAGCTGACTTGCCACTATTACACAAGAAAGTATGTAGGATAGCCAGAATTGGGATAATCTAGTATGCTTCATAATCAAATTGATTTTTTGAAAATCTCTGTCAATAGCATATAAATGTTGCCAGCAGAGTTGCTGCAACTCTGGATGCTGTTAACAAAAATAAGGTTTAAAAACCAAATTATACAATTAAAAAAAAAACATGAAAAATTTGAAAGTACAGTAAATTTTCTATGGTGATCTGAAAATTATCAGGATCGTAAGATCAAATGTTTATAATTACCCAGATTCAGATATATCAGGTTGAATTTCAGTGCTAGAAATATGACATTAGGTTGGTTTATTTTTTCTGCACTTGACTGTAAAATGGTTAGAACGATACTTTTAAACCAGTGCTAAAAGGAAGTTCCATTTTACACTTAATATTTAATATATAATTAACTTTTAAAAAATATATTATGTTCATGATGGGGCTGTAATCTTCAAGGTTTTGGGAATATACACTGGATTAAAGCTTCTTCTATGACTTTTAAGGATCTGAATGTTCAGGCACAATGAAATAGAAGGAGAGAAGATAGAGATTCTTTGGGCTACTAAGACTGCATAAAGACCACTGATTATATATGTACACATACATATATGTGTGAACATGCAAGTATGTGTGTAAATATGTATATGTATGTATGTGTATATATTCCATATAATACACTATTCCATAGTAAGTGGAGAAGGAGTGGGAAAGGGGCAGCTATGTGATACATTGCACAGAGCACTAGATTTGGAATCAGAGATTCATCTTCATGAGTTCAAAGCTGGCTTCTTAATAATCTGTGTGACTCTGGGCAAGTCACTGTTTGTCTCAGCTTCCTCATTTGTAAAATGAGCTGGATAAAGACATGGCAAACCACTCTGGTATCTTTGCACAAAAAAAACTCAAATAGGGTCATGAAGAATCAGATCCAACTGAAACAACTCATCAGCCACAAAATAACCAGGAAGATCAGCAAGTTAATACTTCTACTTTAATCATCTCATTTTCCTCATTGTAAGATAAAGGAAAAGGGTATTAGATAGTCTATCTCTAATGTCATTTTCTATTCATATATTTATCTCTCATATCTTAATGGTTGTAACATAATTGAAGTTATTGCTAATAGATCATGAGTGTAATTTTAAAATTTGGTATTAAAGACCACATATGTAAAACTCACATATGTGAAAGCCTATTTAAGGTCTAAAGACTGAGATGTCCACATAATACAGTCTACATAATAAAAGCACTTTAATTGAAATATATTTGCTGCTATGATAATAAACTATAATTACAACCTATACAATTTACAGAACATTAATTTAAGCAAGACTTAAAGAGAAAAGTTCCTAGGTATTTTGTAATATCAATATCATGCTGACAGCACCATGTCCTAAAATACTTCAGGGACTTCTCAAAAAGACATGAAGCTATTTAAAATATACTGGTCTAACAATTCATGAAGGAAAAACAAATAGATTAAAAATGTCTGTTGTCCAGACCACATCTTAAAATGGATAGGAAATCCACTTTGATGGGCTATTAGTAAATATATCTAAGGAAATGAGCTGGGTCTAGAACAGAATAGGAAGAAGGCCAAATTAAGGATGAGGGATAACTTAAACTTGAAAAATCATGCATACTTTCAGTTATTTCAATAACTATTTTTGACACAAAGATTCATTCTTAACACCAATCTTCTTTTAGTAGTATTATATGACTGTTAATCAAATTAACACCATGATTTCTGGAGAATAAAAAAAAATAGGTGACACAATAAGAGACCCCTATGATGGGGTATTCTTGCAGCATATTACCTACTGGGACTAATTCTGATTTGTGCAAAGCACAATATATAATTTGGAGATGGGAACACTGATTGGAGCTGTGATTTCATTGACATAAGGGTGCCCCATTAAAGTAACTCTACCATGTTAGGTTAGCACCTTCTCTGCAATTTCCAGTCTTAAGAAACTACTTATAGAACCGAATAGGAAAGCGCTGGAGGCAGAATAGAACTGAACCAAGCCTTTCTTCCAATGCTCTTTCCAAAAGGAGTCACCCAAAAAATGGATGATCAGAAGAGACCCTCCCCCAGGGTAAGACCTCAAGAAGCCTCCTCTGGCAGTCAGTCTGATGAAGCTGGTGGTGGATCTCTCCTCAGAATCACGGTTTTCAATGTATAAAATAAAACACACAGGATTACAAAGGAAAGCAGTTATGCTGACATGGTTGTTCAAAGACCAAAAGTTCCAATTGCGCGGCCTCCTGCAATCTCGGCACAGACTTCTCCGGGGGCAGGGGGTGGTGGGAGGTGATGGCCACATCATGAGTGCACGTGAGATCGAGGAGTGTTTCTAACACAACACAACCCCTGGGCCCGATCTAGTCTCCCCCAGCTCTCGCTCCTTTTCTAAGGGGCAGGCTGGCTTGCTCCCCTTGCCCCCATCAGAGTAAGGCCTCTGAGGCCTTAAAGGCCTCTGCCAAGAGCCCCTCTGCCACGGACCTTCCAAAGTGGGAGATCAGACAGACCTACAAGTCCCAATGTCGTCCTACAAAACGGAAGACAGCCTGGGGAGGGGGGCCACTGGCAGGGGGCAGTGCCAG
>JAJPUD010003835.1:180917-210917 GCA_023553655.1 Myrmecobius fasciatus | reverse complement strand
TCTCAGGCAAGTCATTTCACTCTGCTTGCCTCAGTCTCCTCATCTGTAAAATGAGCTGCAGAAGGAAATGGCCAACCACTCCGGTATCTTTGTTAAGAAAACCCCAGATGGGGCTATGGATTGTCAGACAAGACTGCCATTATTACACATGGTTGCAAAGTTAATGCAACTGAACAGAACTCCTTTCTTTCAACTATTACTATTTTCTCAAACATCTTGATGTCACTCTATGTCCTTGTTAACACATTTCAAAATGCCCAGGTTAAAATTTAAATGTTATTCTATATTAAAATTTGAAAAATATTTAAAGATGTCATATATTTTTCATTTTTATTTTAATTTCACATTTGAAGTGTGAAAAGACCTTTATTTTCCGAAGAACTGCTGTTCTTTCCCTGGTGTTAGTCATAGTGGTTCATGTCACGAACTAATCATCTGATGATTAAGATAAAATATAACAGGAAATGTAACAGGGCAGCGTGTATGTGTGTGTACACGCACAAATGAGTGTGTGCACATATTCTCTAATCTTTGTCCATGTACAAGACGGGTATTAGTTCCAGTGACTGATCCAAGGTCACCACAAGGCCAAAAATCATAACTAGAAACTATTTTATCTTTAAAAACGAAGCACATTTGCACCAAAACAATGAAAGCTCCCAATAATCTGAATCCTCAAAGGGGAAATTTCTGAGCCAGGAGTCACTCACTAGAGCAGCTTTCCTGCTGGGTCAAAAGCATATTCTTGGTTGATATTCGCATCCCATAGCATCTTACCTGTAAAATGAGAAGGGTAGATGGAAGATTCCTAGACCTCTTAATTCCAAGAATCAATCAGTCAATTTATTCCTGGTTACAGAAAATAACCCCATATGAAGCAGTCTTCTTGTGCCTGGCTTCTGTTCTAGCTGCCAGAATCAGAGCAAGGCGAACTGAATTTCAATATAGCAACAAAAGTTGGGAGATATTCTGTATTTTCTAATGTAATTTTTAGAACACAGTTCTACTATACCAACAGAATAAGATGATGTGAACAGAGTGAGACATGTGAAAGAAAGAATTTGGAGTAAGTGAAAACTAATGACATTATTAATATTAATAGTATTCTATAGACATAGTTTTCATGAAGCTTTTAGTCTATTTTTCATACGATTTAATTCTGCAATGCAGACTTATTAAAACTGTAACAAATACGTTAAAGATAAACACTGCTTCATTTCTTTCAGTTCCTTTTTCCTGAAAGCTAACATTGAAAATAATTTATTTTCAATAGTCAGGTGTTCCTGATATAAGTGATTCTTTTAACAGTACTTTTCCTTTAAGAAAACAACAAAAATAAAATCACATCCTTGCTGAGATCTTTGTACTTTTCACTGTGTACTCAACAGTATGCTATCATTTTGTCTTGCAAGCTAGATAAAAGGAAAAAGTGACTAAGGAAAATAATAAATTTTCATTTTATAGATAATAAGCTAAAATGTGGTAAAAGTCAAGTGGCTCTTCTAATTCTAAGTGATAAATCTGAATCAGAAGAAATTTGGGATTAGGTCATAATTGAATTTTTTAAACTGACAATAGGATTATATAAAAAGCATTATAAACATAACTGACAAATTTGAGACAAACTAGTCACTTGTACGCCTAAAGATAATACTGTCAAGAAGTAATTTGCATGGGATTATTTTAGACTAGATAATATGGGGAGAAATGGGTTGAAAATACTTATTTATATTACTAATATCTCACAAATAATTGAGGCTAGACCCAAGTCTCCTAAAAGTGGCAATATGGTGCCTCATCCACTACATGAACACGTAAATATTTATCACTGTTGCTGTTGTTGTTACTTAATCCATACATTTATTTACATATTTTCACCAAAAACATAGGACTACCATAGCTGACTATTCCACCTTTTAAATCCGGCTTGAGAATATTACAGGGTCCCAGGCAATGTAATAATCTGGGATTCCTTTGAATGGATGGCTCTATTCTAAACCCTGTTCATCCAGAGCCCCCCAGGATCGATCTCCTTTTCTTAAGAGGGCAACCTGGAGGCTCCCTGGGTCTTGTCATTGGCCCTGCAAATGAAGGCTTCTCTGGGTCGGTTCCAATTAGAAACCAGAGCTCTTGGAAAGCATGGGTCAGCCTGCATTGCAGCACAGTGCTGGGAGTACAGTCGGTTAATGAATACTTTTCTGTTCCACTCCATAAGGACTGACACATTTTAAGATCTGTAAAGTACTTCACATAAATCATCTCATTTTCTGCATTAGGATGAGGCAACACAAAGTAGAGGTGACAGTTACCTCTTGGGATCTGACTCATTTCTAGTGAAATGCAGACTTTGTCAGAGTGCTCTACTCTGGCCCAGGAGCACTGGACACACTGTGGCTGTGAAATTTTAACTAATAAACGTTTTTAAACTATCACTCAGAGGGGGACTGGGTCACTTTAACAAAGTGAGCAAATCTAATTGTATTTTGAAAAATCTTCAAATGCCAAATACAATATCTCTCAGCAAATAACCATAAGCAGCCTCAGCCCAAATTTATGAACGATGTCACGAGAACCTCTATGAGTTACCAGGCAGATGGTGCGACCTAAGGATTTGAGTCAGAAATGATGGGTGAGTTTAGCTCTGAAATATCTGGGTTTATGTATCCTTGGGGGAAGTAACTTAGCTTCGCTGAACTTCACGTTCTCTGTATAAACGGACAACAACAGTGCTGGCCTCGCGGGGCTACTGGGAAGAAAACATGTGCCTGAATCCTAAAACACCACCCAAGTGGGAGATGGATTTTAAGGAAACAGAGTTGGTCACCCTCATTGCAAATGAGCAGTGATCTTCCCCTGGAGATATTGGAGTAAGGATTTTCTTTTCTGTTCAGTCACCAATTATAACCCATACGTTCCAAGTCCTGACTTTAAAAATAAACTGACGTATATTGGGTTTTATGTTTTAGGGGAAAAAAAAATCACAAACCCATGTACTTCGCTCCTGACAGAAGTGTACTGATAGTTTTATGTGCACACCCAGGTCCAATGGCAGCTTGGCCAGAGGAGGAAGGGCATTTGTGAACACCTGTTGGTGGTTATTGATCAGCAGGTAACAACCATGGAAACGCCTGCGTTTTTGGCCAGCAGCAGCAGCATTCTTACAAACCACTGATGGCTCAACAAGCTATTAATGACAGCTGGCTCGTCAACACTAAAAACGGCCAGACTGGGTTGCTTGACCGCAAGGACAAGCAGGTCATCACTCTGAAGTGTTCTGCAGAAGATATACAAATGGGACACCGTGGCAACCCCCATGCTGCAGGGAGGCTCTCCCTGGCTCTTTTGTTCTTCAGTTATTAATAGAAAGCAAATCCCTTTTAAAGTTGCACACACCTTTATCCAGGCTTTACGAGAAGACCCGGACACTTCTCCATCTGGGTGAAAGATAAAGGCACACTGGTTTCACTGGGCCTGGGCTTGCTTCACCACTCTGAGACTCTAATCCCCAAGTCACGTCTTTGGATGCTTTAAAAACAGTTTTTCTTCAGGTATCTTTTCATTCTTTGTCTAGTCAGAAGCTCCTCCGAGCATCCATCCCTACAAGGGTTCAATCACGGCTGGCCTACAGCACACAGTGGCATCAGCGCAACCCAGTGTTGCATGTTGGACCGGCTCTTGTATAGATTTGGTTTTAGTTTATTTGCATGTTTCCAACTAAATTCCTATTTTCTTTTCTGTATCTATGTTACATTCCGTTCTCCAGATTGTTTCATTTTCTCTAGGATGGTCGGCTCACTGATCATGGCCCTCTCCAGCTCATTTTACAGATAAGAAAACTGAGACAAACAGGGTGAAGTGACACAGCCAGTGAGTGTCCAAGGCCAGCACTTGGCCACAGTGACTCCAGGCCCAGCACTCCTTCCGCCGTGCCCCCTTGGGCACAGGAAGTGCCTAACAGATGCTGATTGTCTTGGTGCCTTTAAGCACTGTCGGGACAAACAAGTGTTAACTGTACACACACGTACATGTGCACACTCACCACACATCACACACACGTGTGCACACATGCACTAGATCTGTCTACTTCTTTCTCAATGCCTCCATGTGTCCATGTACACAAATACACAGAGAACCTGTCCCTTCATCGACAGATGGGAAACTCCATCTTCCTGACTCTGGGCCCTGAGCTCTACCCACTGCACTATCAGCTGCCTCTTCTTTATGATAAACAGAATAATGACATTAATGAAAACATAAAGAATGAAAAAGTAGAAGAAAAAACATCCTTTAGAGTTCTGGTGTGTCTTCAAAAATTTACACCATGAAATTGAACATCCCATCACTTTATTGACCAGCCCCCAGTTTTTCATTGACCCCAACAGTGTTTCAAAAAGAAGTGTTTGAATTTGATAACAACAAAACAAAGGCAAAAAGGAAAGAGAAAACAAAGTATTCAGTAAGACTAAGCTTTTTGCATCCCTACACAGGAAAATGATCCTTGTAATGCTTAAGAACTGTATCACTGTTAGTGCAGTTAGGAGGAGTTCAAATAGATAGATGGTATGGGTATACAGTGATTAATGGAATAATATGCAAAAAATAATTAAGGGATTAAAAAAGAGGATTATAATGGGAGCAGAAGAGAGAGATACATGAAGAGTTATAAAAGAGTTATTACAATGGAGGGGACAATGAGAGATGAATCAGTAGCAATTTCTTGAACCTTACCCTCATCAAAATTGGCTCAAAGAGGGAGTATCATACATAATCAGTTGGGTATATCTTGCCCTATAAAAATGTAAACTAGGAGAGGATTACAAAAAAGGGTGTGTGTGGGAAACCTGACAGAAGGAAGGGCAGACTGGGGGAAGCAGTAGTCAAAAGCAAAACACTAATGAAAAAAGAAAAGATAAAACACAGAGAGAAAGATAAGTGGAGAGGGAAGTAGTAATTGTAAATGTGAGTGTAAATGGGATGAACATACCCACAAAATGGAAGTGGATTAAAAATTGGAGATCTACAATATGTTGTTTATAATAAACACATCTGAAGTAAAGAGTTGTACACAGAATAAAGGTAAGGGGCCAGAGCAGAATCTATTATGCTTCAGCTAAAGTAGAAAAACAAACAAAAAAAAACAGAGGTACCAATCATGATCTTAAAAAAAGTAAAAGCAAAAATAGATTTAATTAAAAGACACAAGGAAGAAAACTATGAGGAAGAAGATGATATCCTGGTAATAGGTTCCAAAAACAATAAAGCTCTGTGTGTAGGTGTGTGTGTGTATGTATAAACACCAAGTAGTATAATATCCAAATTCTAAAAGGAGAAGTTAACTGAATTACAGAAGGAAAGAAACAGTAAAACTATACTAGTCAGGGAACTCAACTTTCCTTTCTCTGAACTAGGTAAATCTAACCACAATACAAACAAGGAAGTAAAGGAGATGAATAGAATTTTAGAAGTGAGATATACTGGACCTATGGAGAAAACATTAAATGGAGACAGAAAAAAAAACATATCCCTTTTCTCAGCAGTACATGGCACCTACACAAAAAATTAATCACATTTTAGGGCATTAAAAATCTCACAATCAAATGTAAAAAGACAGAAACATTAAAAGCATCATTTTAGGATTATAATACAGCAAAAATTACAATAAAAAAGGGCAGTGGAAAGACAGATTGAAAATTGATTAGAAACTAAACAATCTAATCCTAAAGAATGAGTGGGATGAAATCATAGAAACAATCAATAATTTCATTAAAGAGAATGACAACAATGAGACAACATACCAAAATTTATGAGATGCAGCCAAAGCAGTAATTAGGGGAAATTTTTTATCTCTAAATGCTAAAAATAAAATATTAAAAAAAGAGAGAGACGAAATAGATTAATGAATTGGGCAAGCAAAAACTAAATAAACTAGAAAAAGAACAAATTAAAATTATCCAATTAAACATTAAATTAAAAATCCTAAAAATCAAAGACTAATAAAACTCAAAGTAAGAAAACTACTGAGCTAGTAAATAAAACTAAGAACTGGTTTTATGAAAAAAAAATCAATCAGATAGATAAACCATTGGCTAATTTGATTCAAAAAAAAAGAAAAAATAAAATACAGTATCAAAAATGAAAAGGGTAAATTTGGCACCAACAAAGAGAAAATTAAAGCAATTAATGAGTTAATTTTCCTCAAGTATATGCCAATAAATCTGTTGATCTAAGTGAAATTGGTAACTATTTTAAAAACAACGCACACTTCCCAGATTAAGAGAAGAGGGAAAAGCTATTTAAATAACTTCATCTTAGAAAAAGAAATTGAACAAGCCATCAATGAACTTCTCATGAAAAAAATTTGCAGGGCCAGATGTTTTTACAACCGAACTGAATCAAACTTTAATTAATTAATTATTAAGTCCAATATTATATAAACTCTTTAGAAAAATGGGCAAAGGAGTCTTACCAAATTCCTTTTATGCGATATGGTGCTGATACCTAAACCAGGAAGAGCTAAAACAGAGAAAAAGAACTATAGACTAATTTTCCTAAAGAATATTGCTGTAAAAATCTTCATGAAATAAAACACTAGGCAAGGAGAATATAGCAATATATCATATGAATCATACACTATGGTCAGATGAGATTTTTTTTTTTAAACCAAGAATTTAGGGCTTTAAAAAGCCCATTAAGAAAACTATTAGCATAATTGACCATATCAATAAGAAACTAAGAGAAATCAAATGATTATCCCAAAAGATAAAAAAAAAATGCTTTTTACAAAATACAGCTCTCATTCCTGTTAAAACCACTAAATGGTATAGGAATTAGTGGAGCTTTCCTTAAAATGATAAATAGTATCTATCTAAAACCATTAGCAAGCACTATTTATAATGGGTATTGGCCAGAAGCCTTCCCACAAGCAAGGACACCAACTGCTGAACTTGAAGGAATTATAATAGATGATGACAAAGAAATCTATCACTCTTTGCAGATAATATGATGGTATTTTTAGAGAATCCTTGAGAAGCAACTAAAAAACTATTTGAAACAATTAACAACTTGAACAAATTTGCAGGCTGTAAAATAAATCATCATTTTATATATATATGTGTATATATATATATAAAAAATCAACAATTCCAAGCAGCAAAAATAAATAAATAAATAAATAGAAATTCCATTTTAAAATAGCTCTAATTAATATAAAATACCTGGAAGTCTACCTACCAAGACAGATCTAGGAATTATGAGCACAATTACAAAATACTTTTCACACAAAGTCATATCTACATAATTGGAAAAAATATCAATTATACATGGATAATGTGAACCAATATAATAGAAAAGACAAGTAAATTTACTTATTCAGTGCCATGCCAATCAAACTACCAAAAATTATTTTACAGAGCTAGAAAAAAATAATAAAATTTATCTGGAAGAACAAAAGGGTCAAGAATATGAAGGGATTAATGGGGAAAAAATGCCAAGGAAGTTGGACTAACCATGCAAGATCTCAAACTATATTAGGAAGCAGTAACCATTAAAACTATCTAGTACTGGAGAAGAAATTAAAACAAATAAACAAACAAAAAACGCAACAAAAAAAACTCAAATACCCTAGCTTCATTATTTTACACCAAGATATGGCCTCAGCTAGAGTATTTGGGTTTTACTATTGTGTCTTGTGTACCTATTGTATTCCACTGATTCATTACTCGATTCTTAAGACAAACCGGACAACATTCTTCTCATCAATTCCCAAGTGGGCTTTTCCTACTGGCTGGATTCCATGTAGGCATTTCCAACAAAATTTGCCCAAAGAAAAACTCCCCCCCCCCCCCCCCCCCCCGCCCACCTAATTTCTGACCTGCCCCCTTGCTGTCCGGTTCTCCATTTCCATATCCTGGGGCCATCCTGATTCTTCACTCTCTCTCACTTCCGCTACTTAATTGGTTGCCAATGTGGTCATCTCTCCATCCAGAACACCTCCTGCACTGAGCTCCTCCTCCCCACTCACCCAGGCTTCGATCCCACCTCCTCGGGGCTCTGGCAATCATTTCTGCTCTTGGATCTTCCCGCTTCCCGGCCTGTCCCCTTTCCAACCTGCTGTCCTGGGGTCCCATTCAAACAGAAGCTGCTCCCGGTCTGGAACTCCATGCCCTTCTTCCCGGCACCCTGCTGGCTCAATCCAACTTGCAGCTCACCTGCTGAACCGGCCTCCCCCCCCCCCCCTCCTTCCGAGGACGTTGGGACACGCCCTCACGTGTGAACAGAAATACTAGATGGGAATCTGAGGAGAAGGGCTTACAATCCAGATGCTGTGGCCCTACTAAGGGATGACGGGAACGCAGCTTCCCTCCCTGGTGCCCTTTCCTTACGTACTGAGGAACAGTGTTAGGCGCGCACAGAAGATTCAAGACCCATGAGTCTGTGCGGTGGCGCGTTAATTTGCTTCTGGAGGCCAGAGAGACCTCCACCTCCACAAGTCCGCCCAGCATCTAGCACTGTACCACGTACAAGTATCTAGTACATATTTTTTCATGGTGCCAATGCTGACACTGATGCTGGCAGTTCTCGCTACCAATTCAAAATCAGGCTGATAAATGTTTAAACTTGATTATTTCCTTTTAGAAATAATCTGTGATGATGAGGAAAAATTTTTAACACTAAGAGGCTTCCATTTCTCTTGATTTTAAAGTAATTGATCCTTTCCAACTAGAGTTACAATCTATATGCTCTTTGCTTTTGACACTGTGTTTTGCTATTGCTTGTTTTGTGGCATCAAAGTATTGTAATTAACAGTTAACAAAGCTACTGTATGATACTTGTATTTTAAAAAAAAAACAAAAAACTTAGACTGTCTTTACAAAAGAATCTGCGGCATTAATTATTCAACATTTGGATTTGACCAGAAACCAGACCGTGACTTTATAATGATCTGTTTAGATGAACTGCTTAATGTTCTGTACAAAGAGTCAGAGTAAGCTGAATGAGTTTCAAACTGGTGACAATACCATAGTTTCTCCTCTGTTTTTGATCAGTGCATGGCTTTTAATGTAAAATCTGCTTCGATTTCACTAGTGGTTTGAATATGTTTACTTAAACCAAAAATATTTTGCATTTCAATGATTATTACATATTATAGAACTGAATGGAGTTTAAACCAATGCATTATTCATAAGACAAAGACAACAGAAAAAAACAAAGCTGTGCACTTCTTTCAAAGACTTTAAATTACTATAACACACCATATTTATGCAAGAAATATTTGACTGTTTTTTTTTATAAAACAAGTTTCTTTTTGTCAGATCAAGTTATGTCAGAAATTCAACACCAAATAGTTTTTCTTTATAATGAAGGCAATCACCAATTTAAGGACTATTGTCCATTTTATTTCATCTCTACATAAAAAAGTAATTTAAAAAATTTTAAATTCCCTTGAAAAGCTAAGACAAATGAAAATGTAAGTAGCTTCCCATAATAACAGTGAGCTGACCCTTTGGGAATGGCTGACTTTCTCAATTCAAGGCATTCAAAGCTCATTCAAAAGTGTTCATTTAGAATGCAGATATCAAAGATGATGCAAATGTTCAAGAGAAAATTAGAACTTACCAGATGTTCTAATCCAGCTTTGATGTTTCCAGAATCCCTGTAAAAGAAGAACAAAAGTTCTAAATAGTTGCTAAACCCTTGTCTACAGTGATTTACTTTAGGTATATTAAAAATAAATTTTTATTTTTCAAGCATTTCTGCAGAACAATTTCCATTAAAGGAAGACCAACCATTAATATAGACTCAATAAATTCATTTAATAAGTTATATTTCATATTTAATTGATAGAAATAAATATAAACCATCATTAAAATGCTCCATAGCATTTTTGTGGACAAGGAAAAGGAGAAAAGTTAGTTATGTTGCTATTTTAATAAATAACACTTAAAAAATGTTACATTAACATCTGCAGATTTTTATAGAAGCAACTTCTTTAAAATTAAAAAAGAAATTTGGGAGGAGGGAGGGGGGCAGCTAGATGGTACACTGGATAGATCACCATGCCTGGAGTCCAGAAGATCTGAGTTCAAATCTGACCTCAGACATTTACTAGTTGTATGACCTTGGGCAGGTCATTTAACTTTGTTTTTGCTTTAGTTTCCTCATCTATACAATGAGCTGAAGAAGAAAATAACCAACCGTCCAAGTATCTTTGCCAAGAAAACCCCATGAAGACTTAGACATGACTGGAAAATCATTAAACAACTAAACAATACCTATACATTCTTATTAAAAGTAATTTTTTAAAAGTATGCTCAAACAGTAGTTTGAAAGCACAGCCCTGGGTATCTGGATCACAATCTATTTTTCCCAACATTCATTTCTACCAAATTTGCATACAAGCAACAGATAACTACTGGGACCTCAGAAACAAGCGGGGCAGGAGAGGAGAGATTCTTCTAAGACCACTCAAGTGGAAGCCATTCAGGCTCCTGGCATGGTGCCGGCACAGAGGGCAAGTCTCATGGGCACCCAGTGATGGGGTTGGCATGGGCTGGGCAGCCTACTACAGCTTTGGTCCCACCCCTCCTTTTGGAGCTTCACCAATTAGCTCTGCAATATGAGTGGCAACCTCCTCGTGTAGGGGGCATCCCCAGGAAGCACACTGCCAAGGTAAGTGAACTCATCCACAACACTCACAAGTTCAGCAATAATTACTCTCACAAAGCACTTTAAGGTCCCTGCAGCTGTGAGGTGGAAAGACTCTTGGAGATCAGCTTGGGTTTATGTCCCTTTGCAGAGGAGGGGAATGATGTCCACAGAGGTGACCAGGTCAAGGTGAACAAAATGCATTTCCCACAGCATCCTGTGGAGCGGACAGAGTTCTCCTTTTTGTATACAAAAAAATGGAGTCTCTACTTCCTGACCAGTGTCTTTCCATGATACCCTGCTACTCACATGAACACAAAACTCTCTGCTTTACCTGAAATGATCATTCTGCCTTCAGGCAGAAAAACTATGACCCCTGAACTGCTTTTCCAAGTGCCAAGAGGAGGCCAGTCTTGGGTTCTTCCTACTCACCTCTCCTCCATTCTCTAAGTCTCTGTCTACTCCAGCCTCCCGTTCTCCACCCTAGCCCCCCCCCCACTCCATCCCTCAACCTCCTCTCCTTGTCTGCTTCTTCCTGTCATTCGCACGACCAGGACCCTCATAGACAAGCTCCTCTGCAGACTGCTGGCACTACGTCTCCCACCTTCCACCTCTCCTGCACTTAGCACCCTTAGGGTCCTTTGGAGGAAGTCTAGGTCCTTCCTGCCCTAGGAGAGCCTGATGGTGCAACATGTGCAAAGAGACACCGAGGTGCTTGCCTAAAAGAATTACACAAAGACATTTCACAAGTAAAATTATAGACATTTTTCAGAATACAAATAATACCATCAAAAAACCCACATGAAAACCCTGAGCGCCTTTGCAACATGTGATAGCATCCTTTCATTACACTTTGTTGAAGGGCTTCAGGCACAAAGTATTTCCAAATACTGAGAACGCCAGCACTGCTTCTCGGGCTGCTTTATGCATTCCAGTTACTGGGTAAGGCGGTTTGTTCAATGCCAAAGGCTCTGACTTTAAAATTCCTTGTTTTATTAATAAAATATTGTGAGTGTATGTAACTGGAGAGGAGTGTCTAAAGACTGATTGATAATGAGCCAGATTTTTATACCGTGCAGTTTGCACAAGTTCAACTATTACTGAGACAAACACTTAGAAACTACATTAACTCCATCTAGTTGATAGGTTACCATCTGAGGACTTAAACAGTAACATGCCAAATTACTATGCAGACCATATGACCATTATTACAATTAAAATACACTGATAAGTATATAATTCTCTACAACAATAAATTTAAAAAACTACAGAGCTGATCCTTGCTCTTTAAGAACATTTAACTAAAGAGAAACTGGTGGAATAGACCAAAATTCAAAAGACCTAGAAAGAATAATATAAAAACATTAATCTAACACATGAATGAGCCAGGTGTTACATTCAGTGTACTGTATAGATGCTGCAACTAAGCATATACATACTTAATGCAGCTAGGTGGAACTGTAAGGGATGGAGTGCCAGGCCTGGAATCAGGGAGATCTGAGTTCAAATCCTTCTCAAACATTAGCTAGCTGTGTGATCCTGGGCAAGTTCTTCACCCTATGTGCCTCGATTTTCTTATCTGTAAAATGAGCTGGAGAAGGAAATGGCAAATAATACCAATATTTTTGCCAAGAAAACTCCAAATGGGGTCATGAAGATTATGACATGACTGAAAATGACTCAACAATAAAAAATATATTTTAAGGTAGAATAATGCAATGTGAACCTTGGTGAATCATCATAAAATCTAAATATTATGAAGCATAATGAGTGTAACAAGGGAGAGCTTTCTGGTTGGAAAAAAATAAGACTGTTTATGAAGCTAGCATGATACCAGGCAGTATCTTATATAGCCAGGTGATGTGAATAAAAAATCCCATGAAGCAGCAGTTGTATTTGAATTCAAACTATCTATTTGCATTGGACTGGATGATATTGCCAGTCTGGCTCCAGGCCATGACAATAAAATGAATATTGGAATAAAATAACTCATATGATTTTTTTGTTTCCCAGTGCACATAAAAGTTATTTTAATTGTATAACGTAGTTTATTAAGTGTGCAATAGTATAATGCCTAAAAAAACAATGTTCGTTCCTTAATTAAAAATGCCTTATTGATAAAAAATGCTAACCATCATCTAAGCCTTTAGTAAACAGTAATCTTTTTGCCAGTGGAGGTTCTTACCTCAAGGCTGATGGCTACTGACTGATCAAGGTGGTTGTTGAAGGTTGAGCTGGCTGTGGTGATTTTTTACAGTAAGATAACCATGAAGTTTGTCACATTAATTCTTCCTTTCATGAAAGATTTCTCTGCAACATGCTCTACTCTGTGATAGCAGTTTACCCACAGTAGAACTTTTTTCAAAATTAAAGTCAATATTCTCAAACCCTATTGCTGCTTAATCAACTAAATTTTGTAGTGATGGAGGGATGGAGCAGTCAGAACACACACATTATCAATTAAGCTTACTGTTTTATATGGGTACAGTTGATGACAGATAATCATATCTGTTATGAAATAGTATTAATGTATATTATATAATGTACAGTACATAATGCATAGTAATAACAAAAAAGTCTGAATACTGTGAAAATTACAAAAAAGTGATGCAGAAACATGATATGAGCACATGCTGTTGGAAAAATGGGTGCCAAATAGACTTGCTCAACACAAGGTTGCCACAAACCTTCAATTTATAAAAAAAGGCAAAATATGGAAAGCATGATAAAGTAAAGTAAACTAACAAGTGAATAATAAATAAGTGAAATAAAACCAGAAATGCTTATTCCAGAAAAAACCAGAAATATTTTATATAATTGTAGCTGTGAATAGTATGAATTTAAATACATGGGACCATTTTACAGGATTCGTTACTACAGATACTATCTGTTTATGGACTTGGAGGACTAGAAAACATTAGGGATAGAATGGATTTTACAAGTCACCTACTTCTACTTTACTGAGATTTTAACCATGGCAAGCTACTAGATGTTGTTCATGTAATGTAAAATTTATACACATATTTCATAGTGGCTGATGAAATTTCAAAATGTCAGTTAGTGGAAAGATCAATGGATTAGAGGTTGGAAGATTTGAGTTCAAATTCTAGTTCCATTACTTCTTATCTCTATGATACCAATGAAGCCAATTAATTCATCTTTTTTCCCATCTGTAAAATAAAAGGTATGAAATATATGTGACCCTTAGGATCCTTTCCAGCTCTAAACTCCTATTAGCTTCTGGAAAATCATCCTTTTGGCATTACTTTAGGCAGAGTTAAAGCATTATTATCAGTAAAGAATATTACACAGGAGTTTATATTATTTAAATAGGAAAGAAGTGCTACTGATATGTGATGTTGCCAAAGGTTCTAATGAACTTAAAAGAAACAGGAACCAAGATGCTGATGTAAAGAAGTTCAAGCTAATGGTATAAAACCTGTCCTCTTTAATGGTCTGGCTCTTGTGCCATCCCTGTCATGACTTCATCAATATTGGTGCAACTCCTTTTGCCCTGTGCTGAAAGCAGACTTAATTCAATTATAAGTCTCAAAACTGATAAAATGGTCCTGAAGTGGAAAATGGAAAGAGATTATTGGCAAATGAATAAAGATTTGTATTGAACTAACGCACAGCAGTACAGCAGGGCTTTTTTTAATCATTCCCTGTCTTAAGTCTTCTGGGAACCATGAGTTTCCCTTCCCCTCATGCAGCACATCGATTTCTGAATTAGACTGCAATATTAAATAATTAATATACTTGCCATGATTGATGTTTTGCATTAGTTGAATATTAGGTTATCAATCAAAATCCACTTGGTTTAATGTAATAATATTGAAAAAGTGTCAAGGATTGTTCATCCAATTTGTAGTTGAGGCAGCACAGATAGTAATATCTCTCTACCACGAGTTTGTGAAGCAGGAAATGCAGAAACTGACCACGCATGAGGCAGACATGATGTGTCTAACTAGCACAAGTCTGAGGGGGTCCTAAATAAACCTTGTGGCACCTGTCAGTTTCAATCTGAAGCTTCTTTCCTGCATGAAGGTACTGGGCATCAATCATGCAATGACAGCTAGGGGAGAAGCATAACTGAGGCACTTTTATATGTATTGTGCCAATATTTAATTCTATTTCTAACATCATCATCATCATCACATTAAAAATTCTGAAAATGTAGTTGTGACACATCTGATACTCTCTCAAAACATTTTTAACCGAGATAAGATCTTTTGTCCTTGATCAGTTATTAACATTAGGAATTATTTCTTTTGTTATCAATTCCATTAAAAAAATATACCAAATGCCTACTACATAAAAAGAAAGCTGTTTAAGAGTACTATGGGAAAGGAACCTCAGTTGCATGATGAACATAGGAGGGCAAAAGATAAAATACAATCCACGGTGGGATTTATTGGCTGAAAATCAAAATCTATCTAAAGTTAATTTCTGAAATAGTTAATGCTACTACAACATTCCTCAGTACTCTAAGCATTTGCTATTTATCTCTGCAGGTATAAGTATTAGATAGCATGCTGTAGATTTACTTGAATACTTCCTTTTAAAAATAAAAATTCCTCACAATTGAGCTTCCCTTTGCATATCAAGTAAAAGTATTAATTTCCATATTGAAAAAAATCTTACGCATTAAAGATTGTTTTTCAGAAACTAAATATACCACAAAGCAATTTCCAGTTGGCTATTAGGTGGCTGGAGGAAACTTGGTAGCTCAATAGATGGGGTGCAGGGCCTAGAATCTGGAAGGCAAATGGTCAAATCCAGCCTCAGACACTCACTGGCTGTGACCCCTCGGCAAGCCACCGGAGAAGGAAACGGCCAAATACTCCAGTACTTTTGCCAAGAAAACTCCATGGACAGCATTGGCATGCTTTGGACCACGGGCTCATGAAGAGCCAGACAAAATGCAACAACTAAACAACAACAAAAAGCAGTTTCAAGAGAGAAGTTAAGCAAATACAAGTTACCAATGTGAAAGAGAGAAACGCAACCGAGAATTTCAGCTGGAAGAACAGTCTGAAAAATAATATATAAACAGTCTATAAAATAATAAAGGTAACTAACAGAAGTAGGCTAAAATTACTGATCTCACTGCTTAATTCATATCTTTAATAAATAAAACATTAAGCAATATTTACTAACAATAACCTAAAACTACCCATCCATTTGCCCAGGTCATAACAGCTATCATCAGTTATTTTAAATCAACATGGATAATGATATAAACAAAACCTAAAAGCTACTTATAACTATACTGCATTGAAATATACTTTGAAATTATTCTATGGAAATATGAAAACTAAAGTCAGTTTGGTATTCTCAGCTCTACAAAACTAAACTCAACATTATCTTATTTTTTCCATGGTGATTCATGGATGTCAATGCTTTATCTAAACTAAGCTCATTAGGGTCTGAATTTCTCATATTCAAAGTGAAAATACTTTTCACACTCTTTTTTATGTAAAATATATAAAACAGTACCTTATATGTTGTGAGGGCTTAATAAATGTTTGTTAAATTAAATTGATAATATTTCTCTAATTACATGATCAATTCCTCTACTGAGTATAAATATCACAGATAATTTTAGTGGCCATATAAATTCTAATAAGACTCTACAACTTAGGTTTAAAAATAAAGTTTTTTGGGTTGTTTTTTTTTTTTTTGAGTGAGGGCTACTCTTTGTAACCCTCATATTTTATGGCTAGATTACTATGCAAAGCAGATTTCATTATGTTTATATGTGCAAAATTATAGAATTTCAAAGACTATCAGTAAAGATGAGCAAGAATTCCCCTACAAATGATCATACCACCTTTACTTGAAGATCGATGGGAAAGAACCCACCCTGTTCCAAGCTGGCCACTTCATTCCTGTATAATAACTCTTAGTTATTGGCAAGTATTAAGTGCCTGCATCAATCCAAAGCCATTTGCCATTTCTATCCCTTGCTTTTTTTTTTTTTTTTCTCTCTGTTCTCTAGGACTAATAAATTCGAGTTTTCTTCTACATGAAACCCTCCGGTTGATCACTTCTACCAGAGGTTTCCAACCCAGCCTCACACTAAACTGCTAGGGTAATGCAGTGATCCTTGATATCTGCTGGACACTGTGAAAGCTTCGAGGAGGCAGAACACAGCTCCCACCTGCATCCTCCTTTCTACAATGTTCTCAAATGGTGGTGTCCTAAGAAAGTTCAGAAAAGCAGAAGGCTGGGAGGAGAGGGACAGCTGGGTTTGAGAAGTCTGTGGAACATCTAAGATGATATGTCAAAGGGTCAGCTGGTAATGTGAGAGGGCACATGAGGAGAGAGGTTAGAACTGGACAGACAGACTGGAGGATCACAATTAGAAGCATCAGAGAGCCTTTTGACGTTCCTGACAACTCTGAAAAACAAGAAATCCTAGATGGGTCCCTGGTCTGCAATACTGAAAGAAGTTTCCATCACTGAAGTAGTCTAAACTGATGAGATCACAAATCAAAACTATTAATTACTTAATCCAGTTTCTTGGTGGACCTAAGCCATATAGGGAACTGAGGGGAAGAAGCAAGCAAAAGAAATATGTTGATCATCATATTCAATGAAAACCTATCAAGTCCGTCATAAGCAATGAAGAGTAATGAATTCAAATAATAACCTATTTGGAAGTTAATAAAGTAAAAAAAAAAAGAAAAGAAATATACACCATGATATATTTCAAATCTTTCTCTAAAAATTCAAGTTAAGGAAGTATTGGAAACCAAAACAAAGAACAAGAATGAAACATGTTCATTTTCAAGTGACGATTTCTTTGGCCTCATTTCCTTACATGTGAAAAGATAGATGCTATAGTATAAATCCTTTACCTTGCTAATGATCATAAATATAATGAATAAATATAATTCAAAACAAAAAAGGTAGAGAACTAGGTATGTCAAATATTACATAAAAACTTTTATTGCGTCACTCATTATAAATAAGCAAGGATGCTATTTTTATATCAAATTACTAGATAGTAATTGTGCTGGTTTCCTTTAAATAATAATCAATTATTTTAGGCCAAACTTAAAAACAACCTCAAACTTAATCTCCCAACCCTCTTTTTTTCCCCCCTGAAACCAATAAGTTGCCAGAGTGAAATACTACAGTAAGGGACTGGTCAAAAGAACAGGTTCAGAGACATAAGTTCTGCAATGCTCTGGGCTTTTCACTTTGAGTTAAGCCACTTTGAGTAATATATCAATTACACACTTGGCCAAGGAAGAAAATATCACATAAAGAACATTTCTACTCTCTAGAAGACTGGCTGGTCAATAATTGCAATTGTCCCTCCTTTGGAACAAAACTAGATCAAAGTCAAAATCCTTTCCTCTATCCTGTAAAAATGCCATTCCCTCTATGGCATTTCCTTACCAGTCTTTCCACCTCCTCACTTACCTAGCCAAAGTGTGACTTTCATATCCACTGAGGGGCCACACAAAGGAGGACTCTGGAGAGAAAAGATCCTACAAAGTATATCTTAGTAATCTGCATGTGGATTTGCAGCTAGGTGGTGCCACAAGGCAGAGTGCCAGTCCTGGAGTCAGGAAGACTCCGATTCATGGATTCAAATCTGACCCCAGATACCAGCTGTTTGATTCTGGGCAAGTCACTAAACCCTGTTACCTCAGTTCCTCATTGTTAAAAGAAGTTGGAGAAGGAAATGGTAAACTACTCCACTATCTTTGCCAAGAAAACCACAAATGGGAAACAACTGAACAACAAATGTTGATTCATAGAAAAATTCTAAAATATAATATGAAAGGAATATTAGTAAATATCTAAAGAGAAAACTTAGAAAGATGTGATACTTTTATGAAAAACAGAATATGAAATGATCCTTTCTTTTCTGACAGAATTATCAGATAAGTAAATGAGGAAAATTCTGATACAGTATACCCAGATTTTACAAAATTATTGACAAAGACATTCATTCTGTACTCTTTGTGGACAAGATACAGAGATTGGGACTAAATGATAGCACAATTAGGTTGATTCACAACTGGCTAAAAGACTAAATGCTAAAAAAGTTATTTAGTATAAACTTGGAAAATTTCCCAATGTATCTTAATGTGCTTGGTCCCATGAGGTTCAACATTTTTATGAATAACTTTCATAAAGACATGAAATGGCACACTTATTAAACTGACAGATAAAACAAAGCTGTAAGAGACAGCAAACACACTGGAAAGCAGAGCCAGAATTCAAAAAGAGGCTGGGGCCAGTTCTTTACCGGGAAATACAAAAAAATTTAAATTTAAAGCCCCACACAAGTTCAAAAAAAGTAACTTTATAAATGCAAGATGACAGAGCATAGAGAGAGTGGTTCATCTGAAAAAAGATGGGGGACCAAGATCACGGAGCTTCTGGGCAGGCGGGGACTCCCTGTTGTGGTCTCCTTGCTACTGCCAGGTTGCTCAGTGAGCCAGAAGGATGCCCTCAGTCTGGCCTCAGGCCTAGCCCTGCCTTTGCCTCTATCCTCTGGTGCCGCCTGGCTGCTCAAATTTAAGTCGGGGGTTAAACAGCTGCTAGCAACAAGTGGAGCTGACCAAAGCCAGAAAAGGCTGCCTCACGCAGGGCACGCAAGAGCCCTTAACTTGGAGCTCGTCAAAGGCTTGAAGCCCAGAGGCTGATGAAGTTACAGTGTACAAGACACAGGAGAAATCTCTCAAATTCTGTAATCCAGTGACTGAAAAACAGATGGGCTGCTTTAAGTAGTTCTCTTCAGCCCCAGCCCTGAAATCAGGAGGCCCCGAGTTCAAATCTGGCCTCAGACACTTAACACTTTCTAGCTGTGTGACCCTGGGCAAGTCACTTAACCCCAATTGCCTCAGGGAAAAAAAGTAGTTCTCACTTAGTGGACATCTTCATGCAATCTTTTTCACGTGTCGGCTTTTTGCCATTGCTGTCCTCTGATGGGTTTGTGTTCTGACCTCCCCTGTCACCACAGTAGCTTTCCCATCAGGGCTCTGCTCCCAAGGCACAAGGGACACGGTGCCAAGTTTGTTGGTTTGTTTTTTGGCCGAGTGCTGCACTGGCCCGGCCCAGCCCTACCTGTGGTGCTGGGGTTTGGGGCTCACAACTGGCCTTCTTTGGTCATGCTGGAGGTCTCGCAGGGGTCGGCTGACCTACTGACTCTCTGAGCCAGGGCGGATTAGCCAAGGCTGCTCTCACTTTGGCTAAGAGCCTCTCCCTCCATTCCCCATGCTGGGCTGTGTTGCCCCTACCCAATTCAGAGAGACCTTTCCTGAAGTCTTTCCAAAACATCTTAAGCTAGAAAAGTATTACATTCCCAATGTTTGTGGGTTCTGTCACTCCAAAATATGTCCAGAGGCTTGATCTAGCACTGATCTTGAGGGAAGCTGGGGAGAGCCCAGGCAACGTTCTGGCTTCTGTCTGCCATCCTGGCTCCATTTCTCTCCCCCCCCCCCAATCCATCCAATTTCTTAAAGAAGTCAAGTGAATTACAGGAAGAAACAGACAGCAAAACTCTACTAGTGAAAGACCTCAAATTCTCCCTCTCAGAACTTGATAAATCCAACAAAAGTATAAACAAGAAAAAACAATGGTAAATAGAATAACAGAAAAGTTAAGACCTTTGGAGAAAACTGAATGAAACCAGAAAAAAAAACAACATGCATTTTCTTAGCAGCACATGGCATCTACACAAAAACTGACCATGTATTACGGCACAAAATCTCAAAATTAAATACAGAAAGGTAGAAATATTAAATTTATTCTTTTCAGATCATAATGTAAAAAGATTACATTCAACAATGGATAATAGGAATATAGAAAAAACTTGAAAATAAATAATTGAATCCTAAAAAATAAAGGAGTCAAAGAACAAATCAAAGGAACAATCAATAATTGCATTAAAGAAAATGACAACAATTAGACAACATACCAAAATTTATGGGATTCAACCAAACCAGTACTGAGAGGAAAACTTATTTTTCTAAACTCCTGTATCAGTTAAGCAGGAAAAGACAGATTGTTGAACAAGGGATACAACTAAAAAAACTAGAAAAAGAACAAATTAAAAATGTCCTGTTGGAAATTTTCAAAATCAAAGATGAGATTAATAAGAGTAAAAGTAAACAAACAAAAATAAAAACAAAAAACCCTATTAAGCTAGTAAGTAAATCTAGGAGCTGGTTTTATGAAAACAAAACAAAAACAACAATAAGATAGCTAAGCCATTGGATAATTTGACTAAAAAAAGAAAGAAAACCAAATATCCAATATCAAAAATGAAAAGAGTAAAATCACCACCAAAGGAGAAAAAATTAAAGGAATCATTAGGAAATATTTTGCTTACTATTTGGCAATAAATCTAACAATCTGAGCAAAACTGATGAATATTTATGAAAATGTTAAGTTGTCTAGATTAATAGATCAGAAAATAGAATGACTAAATAACCTCATCTCAGAAAAAGAAAATGAACAAACCCCTTAAGGACTTCCCTAAGAAAAAATCCTCAGGTTCAGATGGGTTCACAAGTGAATTCTATCAAACATTTAAAGAACTATCAATGCAAACACTATATAAATATTTGGAAAAATAGGCAAAGGAGTCTCCTTTTATGACACAAATACGGTGCTCACACCTAAACCCAGAAGAGCTAAAACAGATTAGAAAATTATAGACCAATTTCCTTAATGAATGAAAATGTAAAAATTTTTAACAAAATACTAGCAAGGCAATTACATTAATATATTATACAGATTGTATATTATGACCAAGTTTGATTTGATATTAGGAAAACTATTAACATAATTGATCATATCAATAATAAAACATGAGAAATCATATAATTATCTCAATAGATGCTGAAAAAACTTTTGACAAAATACAGTATCCATTTCTATTAAAAAAAACAAACAAACTTCAAAACAAAAACAATAGAGAGCATAGAAATAAGGAAGCATTCCTTGAAATAATAAGCAATATTTATCTAAAACCAAAAGTAAGCATTATCTGTAATGGGGATAAGCTAAAAGCCTACCAAATAAATTCAGGTTTATAAAGCAAAGATGCCCATTATCACCATTATTATTCAATATTGTATTAGAAATGCTATATATAGCAATAAGAAAAGAAAAAAAGATGAAGGAATTAGAATAGGCAATGGGGAAACAAAACTATAACTCTTTGCATAATGATATGATGCTATACTTAGAGAACCTTAGAGAATCAACTTAAAAAACTACTTGAAATATTTTAACAATTTCAGCAAAGTTGCAGTATATAAGATAAACCCATATAAATTATTTGCATTTCTTTATATGACTAACAAACTCTACTGCCAAAGGACAGAAAAAAAATCCCATTTAAAATAAATATAAACAATATAAAATAATTGGGAGTCTACTTGCCAAAACAAATATAAACAGTGTCTCCCAATTATATAGATAGATAGATAGATAGATCATTCATGATTCTCTGGAAAATGTAACAAATAACCCTACTCAATGGCTCACTGATTACAAACATAATACAAGCCAGAAAACAGAGAGAAGTATGCTTGTCACAGTATTTGTAATTGTGATAGAAGAGATTTAACATGGAATACAAGACGAGGAGGGATTTCCTTGCGATGCTAAGGATCTCCAGATGTTTCTGTTTGCAGAGGATATTGAACTTGAGTGTCAAGGCATTGTAGAACCTCTTACAAGAAATCTGCCATCATTCCAAGGAGTCTGGTCTATCCATCCACAAATATAAAATGAACGGATGAAGCATGTCTCTACTGCCACGATCTGAACATGCATCTAAAATGGATATTCTATACAGTTTGTGTCCTATATCCTGTACATTTCCTATATATATTCTAAACATCTATGACAAACAATGCAGATGGTGGAAGAATGGGGTTCAGAGAGGAAAAGGAGAGGTGTTGGCTGGACTGCATTTGGGAAGATGAAAAACATTTTTACCGAATCTCAGTTTCCCACAATAGTAAAGGACTCCATCTTTTGAATTCAAACATTTTACTAGTGGTGTTGCATGGCAATACTTCCAAAGAACTAAGGAGCATCACATGGAGGGAATTAGAAAGGGATGGTGTGAATGTAAATAGGCTTCAGCACAAGCAACAAGGATGGTGAAGAACAAGGGTAAAGCACTGCCTGACAGAAAAAGAAGAGCTGATCATGTGGTAGGAAGGGACGATGAGAGTATGGCCAGAGTTCACTGGTGGCAGATTCCAACCTCGAGCGCCTCAGGAGGGCCTGTCCTGGGGCTGGGATGTGGGCTGCTGATGCACAGGACAAGAGAGCACGGACGGCTTGTGGGCAGCACTATGGGAAAGAACTGCAGAATCAATGAAATCACACATGTGTGTTGGCAGGAAGTCTGCTCAATTCTTCCAACAACTTAATTAGCATCCAAAATAGAAAAACTAGCAGAGAAGTTCAGCTCCAAGTAAAGACAGTTGGAGTCAGTGAAATAATTCTCTCCAAGACTGAAGAGGAGTCTTGTTCCAGTTAAGAAACTGATCAAAAGAAACAAGCATTTCACAATAGTTTCTCTCATTCAGCTAATAATATTTTGTTGATGTTTTCAGTACATCAAGACTCCATGATTTTAATGGTGTGGGTATATTCTATTAGCTCAACAGGAGGTAGTAACCTTTTACAACTTAATGGATATCTTGACAGTTGAAATGGTTAAAGAAAAATACATTCATTTGAAGCCAATTTGGGAGTGAAGGTGAAGAATGGAAGAAAAGAATTTTTTCCAGCTTGGTAGAATCTCCAAGATTTGGTGTTCTGTTAGCATATTCTTGAGTGGACAGAGTGCTGGGTCTGGAGTCAGGAAGACTCATCTTTATGAGTTCAAATTTGGGTGCAGACACTAACTAGCTATGTAACCCTGAGCAAATCACTTTATCCTGTTTACCTCTGTTTTCTCATCTGTAAAGTGGAAATGTATGAAGGAAATAGCAAACCACTCTAGCATCTTTGCCAAGAAAACCTCAAATGGAGTCACAGAGAGATACACAACTGAAAAATGAAAAAGGCAAATTTAACAAACAAAAAGTCCAACCACAATGAAGCAATGAATTACAACCTTATTGAATTATTATTACGTATTGGGAAATTATTAATAATAATGACCGAGTTTAACAGGATAGATCTAAAGGCCCTTTAAGCTTTAAGTTTACGATTCTAAGATCTTTAAAACTATCACATTATCATTGTTTATTGAAATGAGGAGTTACTAAAGAAGGTGCACAAGATTTTATGGAATCTTCAGTCATTCTGGTGACTTTCACTCAGAGACTTCTAGTATATTATGTAATCACAGGAATGACTTCATTTCCTAATCTGCGCAACTCTTCTGATACATATTATTACCTGGTTTAAGTAAAGCTAGCTAGATGCATTTCATAGAATGTGTAGAATAACATTTAATATACTTGAATACAATTGAGAATATTGCCTTGAAACAAAATTAAAAATATGATTTTGTTTTCAAAATTGAATATAGCTACAATGGACATTTTCTATTTAGATCATTATTTGGAGCAGAAAGAAAATATAGTTATGTTGTAATTTAGACCCAATCTGTTACTTCCAATATGGGAATAAAACTGAGCCTTAAACACTCAAAGGGCTTTATCTCACACAGCCCTCAACTCAACCTTCAGAAGTTGTGGGGTGAGAAGTGGTGTGAGGGAGAGTTATCATGAGAAAAGATTTTTAAAAAAAATGTTAATTGTCCTATCTGAAGACCAACTGTAGCATAATCAGAGAACAATATTTCAAAACTCTTGAGAATCAATGCCTTTTTCTTCATTAATTAAAGATAATTTAGAATAATGGTGCATAATCATATACAGGCTCTGAATCTTCTGACATTAACAACTACTGACTGAAATACTAAAACTTACTGAGCTGTCCAGCACATCCAGAATGTGACTACAGAGATTCAACAGCATAAACAGGGAGCCAATATGTTTGAATCTCATGCATAAAAGTTATCTTATTTTCCCAATATAGAGAAAATAAATAATGTTTTTAAAAGATTTAGATAAAATCAAAATGGATTCACCAGTTAATATGAGCAATAATAAATGAAAAGAGTTGTCTAATGTTTTAAATGACATGTTCTTTTCTAGAGGGGCTATTATCTTATTCTTCTTAGATTATTTATATATGATGCCAACTGAGACTCTTCAAAGCAACAAAATCCTTTCCATTGACATCAGCCAGTTAAACTTCTTCAGAAGAAAGTTCAACTTGGTTGCCTCAATCAAACTGCATAATTATGAAGGTAATTATGATGGAAGTGTGATTGTCCTCTAACCTACCCACCTCTAACTGGAAGGAAAGGGATTATTAGAACAGGACAGCTTCAGAGGAGATGAGGTATATGAAGAATTCTTTATTTTTTCTCTACTTATCCCATAACGCTGATCCCAAGTACCTGATATTCTCTCTCTTAAAGAAGAGTAAGGTCAGGTATTATTTCTCACTATTCATGTTAGTGATGCTCATCAGGCCAATGGAATGCTCCTGAAGCTTATTAAATGTCACTGTGCCTGCCATTTGTAATAAAGAAGATCCATTAGGGACCTTTTCAAGACCAGGATAACAAGTAACCACATTATTAACCATAAGTATTCCAATATATAAACTAGACCTCTAAATGCTGTCTGTTTATATTGAAAAGCAAAAACTGAGAAGTAACTGAATCATTAAATATTTTTACAAAGAAATATACACTATAATTTTCATTCAATCAACGATCCATTCATTTATTTATTAAATACTTATTATTAAGTATCTTCTGGAATCCAGGGGGAGCCAAAGAAAAATAAGATACAGTCCCTATCCCTGTAGAATTTGTCGTCTAATTAGCAACTTTTAAGCATACAGAAAAAAATCTTAATCTATAAATCTGAAAAAAAGAAAGATTGAAAGATCTTAAAAAGAAAAATATGATTCCAAAAGTACATCTACCTTTAAATCTATAATTTCATATTTTCAAAAAATTCTAGGATGGAAATAAGTACTCCTAATTGGTTCTAATGTACTAAATAGATTAAGAAAATAAAACCAACAAAATGTACAAAGTACTATTTCTAATAGGAACAATAAAGTATATCACATTTCAACAATATTAACAACTGAATAGTAAAAGTTGCACTAGAAAAGTATTACAGGTTAATGAGAAAGAAACATACACATGCACATACACACACACACACTCTCACACAGAGAGAGCACTGAAATCATCATAGCTACTATACCTTACTTTCTGTATTTAGTTGACTACAGAATATAAAAAAGAACATTAAAGCACGGAGAGAAGTGCATGTTGTTTTCCTATTAACATAAGTTTAAAATAACATAAAAGTACGTTAACATTTCCACAAATATTCTGAATTCTCAAAAGCAAGCACTATTTAATTTCGCCCCAAATTAACCTAAAAGTTTGGGTTTTAAAGACTACAATGTTTAGGGTGCAATCAATTTTCCATTCTATGAAAGCCTTTAAATCCTCCTCTTTCACCCAATTACTACTGTACTTAAACTAATGAAATTTAATTCTTATAGGAACAATACTACTCTGAAACGAGTTTTTTGAAAAATATAAGATTAAAAACTTGTATACAAAGAATAAACTCCAAGAGAAAAGATGCAAATAAAATGACTCTCCTAATCCTTTGTTTTTTATTTGCAAGTATAAAACTGAAGAGAAACAAAAGCCTGGAACACGGCATCTGTCATATCAGAATATAAAAAGATGATCCTGGCACAAAATGAAAAGCTCTGATTCATTTGCAAATCGAGCTGGCGTAACTGTCAAGAGTTAACAAGATAATCACTTGCAATCCTGCCTTCAATGGTACATTGCCCTGTTATTCCATTCAATAGGGCCGTTCTTTGGGGCACTAGATGAATGGTTTTCATTTCTAACTCACACAAAAAGTTACGGGGGAAAAATCCACGGGGCTTAAGAAAAAAATCCCTTTATGGGCATTATCTGCCGGTACTTGCTTTTAGGCAAAATGAGATATTTGGATACATCAGTGTCCATTCACTTCCTCTATTCCTTCAGGCCCTTGGTCTGTTTAAAAAAAAAAATCCAAAACATTTGGCATATGAGAGAAGCAAAAAAGCGGTCTTCTTTCTTTCTTTCTTTTTAAAGTATCAATACAGAGAAAAGAAAAATTCTCTACTAAAACAGTGAGATGAAAATAATACCATGGCATTACAGACTAAGGGAATAAAAATAATCAATCTTCTTGCTTTATAATAAATCATGTGACTTTCTTAGATCATCACCAACATTTTGGATGAAATGGAAATACTAAAAAAAAGATATCCTCTAAATGAAATTTTAGGACAATTTTTATATTGATGAAATTCTAAGTTTTAAAAAATGACATTTTAATCTAGTTGCCAAATTTTGTTATAAAAGTTTTTTTTTTAACTTTGCATTACTTCATAGAGGCTAACAGCAATTAATGCATTTGTGCTGTTAATTTTGAAAAAAGTATTTCCATTCAGTTTAAAAAACAAAACAGAAAGACCTCTGCAACTTTCTCTAAGAGACATGTTTAACATCAAGGAAACACTTAAGTACAGAAAAATACAAAACATTTAAGTTTAAAGTTATAAGAAGTTTCTATCTAAACATAAAACTATTAAATACAATTCAGTTCCACATTTTGCCCTTACAAAATACAGTTCTAAGAAGAAGTTATACTGAACTGCTCATTCTAATATCTGTTATTTTATTTTCAAAACAAAGGAATATGTTTACAATAATCAGCTATGTATGGAAATTTATAACTGTCTGATATCTCTAGCAACAGCAGTAATTAATCTTTTCCCATCCAGAAAGCCATATTGCTATGTATTTCTCATGTAAATTATATTCTCTAAGACCTTTTGATCTTCTTTATGATATTCTAACCCCTAAGCTTAAATTTGGATTTTGCAAGGTATAATTCAAATATCACAGTAAAGAAACAAAGCAAATTTAATTTTTTTAAACTCTCCAATAAATTCACAAGATCATGAATCAAAAAAAGTTGTAAGAAACTTAGTCATAATTACAGAATAAAAATTAAATAAAACCATGAAGATGGCTGTGTACCAATGATATTATATATATATATATGTTTGTCATTTATCTTTAAAAGTTTAAGAATATTTCTTTTTTCTGAGATTTCTGAACAGACATAAATAGGAAGTTTCCCACAAATAATTTCAGACAGTTTTGCAATTACAATTGCCTGATAATTTCAGCAATTAAAGATTACACTTAATTCTTGTGAAAATGATCTTTTCTAACTGCATGCAAGAAATGATGAATTTGCTTTTTTTTTTTTGAAAGTCCTATAAATATAAGCAACTTTGAAAAAATTCTGTAAATTTTAAATTCTCTTAGATTTTCAACCTGAAACTGGACTCTCTTTGCTCGTCAGATACTGAATAATTTCGATGGTCCCTTTCAGCTCTAAATCCTATGATCATAAAGATCATGTGGTACAATAATGGATGATAATGCATTGGGAATGTTTGTTATTCTCTATGTTAGCGGATGTATACATTTTGAGCACTGGGATTACTTCACTAGGGAGTGAGGAATATTCCTGGCCGAGTCATAAAGTGGCATTCTGACCCAACAAATCTCGGGTGCCCACCTGATCACTCTCAGGAGCACTGGTTTTGGATCTCCCGGGACTGGGCAAATTCATGAAGTGCAGACATTTGTTTCTTCAGCTTAGAGACAGCCTGCTGGGCTTGCTTTTCCTTGAGATCCCCAAGGTCACTCCAAGCCAGGCAGGGAATGTGAGCCCAGGTTGAGGACGGGCCCACGAGCTGGGCAGCAGGCAGGGTGCTGGAGGGGAGGGCCTGGCCAGCACAAAAGCTTCATGGAACTCTGATCAGATCCCGGACTCCAACAGGCAGCCCACTGTCCTGGAGACTTATGCATGCAGGGAGCCCATCACTGCCAATCCACTGAGACCAGGCAGCCCAAGTTCTTTGTTTAGGGAGGTGATTTTAAATACTAGGAGGCCAAATTGGTAAAGTCAGCTTTGGCTCTTGGCATTCTGGGGTAGAATTTTTCTGGGATGCTGAAGCAGAATATGTGACCTTCCATTCTACAAATATAACATCTGATTGAATACATCTCAAATGGTTTAGCATGGGATGATCCACCCAATTTCTCATCTATTTTGATATAAAGATATTTTTTATTTTGGCAAAAGCAGGGATTTGGGAGACAGAATACTTGGCAAATAAATTCTTTCCATTTCTTTAGTAAAGAGGTTCTGAAGTTATTCAAGGTTTGGGGGGAGAGAGGGGAATTTTGCAAATTGTTTCTTTTACAGTCTCCTAAAAAAATATAATCATGTGTCTGATGTTCTTTAGAAAATCCTGATCATAAGTGAACAAAATAAGAGCACGTTTTTCTGAAAATCCTTAAGAGTACTACCACTGCTATCATTCATGTGAGTAAGGGCAGCAAAACTTGACAGGAATTAATGGCAGCAACAGGTTTTTGGTCCTATGCAGTCTCCTGGCAAAGTGACAAATTTTAACTCAACAATCACTCTCAGCAGTTATTTTTGGAAATCACACCAAAGATATTCACACTAAACTATGAAACTATTTAAGGGTCTATTTAAAAAAAAAGTTTTGTTTCAGTTCACCAAGAAAAATATAATTAGGCTGCAAATTTTACTTCATGAACCTAAGCATATTAATATTATAGTAATATATTGTACAAATAATATGTATTAATATATGTTATAATATTGATATTATCATTATCCCTCCAGAACTTTCACACTAATATATAACAGATGCTCATTTTCTAAAATCATAAAGTTATTTAAAAAAGAAATCATTTATCAATTAAGAACAATTCATTAATCAAAAACTTTGAATATTCTTAAAATGAAATTTAGCTTGTCTATATAGAATGAAAATATTTATAACCACATCTTTACTACATATGCAAGTAAATATATCTACTGATAAACATGCATTTGTATGAGAATAAACAACACAAACATTAGATACAGTGTAGTAGGATGGAAATACCAATGAGAGGGAAAAAGAATGGTCAAAGTTAAGACAAGTTTTGTTTGGTCTTAGTTTTGCTACAAAAAAGTTATGTGACTGGTAAAGTCCCTTTAAATGAGGGTTAAACAAATGATCTCTAAGAATCTTTTGGGGTTTAAAATTCTATGAATGTATAACATAAACTCAAGCATGTGTTATATACATACACAGGGTGTGTGTGTGTGTGTGTGTGTGTGTGTGTGTGTGTGTGTGTGTGTGTGTGTG
>JAJPUD010003835.1:147979-180907 GCA_023553655.1 Myrmecobius fasciatus | reverse complement strand
GTGTGTGTGTGTGTGTGTGTGTGTGTGTGTGTGTGTGTGTGTGTGTGGAGAAAAAGGCAATGACTTTGTCAGAGATAGGAAATGCCTCCTATCCAGAATTCTGATACCTGGCAATCCTAAGTATCTGAGAAACAACAATGACCACAGAGGAAGTTTAAAAATAAGGATATTATAAAAGGTGATGCACTAAAATCAAATGAATTATAATCTTCAGAGACAGTCAGGCCTTCACTTAAAAGTCTAGTTACTACTACTTTATCCACAATATTAAACAAGCTTTATAGGGTATATTCCAGGTCTAGCACACATCAGAAAAAAAGTAGATACAAGTATTCAAAACATAGTAGTCAGGGAAAGTTCAGTATAATGTCAAAAAGTTCCCTGCATTTCAATATTTCTTAAGGGAATCACAGTATGACAGCTTAGTAAAAGAATATTCCATTTAATTCAATAAATATGCATGAAACATCCACTATGGATGTTACCATGCTAAGCACTGCAGATAAAATGATGAAATGATATAAACCCTAATCTCAAGGAATTACAATATGAATAAAGATACTTTACTTAAGAAGGCAGGGAAGTATTCTATCCATTATCAAAAACCTTCCCCACAAAATGGTTGGAAAAAAAAAAACAAAAAACAAAAAAACTTTTGCCATGCAAAAGGAGAAACTGTAAGTGATTTTAGAAATCACAATTCCACGGGATTCTGGATAATTGAGATTTTTCTAAATAGAGCTAAAGTGTACACATATAGGGAGAAAATTTGTGGGAAGCAACCATAAAATAAAGCAAGCCAAACAATCCTTGGTCCATTATACTGTAAGAAAAAAGGAAGGAAAAAGCAAAATTCTTATTCCTTTTGAGAAAAACTGTCATCTCAACAATTTTCACATAATTTGACAATTCTTAATCCATGATTTTCAATGAAACCTAAATATTTTTGTATTTCAAATGTCTAGTAGAGTGAGAGACATATAGAAGGCTATTTCTTTAAAAGTAATTTTTCACAGATATTCTGATTTATACAGCACCAATGAATTCCTTCCCCTATCCCTCTCCAGGAGCCATCCATACCAAATAACAAAGTAGGTTGTTGTTGGGGTTTTTTTTTTGGGGGGGAAGGGAGGGAGATTGAGGGGGTAAAAATCACCGCAGCGGATTGATACATTAAGAAAGTTCCAGAGGTTGACCAGAAAGCTCTGTCTCCTGGGTCAAAGTGAAGAGCCATCCAGTATAGGGCACAATTGGACAAGTCAGCAGAAGGCTTTTGGGAGACCGAATTAATTGGTGGCAATGGCTTCCATAGCTTCCATAGCGTCCAGCTCACAAACAGTAAAAGGGTAAATAGCTGGTCCGAAGATTACAGAAGATCCTTTGAGGGCAGTAGGAGAAGGACTGTTCCACTGTTGAAGTCCCAAGGCAAAGTGGAGCACTAGCAGGACTGGTACCCTGGACAGCTCCAGACAAGAAAAACGAGTCCTTGGGGTCACTCATAGACCATACCACAGGCCCAGAGAACAATGACTACCCTTCTCCTGGTATCATACCATCCTGGAAGAACTGAAAATTCACACATCCCAGAATTACCTCTAAAAAAACCTGAAGCTTGGGACTTTACCTCCCTCTTCCCCCAAAACAGAACCTAATTTTTAACATATAATTAAAAGTCAATACATAGGCTAGAAAAATGAGAAGACAACAAGAAAAAAGGGCCTGACCTTAGAAAGTTAATATGGTGGCAGGAAAGATCAAAATACAACTTCAGAAAAAGACAACAGCTGAATGCAAAGCATCAAAGAAAACCCTTGAATTGATCTCAGATCTAATCCTCTCCCTTATTCCTGGAAGAGCTCAAAAGATATTTTAAAAATCACCTAAACTAATCTATCTATTTAGTGCTATACCAATCAAACTCCCAAGAGATTATTTAACTGAACTAGAAAAAATAACGACAAAATTCATCTGGAAAAACAAAAGGTCAAGAATTTCAAGGGAATTAATGAAAAAAAAATGCAAATGAGGGTGGCCTAACTGCACCAGATCTAAAACTATATTATAAAGCAGTGGTCACCAAAACCATTTGGTACTGGATAAGAAATAGAGTAGTGGATCAGTGGAATAGGTTAGATTCACAGAACAAAATACTCAATGACAATTGTAATCTAGTGTTCGATAAACCCAAAGACCCCAGTTTTTGGGATAAAAACTCACTATTTGACAAAAACTGCTGGGATAATTGGAAACTAGTCTGGAAGAAATTAGGCATTGACCCACACCTAACACCATATACCAAGATAAGGTCAAAATGGATTCATGATCTAGGCATAAAGAATGATATTATAAACAAATTAGAACAATGTAGGATGGTTTACCTCTCAGACCTGTGGAGAGGGAAGGAATTTGTGACCAAGGAAGAACTAGAGGTCATCATTAATCACAAAATAGATAAGTTTGACTATATCAAGTTGAAAAGTTTTTGTACAAACAAAATGAATGCAGACAAGATTAGAAGGGTAGCAGTAAACTGGGAAAATATTTTTACATCCAAAGGTTCTGATAAAGGCCTCATTTCTAAAATATATCGAGAATTGACTCAAATATATAAGAATTCAAGCCATTCTCCAGTTGACAAATGGTCAAAAGATATGAACAGACAATTTTCAGACGAAGAAATTGAAACTATTTCCGGTCACATGAAAAGGTGCTCCAAGTCACTATTGATCAGAGAAATGCAAATTAAGACAACTCTGAGATACCACTACACACCTGTCAGATTGGCTAAAATGACAGGAAATGATAATGATAGCTGTTGGAGGGGATGTGGGAAAACTGGGACACTGACACATTGTTGGTGGAACTGTGAAAGGTTCCAACCATTCTGGAGAGCAATTTGGAGCTATGCTCAAAGAGTTATCAAACAGTGCATACCCTTTGACCCAGCAGTGTTTCTACTGGGCCTATATCCCAAAGAGATTTTTAAGGAGGGAAAGGGACCCACATGTGCAAAAATGTTTGTAGCAGCCCTTTTTGTAGTGGCAAGAAACTGGAAATTGAAAAGATGCCCATCAATTGGAGAATTGCTGAATAAATTATGGTATATGAATGTTATGGAATATTATTGTTCTGTAAGAAATGACCAACAGGAGGATTTCAGAGAGGATTGGAGAGACTTGCATGAACTGATGCTGAGTGAAATCAGCAGAACCAGGAGAACATTATACACAGCAACAAGACTATACGATGATCAATTTTGATGGACATGGTTCTCTTCAACAATGATGTGATTCAAACCAGTTGTTCTGCGATGAAGATAGTCATATACATCCAGAGAGAGGCCTGTGGGAACTGAGAGTGAACCACAACACAGCATTTTAACGCTTTCTGTGAATATTTCCATGCATTCTGTTTTCCTTCTTAGGTTGTTTTTTTTCTTCTTCTCTTTCTAGATCTGATGTTTCTTGTGCAGTAAGATAACTGTATAGATATGTATACATGTATTGTACTTGTCATATAATTTATCCTATCTAGCATGTATTAGATTACCTGTCATCTAGGGGTAGGGGGCGGGGGGAGGGAAAGGAAAAGCTTGGGAAAAAAAAGTTTTTTTGCAAAGGTCACTCATATGTTTTGCAAATAAAAAGCTTTATTAAAAAAAAAGATATTTTAAAAATCAGTTAAGAAAGGCACAGGAAAAATCAGAGTAATACAAGAAAAAAAATTTTAAAGGTTGCCCACTATCACCATTATTATACAATATTGTATGAGAAAGAAGCTTTAGCAATAAAAGAAGAAAAAGAAATGAAAGGAATTGGAGTAGGTAATGAGGAAACCAAATCATCACTCTTTGCGTAGAATATGATGATATACTTAAAGAATCCTAGATATTCAACTAAAAACTATTAGAAACAATTCACAACTTTAGCAAAGCTGCAGGATACAAAATAAATTCACATAAATCATCAGCATGTTTATATGTTACCAACAAAGTCTAGGAGCAAGAAATACAAAGATAAATTACATTTAAAATAACTGTAGATAATATAAAATATTTGGAAGTCTACCTGCCAAGACAAAGTCATGAATTACATAAACACAATTTCAAAACACTTTCCACACAAATAAAATCAAAAGAAAATAATTTTAAAAGAGTCAACAGTTTGGTAAAGGAAGCACACATGTGTGTACATACAAATTCTGAAGAAAACGACACCTTAAAAAATAGAATAGGCCAAATGGTTAAAAGAGGCATACAAAAAAATCCACTGAAAACAAATTCTTAAAAATGCAGAATTGGCCAAAGGGAAAAGGAGGTACTAAAGAAAATGATTCCTCAAAAATTATAATTAGACAAGTGAAAGGTAATGATTCCATGAGGCATTAAGAGACAATAAAACAAAATAAAAAGAATAAAAAGAATAGAATAAAATGTAAAATATCTCATTGATAAAATAATGGACTTGAAAAAAAAACATCCAGGAGAAATAATTTAAGAATTGTGCTACTTAAAAGCTAAGATCAAAAAACGCATTGACACATCAATTTTTAAGGAATTATCAAGGGAAACTTCCCTTATACCCTAGAACTGGAGGCTAAAATAGAAACTGAAAGAATCTGCTGATCATCGACTAAAAGCGATTCCAACATGAAAACTCCCAGGAATATTGTATCAATTTCTAGAGCTCATAGGTCAAGGAGAAAATACTGCAAGGGACCAGAAAGAAACAACTTGAATATTATGAAGACACAGACAGGATAACAAGATTTAGCAGCTTTTACATTAAAGGATCGAAAGGCTTTGAATATGATATTCTAAGAGCCCAGCTTCTTAAACCATGGTTTAAGACCCCATACGGGGTCTTGTAATTGAATGGGGAGGGGGAGTCCACAAAATTTTAACTTATTATTAGCAAATGTTTGATTCATATACCTATTTTACACACCTCCATTCTTGGAATCATGTAAAATTTTCTTAGGCAAAAAGTGATTATAAGTGAGAAAAGTTTAAGAAGCTCTGTTCTAGAGGACAAAGGAGCTGAGACTACAAGCAAAAATCACCTACACGGAAAAAGTGAGTATAATGCTTTAGGAGGGAAAATGGAGATTTAATGAAACTGAATGCCAAGCACTCCTGATGAAAAGAGTAGAGCTGAACAGAAAAATCTGACTTTAAATATAACACTCAAGGGAAGCATAACAAAGGTAAACAGGAAAGAGAAACCAAAAAGGATTCAATAAGGAAAAATTGTTTATATTTCTACATGGGAAGGTGGTACTTGTAATTCCTAAAAACTTTCTCATGATCATGGCAATGAGAAGGAGGATAATATAGCCAGAAAAGGCAAGGGTATAAAGTTGACTATGATGAGATGATATCCACAATTACAAAATAAAGAGGTGAGAAAGGGAAATGTGCTGAGAAAAGTGAGAAAGGAAAGGCATAATGGGGGTATTTATCTCACATAAAAAAGGTGCGAAATCATTTTTATAATGGAGGAAGAGATGGAAAGAGAGTGGAAGGCAATGCTTGAATCTTACTCTGCTCAGAATTGTCTCAAAGAGGGAATAATATACACACTCAGTTGAGTATGTAAAATCATTTTACCCTATAGGGAAGTAGGGGGAGAGGGATAAATGAAGAGAAAGGAGGACTGACAGAAGGAAGACTGCATTGAGAATGGTTCTGGTCAGAAGCAAAACACTTTTAAGAAAGGACAGAGTGAAGGAAGAGAAAGAGAAGGATAAATATGGGGAAAGGTAGGATGGAGAGAAAAACAGTAATTAGAACTGTGAATGTGAATGGGATGAATTCACCCATAAAATGCAGAGTAGATTATGTAATTTAACATAGAGAATGGCACTCTAAGCAAACGAGGAACATGGAATAGTTTACCTGTTAGATCTATGGAATGGCGAAGAATTTATTACTAAACAAGAGAGAGAGGGCATTACAGGATGTAAAATGGATAATTCTTATTACATTAAATTAAAAAGTTTTTCACAAACAAAATCAATGCAACATCAATTAGAAGAATAGAAAACGTAGCAAAAAGGTTTTTACACTGTTTCTCTGACAAAGCCTCATTTTTCAAACATATAGAGAAGTGAGTTAAATTTATAAGAATACAAGTCATCCCTCAATTGATAAATGGTCAGGCAGTTTTCAGATGAAATAACCAAAGATATCTATATGTATATGAGAAAAATGCTCTAAAATCACTTATTTTTAGAGAAATACAACTTAAAAAAACTCTGAGATATCATCGTATACCCATCAAATTGACTAATAGTACAAAAAATAAAAAGGAAAATGACAAAAGTGAAAAAGGATGTAGGAAAACTGGACACTAATGCACTGCTAGTAGATTTGGGAACTGATCCAACCATTCTGGAGAGCAATTTGGAAATCTGCTTCAAGGACTATAAAAGTATGCTCTGACCCAGCTAAACTACTTTTCAGTTTGTATTCCAAAGAGATCACAAAAATGAGGAAAGGACTTCTGTACAAAAATATATATAGCTGCTTTTTTTTGTGGTGGAAAAGACTTGAAAATGGAGGGGATAACCATCAATTGGGGAAGGACTGAGCAAGTTATGGCATCTGGCTATAATGGAAAACTATTCTGTTATAAGAAATGACGAGCAGGAGGCTTTCAGAAAAATCCAGAAAGATTTACATGAAATGATGCAAAGTAAAGTGAGTAGAACCAGAAGAACACTATATCCAGTAACACAATATTGTATGATGATCAACTGTGAATGAATTAGCTATTTTCAGCAATACAATGAGTTGAGATAATTCCAAAAGACTCATGATGAAAAATACTATCTCCCTTTAGAGAAAGAACTGAACCTAGATCAAAGCATACACATATTTTTACCCTCTTTGTTTTTGTTTTCCTTTTTTGGTCTGTGTTTTCTTTCACAAAATCATTAATATAGAAATATAATGTTTTCCATTACTGAATATGTATAACCTATTATCAAACTGCTTGCCTTTTCAAATGAGGGAAGGAGAGAATGGAGAGAGGGAAAGAATGTTTTGAAAAATGAGTGCAAAAATGCCTTTATATATAATTGAGAAAAAATTAAGAATCACAAAAAAGAATCTGCAAAATAAACATTTTAATAGCAAATATCTAAAATGTCCCCCAAGATCTTACAAATCATTCCTGTGGAAAACATATGGTAACAACACTAATCCTGTCACTACTTTCCCTTTAATCCTAATATTTTCAACTCAATCATGATGCTTTTCAGTTTATTCTCTCTTATTTTCATGATAACTGGCATAATTTTTGCATCACATCAGAAAAGAGTCCTCACTAGAGAGTAAGTATAAACTCAATAAACATTTATTAAGCGCCCACTGTGTGTTAAGCACTATGGATGCCAGGACTGACAAAAGCCAGAACCTGGTCTCAAAAGCTCACAGTGTAATGGGGAGACAAACTGCAAACAAGTACATAGAAACAAGCCATATGCAGAATTAATAAGAAAGAATCAACAGGGAAGGCACCAGAATTAAGAATGGGGAAAGCACTCCTGTGGAAGGCAGGATATTTGCTGGGACTTGAAGGAAGTCAGGAAGCAGAGAAGATGAAAGTGCCTGGAGAAGAGAGGAGAGCCGGGAGGCTAATGTCGCTGGGTGCACCGGGGGATGTGTGAGCCAGAATAAGAAGGGCATGGTTATGGAAAAGGGACCTGAATCCAAACAGAGGCTTTGATATCAGTCAATATAGTTTGTGTTGAGCCTGGAGGTGAAAGGCAGTCATTGGAGTTTACTGAGTGGAAGGCTAGAATGGTCGGCTGAGTTTTGGGGAGATCGATAGAGGACTGGTGGGGAAAGGGAACAGTCAGGCAGGCGGGGAAGGCTCCCATGAGATGCTCATCACTGCCCATGGCCGGGGCCACCATCGGAGTCCTTCCTGTTCCTCAGGCTCCATCTCCTTCCTCCAGAGCATTTCCTTGCGGCCACCCCCTCCCCTGTCACTGGATTCTGAAAACCACTATTCATTTTAAACCTAGACACTATTTTTGAGGAATCATAAATGAACACAAATCTACTAGAAGTAGAAAGCAAAGTTATAATAGAAGGAACCTACCAATAACTTCTGGAAAGAAAGGACAAAGAAGAGTCCCAGGGATGTCATAATCAAAATCTAATATATCAAAGAAAATTTACTTCAAGAATGTAAAAACAGGCAGGAAAAACCTCAAGTAACCACAGTCAAGATCACACAAGAGAAGGCAGCTGCTACTAAAACACAAAAGAGATTTTGGAAGGTTCCAACCTTCCAAAAAGCAAAAAAGAAAGTTTTACAAGAAAGACTTAACTTGCCAGTTCATTTGGAAGAACAAAAGGTCAAGGATCTCAAGGGGATTAATGAAAAAAAGGCAGATGAAGGTGGCCTTGATATACCAGATCTAAAACTATATTATAAAGCAGCGGTCATCAAAACTGTTTGGTACTGGCTAAGAAACAGAGCAGTGGATCAGTGGCACAGGATAGGATATCAGGACAATCTAGGCAATAACCTTAACAATCTAGTATTCGATAAACCCAAAGACCCCAGCTTTTGGGATAAATACTATTTGGCAAAAACTGCTGGGAAAATTGGAAACTAGTGTGGAAGAAATTAGGGCTTGACCCTAACACCACATACCAAGATAAGATCTAAATGGGTTCATGATCTAGATATAAAGAGGGACTTTGTAAGCAAGTTAGAGGAACGTAATATAGTTTATCTCTCAGACCTGTGGAGATGGAATAAGTTTATGTCCAAAGAAGACCTGGAACTCCTAATTGAACACCAGATGGATAATTTTGATTATCTTAAGTTAAAAAGTTTCTGTACAAACAAAACAAATGCAGACAAGATTAGGAGGGAAGCATCAAATTGGGAAATCATCTTTACATTTAATGGTTCTGATAAAGGCCTCATTTCTAAAATTTATAGAGAATTGTCTCATATATATAAGAATTCAAGCCACTCTTCAATAGATAAGTGGTCAAGGGATATGAACAGACAATTTTCAGATGATGAAATTAAAACCATCTCTAGTCATAGGAAAAGTTGCTCCAAATCACTATTGATCAGAGAAATGCAAATCAAGACAACTCTGAGATACCACTACACACCTGTCAGATTGGCTAAAATGACAGGAAAAGATAACGATGAATGTTGGAGGGGATGTGGGAAAAGTGGGACACTAATACATTGTTGGTGGAACTGTGAACGGATCCAACCATTCTGGAGAACAATTTGGAGCTATGCCCAAAAAGTTGTCAAACTGTGCATACCCTTTGACCCAGGAGTGTTTCTACTGGGCCTATATCCCAAAGAGATCTTAGAGGAGGGAAAGGGCCCCACATGTGCAAGAATGTTTGTGGCAGCCCTTTTTGTAGTGGCTAGAAACTGGAAACTGAAGGGATGCCCATCAATTGGAGAGTGGCTGAATAAATTATGGTATATGAATGTTATGGAATATTATTGCTCTGTAAGAAACGACCAGCAGGACGATTTCAGAGAGGCCTGGAGGGACTTGCATGAACTGATGCTGAGTGAAACGAGCAGAACCAGGAGATCATCATACACAGCAACAACAGTATTACATGATGATCAATTCTGATGGACATGGCTCTCTGCAACAAAGAATTGTCTCAAACCAGTTCCAATTGTTCACTGAAGAAAACCATATACACCCAGAGAGAGGGAAATGAAATATGGACCACAACGTAACATTTCCATGATCTCTATTGACATTTGCTTGCATTGTGTTGCCTTTCTCTGATTCTTTTTTTTTCTTGTAGATAGGATTTTTCTTGCATAACTTCTCAAGCATTTCAACATTATTAACATGTAGTGGACTTCCTGCCATCTAGGGGAGGGGAGGGGACTGGGGGTAAAATTTGTAATGGAAAGCTTTGTAAAGATCAATGTTGGGGAACTACCCATACATATGTTATACAAATAAAAAGCTTTAATAAAAAAAAAAAAAAGACTTAACCTGCCCTGCAAAGTTAAATATAATCCTATGGGAGAAAATGGACCTTCAATGTAATAGATGATTTCAAGCATTTCTGATGAAAATGTCAAAGATGAGTAGAAGTTCTTTTCCAGAGGAATCTAGAAAGATAAACTTACTTGGTCAACTAAAACATGCTAAATGATGACTCTGGGCTAACATTCTAAGAGTAGAAAAAGAAGTGTCCCTTCAGGATCTTAGTATCTCCAAAAGGTATACTATGGGAGTTAAATAGGGGAAAAAAAAAAAGATCCAGGAATTCATTGGTTCCATTTTGAAATTTTAAAGAGAATTACGAGAATGAAGCATAAAAGGAGGAAAATACTAGTATGGATACTAGTATGGAGAGGAGAAATAAGCAAAGTAGAACCTGCTCCTTTTCAAAACTGGAATACACAGGAGAAAATATGGAGAAAATTTAGAATGGATATCAGATGAACTTGTGAACATATCTGAAATAGCCAAAGATAGGTTGAAAATACAATCACATATGAATACATACTCCCCTACTTCCACATATCAATTTGGTGTAGAAATACAAAAACCTTAACATGGAAACAAGAAGATATGGAAGGATGGGGGAAGGGGCAGTTAAAAAACCCCACCAAAATTGGTGAGGAAACAACACAAACATCTTTCTGATCCTGAAAAAGGAAGTAGGAAGAAGAAAGAAAGCAAAAAATCAGAGTCTATGGAAATGACAATAAATCTTAAAACAGTGAGATGAATACAGAGAATCCTAGATCGTATGGATAGTAATGCATAAAAGTATAGCAAACTGTGGAGGAAAACAAACAAGGGACCAAAGTCAAGATTACACAAGACCTAGCAGCTTCTACTATAAGTGGCAGTGAATCTTGAGATACTGTATTCCAAAAGGTAAATGATAGAGGCTTATAATAAAAAATAAAACTGAGGATAATGTTATGGGGGAAAATAGACTATTAATACAGAAAGTACTTGATAAGGATCCCTGTAGGCAGCAAAAAGACTTTGAAGACCACAAATTAACACTATTTACATTTTACTGCATTTTTGATTATTTTGTTAAATATTTCCTGATTACATTATAATCTAACTCAGGCCATAATTCAGAGTGCAGAGCTGATGGACACAAAGTATATTTATTTTGCTTGACTAGGCTTATTTTTACAAAGGTAACCCTAACTCACCTCTTTTTTTACTCTTGGTTAATTGGTGGAGAAGTGTTAGCAACAACCAATATATGATCATTTTAAAATGCACAGAAGAGAAAAAAAGAGAAGTATATAAACAGAGATAAACAAGATAGTTTTAAAAATAACTTGGAAAACTGATGATGTACTTTGAAATAACCCAAGTAGTATAAAAAATGAGATTTGTGGTTTTTGTGTTCTGTTGTGTATATGGAAATGCTCTTTTTCTTAGTATTTAAGTTCAAAAAAATTCTAATTAACATGAAAAAAATCCTCTTTTCCAAACCCTATTTAGCATATTAGGTTATATCCATCTTTCATCTAATCATTATAATTGAAAATTTTAAGATACTTCTCTTATGTCCAAGGTACCCACCATTTCTACTTCAGAAATTAGAGTTCTTCTTATTGTCCAGAAAGTCTTAAATAGCAATAATGCATCCTCTGCATTTTTGTTTTACAAGATTAAATTGTTATTAAGTAGAACTAAGAATATACTAGCTGTGTTCAACATGGCAGAAAGTACTTAAAACAGATTTCTGACTAATTAAAGCTTCTAAGTCACTCTCATATAGGTTTTTAAGTTGCTTCTTAAAGTTCACATCTAATAGAGTAAGGTATAAGAAGACTACAAAAAAAGGGTGTAGAATACAGAGCTTCGAATGCCCAAAAGGTGATTTTATGTTGATTTTGAAGGCAATAAGGAGCCATTAGACATGGTAAATGACATGGTAAAATCCATGCTTCAGAAAGCTCAATTTGACAGTTGACTGAAGAATGAACTGGAGTCAGGGAGAGACTTGAGGCAAGAAGACCAACCAGGATGCTATTGTAAATGTCTATGCACAAAGTAATTTTGGACCAAGGCAGTGGAAATGGCAGAGGAGAAATGGGATGTACTGGAAAGATGATGCAAATGTGAAATCAACAGGCAAGGCAATAGAGTGGATGTGGGGAGAAGACAGAGGAGGGGTAGGAGATTTCAAGGCTGGACGGCTGGAGAGATGATGGTGTCTTCCATGGGAAAAGATAAAATGTTCCATTTGGGACATGCTGAGTTTAAGCTGTCTATGGGGCATACAATTTAAGATGTCTAAAAGTTAGATGAAGATGCAAGACTGGGAGTCAGCAGAGAGGTTAAAGCTAGATGAGTACATCAGAAAATTATTGACAGAGATGTTAATTGAATCCATGGGATCCGGTAAGATCACCAAGTGAAAGAGTATATAAAGAGAGAAGAAAATAGGGTCCAGTACAAAGTTAAGTAGGTACAGCCTGAAGATCCATCAAAGGAGATGGAGAAGAAGCAATCAAAAAGTTAAAAGAAGAGCCAAAAGAAGAGCTGTGTGGTGACAATCTAGAGAGAAGAGAGAACCTAAGATGAGAGAATGTTTGACAATGTCAGAGGCTCAGAGAGGTCAAAAAAGACAAACACTGAGAAAAGGCAATGAGATTTGGTCACAAGGGGCCTCATCAGAGATGTTCTCTCTTTGGTCCATCACAAAATTCTGCTTTCTTTTTACTATCTTGTTACTTTGTGTGACAGAAAGGGCAAGCATTGTGATGATTCTCATCACTACAGATCTGCTTTGAAGAATGCACTCTGTTTACCAAGAGTCACAAAGCTAGAAACAGAAGAGCCAGCCAGGAATAGAATTCAGGTCTTTAGAGTCCTAGGAGAATAAACAGGCTTTCTACTAAATCACAGTGTTTCCCATTAACCAAATAGCTCACATGATTGTTCTAACAGGTATACATGCCAAAATCAATTCTTTCAGCTTCAAATTAAAATGGTAATCAGACTCCATTTATCCAAGATTTCAATAATCATTAAGATCACAGGTGAAGACAAAACTTCAGTTTCTGATGATCAACTAAACTCAAATGTCATGACAACCTGACTAAACTCTCTCAAACTCCCTTTTAAACCTATAGATGAGCAAACAAGACACAAACACTAATATATGCTACAAGCACAGGTCTTCTCTGAATAGCTGGGATCTTCAACAGCTTCAGCTGCAATACAAGCCATTGAGCCATGGCTACTGCAAGCTAATTTGAATAATCAATATGACAACCTTGTTTTTCTAATGCAAACAGGATTGATACAGTAAGGTGTCTCACAGCCACATCACAGTCATGGCCTCTTTTAACCCCTAATTAGATTTAGGCGATTATCCCTGCTCTTCCTTACAAGTGTACAGCTTGGATAAGGGATGACAAAAGCGATCTGCCACTTACTCAGCTTTTGCAGACTGCAGGTTATCCAGAGAGATAGAGAGTAAGATCAGCAAACAATTGCTATTCATATCATCATCTACAGTGTTAAGATAGCCACAGTTTCCATACAAACTAAGTGAAAATAGCCCAAAGCATTAGGTAAATGCAGACTGCTTAAGAACATCAGGGTAACACAGATGGAAATTCATGGTGATATTGGGGAATTATGTCTAAATCAAACTGGTTATCATAAAAAGAAATGATTAGTCCATGATCTTTCTAACAAAATTAAGGGTTTCAATTTCACTTTATGATTTATTTGCCAATGAAATTTGATACTGATTCTTCAAAACACATAAGTAGAAAGCCTAACTGAAAAAGTTCACGTCAAAATACTCAGTTGGCAAAAAATCATATACATTTCATCCTTACTGAAAATATTCCTAAAATGCAAAACTGCAAGATGTTCTTCTTCATCATATAGCATAAACTGATTTAAACAATAAAAAAATTATATTTCAGTAATCTGACTGTCTCCAAAGCTTTTGGTTGAAGGCATCATGAATGGATTTTTAAATTTTATTTCTAAATAAATACCTGAATATAAATGGATAAATGACGGTAGTGACAAAGGGAGGGTGGTGAGAAAATGGTTCAGGCAGGTCTGCACAACAGATACACTATAGACAATAAACTATCAACACAGAAATTTCATGAGCTTTCTCTGTGCCAATTGGAATCAAATGGTCAAAGTTTCCATTGAGAAAGAAGTTGAAACCATTTAGTATATTTCATAAAATGAAATCATAATGGAAATAATAAAATCATAACTGAAAAAAATGGGACTTAAATAGGTTTCTTCAACCTTTTAGCATTTCTTCAGGAGACTGAGAGCAAAATCTTCTCTTCAGATTATGGACAGATATATGTTGAATAAAGACTATTCCAATATATTATGCTAATGACCCTTAAAGAAAGGAAGGACACCAAGAAAGGAAGCCGTGAACAGAAAAATGATATTTTTTTCCTCTTTATTAGCATAAGCCATCCCATCTCTCTCTTTCTTAAAAACCTCAGTTACTCTGCAGCTCTAGGCACTTAGATATCAACTACTGTAATACTCCTTTTAAAGATGAGGAAATTGAGACCCAGGAAGCAGAAAGGGCCTGGCCAAAGTCACAAAGTAGAGAGAGTTAAAACTAGAATGCAGATCTCTTGATTTTAAAGGCTGGTTCAGTCATTTTGTTTTATTTGTGCCTTTGTGTCAACAAATATCTGGAGTAAATAAAAGGTTTTGCCAAATTCTAAACATACTAGATTATAAAAATACAATAGTTATTGATAAGGGAACCAAGAAGGTGAAATGCTTTGACAAATAGGATGTTGGAGAGGTCAGGAGAATTGATACCCAGCTGTTTCAGGAGAGCTGTCCAATGATGCATCCCCAAGTAGCCAGACAGGATGTAAAAGAATTGACCTGGGTGTTGGCAGGGGCCAGGGACTTGTCAAAAGGGGTCAAGAGATCTGACCAATAAACTATCCAAAGGGTCATGAAAGCTGACCCAGGAAGAGAGTGTTTCCATGAGAAGTTAACAGATTTGTATCAAGTGAGGACAGGAAAGCTGTCCAGATGGTCAGGAGAGAGGATTTAACAACAGTCTGTCCCAGAACAAGTGTATGGTACATAGTGAGTCCGTGTTTCCTCTGGCTCGCATGAAAATGCAGGAATATAACCAGTGTGCAAATTTTAGAAGAGTATCACTCTGCTGCCAAGCTCCTTATTACTTCTACATTTGCTAAGTAGCCAACACTCAGTTGGATTTGAATGGACAGTTTCCTGACAACCCTTGAAGACATACAGAGCACCTGGTATAGGAACACATACACTGAGTCACAGTTCTAAAACAGTCGGTATGGTAACATTACCCACCCGCTTGCTCACAACTTCGATGCATCCCACTGAATAAAATCCACAGGATAAAGGTTAAATTTTTTAGTCTGGCATTCCCAATCCAACCAGCTCCACTTCAGACCCTGCAGACATCATCCAAAGAATTAATTCTTAGAGAGATTTAACATGCAACTGCTTTCAAAAATACTGCAGTCCCTTGACTTCCCAGCAGCCACAACTACTGAAGATCTGAAAAATGAAGTTCTTGACAGCAAAGTCCTTGGTACTGTGAAATCAGAATATGTAAGTTAATATTGGAAATGGACTTGGTTGAGCACATGTACAAAAATATTTATAGCAGGTAGTTTTGTAATAGCAATGACCTGAAAATTAAGGGGGTAGCCATCAAGAGGAAAATGGCTGAACAAATTATGGTAAATGATTGTAATGGAATATTTCTGTGTTATAAGAAATAATGGAAAGGACAGTTTTGGTGAAACCTGGAAAGATTTGTAGGAACTAATTCAGAATGAAGGGAAAAGAACAAAGAGAACAATTTATACACCACCATCACTAGCTAAACAGCTAAGTGGATAGAACTGACCCTGGAGTCAGGAGGCCCTGGGTTCAAATCTAACTTCAGACATTTAACACTTACTAGCTGTATGACCCTGGACAAGTCACTTAACCCCAACTGCCTGGAAAAAAGAAAAAAAAAAAAAACAACAAAAGAGGAATCAGCCCTTGTTGTTCTTGACCTCTCTGAAACATTTGATGTTATCTGTATGGGATTTAGCTTTCTGTTCTCCCTCAGCCCCATGCACACACAAGAGACTCTCAAACATTTTCTGGAGTAAATCAAATTAAATTATTCCTTATCCAATTGAGATTCTCTGGTTAAGCTTCCAATGGCACTGCCCTCGGCTGGCTCCCTCCTTATCTCTCTTTGTTCTCTGCTCTCTTCACCAATCTATCTTCTGCTACTCCCTCCTCCTCCTCCTCCTCCTCCTCCTCCCCAAAACGGTCCTCAGGCCTCTCTGCCTCCCTTCCCTCCTTCCCTCTTCTCTCCCTAACACCTTGGCGATTTCATTTGCTCCCGTGACTTTGTGGATATTATGCTGATTCTCCCCAAATCTAAGCAGCTGGTGCTGACCTTTCCCCCAAGCTTCAGACCCATAGCTTCTGTCTGCCAGACCGTTCCATCTGGTTATTGTTCCAGAAACAGAAATGAACCGCGGATGGCACTGAAGCCATCGTCCCACCTCTCCTCCACTTGACATCTGCCACTATTGGATTAATTCCTGATTTATAGTTCTCCAATAGCCTTCTCGACTCCACGTCAAGACTGAACAATGTGAACCATCTTTTCCTTTTCTTCCCTTGACTTGAGCACTCTCATGATTTTCTCCATCGCCCTTGAGTGGCCATTTCTTTACATCTTCCTCCCACTTCTCCTTCTGTCCACACTCCCTTCTGTAATGGTCTCAATTATCACCTCAGAGTTCTAGCTCCATCTGATCCAGGGAACATTTTGGATTTGTTGCCTCTGCATCCCCAAACCTTGTCAGAATTCTGGGGGCACCCTCTCAGAAGAGCTTTCTCTCTTACTACCTCAGTATGTCCCGGCCTGTGAGGAACTGACCTCCCGGGCCCCTCCCCACCTCCTGTTTCTGCTGACGGCTCTAGGGACCCCCCGCCCCCCGAATCATTCAAACACGTCCTTGGGCCTGGACAAGCAGCTTGGGCCTGTGCTGCCATAGCCCAAGGAAGCTCCGAGGGTCCTTGTCCCCAGTCTGGCCCTGACCAATGAGGTCACCGGCTCTTGGCTAGCTCTCCCCTCCCTCCTCCCCCTGAGAGTCTGCTGTAAGCATTTAAGTAGCTTTCAGAAAGTGGTCCAATAAACACAACCAGCACAAAGCGCCCTCAGAAGTCTGTGACACGCCCTGCTACCTAAGACTAAAAGGGGAGTGGGCTCCAGTGTTCGGGACCCTTGGAAGTCCTCCCCCTCATTCTCTCCTCCTGGAGAAGCTGCCCGAGGCACTGAGCACTCTCGTGGAGCTCTTCAAGGCTGCTCATCACGTGTGGCGTCTCCCTGGCAGCCTCTCACCTGTGGCTCAGCTGGAGCACACACGGGGCTGTATCTGACTGGAACTGTCGGGCAGGTGGGCTGAACAAGGAGGGAGCTACCCCACGGCCTCCATACCTTAGGTAGGTGTCCACCCTGAACCTACAGAGACTCTGAAGGCCCTGAAGTGGGCACCATCCATTGCCTGCCGTCCTGCCTGTCCTGCCCTTGGGCCTCGATGGCTCCTGGAGAGGGAGGACCACCACTCTGAGCCCCTCGTCTCACTTCAATCCAATTCCAGCCCAAGCCGAGTCATCCCCAACGGTGCCATCGGAGCACCAAGAGCACGCTAGTACACCGAGGAGGCTGGTGGCCTCCAAGGATCCGGGGGCCCCTTGGCCTGGGGAGCACCCCCGGCCCACCTCCTCAGGGGCCCGGCCCACCAAGAGTACTCGCCGCCTCTAGCTCCACTTGCCTAGAGATGGAGCGCTGCACAAAGAGGCGGCCAGAGTGGCCAGAGCGCAGACGGTGGGAAGGAGCGCTTTAGGAGCCGGACCAAGAGTGGGCTTTTGTGCTCAAAGGGCAGTGGGAGGGCTGGAGCCCGCTGGGCCCTGGGAATAACACGGGCAGAGCAGCATGGGGAGCAGGGACAGCTGAGGCCCGAGAGATGCCCTGGGCCACGAGAAGAAAGGGCCCAGGAAAGGTTGCTCCGACCGCCTCCCCCCGTCACAACCAGGGAGGGACAAGCTCCCTGCCAGCTGTACGGGATGCCCAAGGGCAGCCAAGCACAGGGTTCTCGGGGGCGAGGATCCCAAAGGGGCACCCCGTGGTAGGAATTCCAGGGCAGACACAGGCCCCTGATCTGGGCAGGCAGACCCTAGTCCAATCCAGTATTGTGAATAAATGAATGACTCCCCATGGCAGGGGGCACACTCAGGAAGGCTTTCCTTGCTCTCATGGCAGACGGCCCGGATGGAAAGCTGCCGCTACAAGTCAGACGGGAAGGTCCTGTGATTTTTATTCCAAAGTAGCTGCCTATCGTCCTGGGACAGAGCCTGTCTATCTCTTGCTGTTGGAGGACTTCTCTTCTGCATCTTGGGCTCAGGAGGGGGCATTAGTAGGGGCCACTATGGCCATGGAGCTAGGCCCTGCCCTGCCCCCAGGTTCGAGGGGAGGGGGCAGTCAAGAGTGCGGTGATGCTTTCACTTGCCCAGCGGCTCCTTGATCTCCCTCCGGGGCCAACGAGGCTGGCCAGCCTGCCCTGTGAATGGCGGCCCCTTGCTATGCCACAGGAGATGTGCTCTCAGACTCTAGAGGCGACGGGAGCCCTGGGACCGGCCTGGAAGTAGGCCTGGTGGGCTGGGAAGGCCACTGCTCCCCAGGCTCTGCTCTCATCCATCTCTCGGAGGCAGCCAGTCCCGGGGGGTGTTAAGGTAAATGCCTCCTCCAAAACAGTGGCTGCGGGGCTGCTGGCTCCTGGCTTCAGGGTCCTGGACTGTGTCCTTCAGGGTCAGAGGTCCGAGATAAGGGGGGCGGGAAGCTGGACCTTCCTGGCACACTCTGCCACCCACTTGCCCTGGGAGTCCCTGGCTCAGCAGACTGGCCTGCCCCCGGGGGCAATGGGGCCATGGCTGCCCCTTCTCCCCAGTGAGGGCCAGGAGGGCCTCTCTATTAGTGCATCATCCCAAGGGCTGCTGCAGTGCACTCCCAGGTTTGTGCCTGCCCCCTAGTCGGGTTAGAAAAACATTAAAGCTGACTGCAATCACTGTACAAGTTTTGAATAAGAACCATAATTTGTTTTGGAATACCCTTCCAAGGCAGCTTTATAATTAGCACACAGAAAGTTAACTATACTACTTGATCTCTTTTATGAGGGTAAATCCATGTATTTTACTTACACTTCTTTATAGTAAGGTTTGATTATCTCTGTTCTGGTACTTTTGTTGTGAATCTACCATCCAAAACTTGTTTGTTTGTTTGTTTATTTTCTGATATTACCCATTTAAAAAATAAGTCATGGGGCAGATAGATGGTACAGTGGCTAGAGCACCAGCTCTAGAGTCAAGGGGATCTGAGTTCAAATTTGACCTTAGAGACACTTAACACTTCCTAGTTGTATGACCCTGAGCAGGTCGCTTAACCCCAACTGCCTCACCAAAAAACAAAGCAAAAAAACAAATGACTAAAAAAAAATGTATATCTTCTAAGGTTAAAAAAGCTAATCACACACATTAAAGTGAAAATACTTTAAGGATTTAATAAAATATATGTTGATATAATTGTGAAACATTAACTACAGTAAATAAAAGCATACAGCCAATAGCTTTTTAAAAAATTATTATTAGTTTTCCATCTGTACAGAGTTAAATCCTCGATGATAAAATTTAAAAACATTAACAAGGAAAGATTACCATCACAACCAGTGACACTTTTGCCTCGGGGTACAGAACAATCTCTAACCTTCTTTTATTTCAATCAAATTATATTTTTTGTACTGCTTTACTGTTTTGTTTTTTAGTTTCTTTGTTCTTTCATTCAAGCTTTATAGATGTCTGACGGGTAACTAGCCTTCTTGAAAGTATTATAAAAACTACATTACAATAAAGAAATATAACCTTTAAAGCTTAAAAACACCATCTAAATTAAATCTTGATATGTAAAACTATTCATTTTCAACATTAGTTTTCTGAGTTCTAAGTTCATTAGGGCACATCAACAATATTTCCATCTGAAAGAATGAACTTATTGCTATTTACAATTTAGTATAGTAAGAAATTATAAAGGAAGGAAAGGGCCCCACATTTGCAAGAATGCTTGTGGCAGCCCTTTTTGTAGTGGCTAGAAACTGGAAACTGAATGGATGCCCATCAATTGGAGAGTGGCTGAATAAATTATGATATACGAATATTATGGAATAATAACATTTCTATTGGGATTGCTTTGGATCACTGAACCACTGAGAAGATCCAAGTCTTTCATAGATGACCATCGCATATTCTTACTGCTTTTGTGTACAATATTTTCCTGGTTCTGTTTGTTTCACTCAGCATTAGTTCATGTAAATCTTTCCAAGCCTTTCTAAAATCAGCTTATTCATCATTTTTTATAATACAATAATATTCCATTATCTTCATGTACAACAACTTGTCCATCCATTCCCTAGTCAATAGCCTCCACTCATTCTCCAATTCTTTGTTACCACAAGAAGAACCGCTATGAATGATTTTGCACATGTGGGTTCTTTTCCCTCCTTTAAGATTTGGGATACAGACCCAGTAATGGCACTGCTGGGTATGCACAGAAACAGAGAAGTCTTAAGGAAGAAGGGAAAGCCTGTGAGTTCAGTTTGGCAGATACTTAATTTGAGATATCTCTGGGACATCCAGTTTGACATGTTCCTATGCAAATGATGACATGGAAATAAAGCTCTCATGAGACTAGGGTGAGATTCAGATCTGTGAGTGATCTGCACAGAGATGAGCATTAAATCCATAGAGGCTGATGAGAGGTTATCTAGAGAGAAAGTATAAAGTAAGACGGGTAGTGCATCCAGGATGCTACCTTGGTGAACTTTATAAGGGTTGTGATATAGATAAGGAGCCAAGAAATGGAATTTAGGGGAAATGCAACAGTTTCATGAATGAGGTGCATATTATAACCTCTTAATTAGGTAATAGAGGGAGATTCTGAAATTTCCTTCTATAGATAACTGAAGAAAATGCTATCTCATTTTTCAGAAATGATCCTCTTGGATTTTGTCTCATAAATCATATAATTATGTTCTTCAAATGAAATACTTTTTTTTTTTACTGTCAAAGGCAGAAAAATTTAGCTAATAATCCAATCTCCAAAAAGTATTAGGTCATTAGAAATTTCAAAGCCAGGAGCTCTAAGGTACTTATGGCAAAACTTATTAATTTTTATCTTTCTATTTCTAGTGCCTAGCACAATGACAAGCACTATCTTGTAGACTGGAGTCCTTTACTCCTTTATTCTATAACTTAATATAACTTTTCAGGCCCCAGCTCTGGATTACTCCCAATATCTTTTGCCTTTGCTCCTATTCACATGATACTGAAAAGTCAGAAAAAATCCTGAAATATTAATAGGGAACACAAAATTATATTAAGGTAATTTCAGTTAGGCTCTTAATGCATCAGGCAATCCTTTTAGGCCTCCCTAATTGAGGGACCACATCACAGACCAGAGCAGTTTTTCCAAACCTCTTTGTTTCTCCCCAAATTTCTCACGCCCTCCACACCTCCTCTCAGCTGAGAACCTTACCTAATATTTTACTGAAAATAACAGGCCATTTGCCAAGAGATCCTTCATCTCCCTGGCAATCCCCAACCTCCCATCACTCACATCTTCCTCTACCTTTTCCTCTATCAGTCCTGTCTTGGATAAAGAATAGGTCCTCTTCTTGTTCCCCTTCCACTCTGGTTCTCATGCTATCCCATCTTCTACAGCAAAATGCCCCCTGCATTGTCTCCACTCTGATTTGCTGGATTATCTCAGACAGGATGCCCCAGAACATCTTGAGCCCAATGTGCCCAAAACCAAGCCCATCTCTATCTTCACATTCAATTTTCTACCCATGTCGAGGACACTAGGACCCTACTCTTTGCCTGGATGTGATGCCCCTTGACCCCTCGTTCCCCAATGCCAGGTCCCGCCTCTGCTCCCTTCCAGGCTCTCTCTGCCACGTCCCTGTCTCTCTGATCACACAGGATAGTGCAGGGCAAATCCATCCCCTTCCCTTGCTGCTGGACTACTGCCACAGTTTGGGGGTCCCACTTTCCAACTTCCCTCTGCCCATTCGGGTCTATCATCTGCTCGACTGCCCAAGGGATTTCCTAAAGCACAGGCATGACCATGACTCCCTCCACACCCAGCTAAAAATCCTTGTTTGCCTCCACAGCCTGGGCCCTTTCTACCTTCCCAGGGCTGCACACACCCAACGATCCAGGGACACTGGACTGCTGGCCGCTCACAGCTTCACCTCCTGCCTCCCAGGCTTTCCATTAACCATCTCCCATGCCTGGGATTCTAGCTGCCCTCATCTCTGCATTCTGTCTTCAAGTCTCAGTTAAAATCTCACCTTCAACAAGAAATTTTGCCTCATTTTCACTTCCAATGGATTGCCACTGGCGGGTGCCTTTGACCTGGAGGCACCTCAAAACACAATAAATAATTAGCATAAAATTGAAAATGACAGGGGGCAGCTAGGTGGCTCAGTGGATAGAGTACCAGCCCTGAAGTCAGGAAGACCTGAGTTCAAATCTGGTCTCGGACACTTAACATTCCCTAGCTGTGTGACCCTGGGCAAATCACTTAAACTCAATTGCCTCAGCAAAAAGCAAAAAAAAAAAAAAAAGACAAACTCTTTGAAATCACATCAGACACATTAAAAATAATTTTAAAAACAAATAGATTTTAAAAATCCAAAATGTCTTGTCTATTTAAATTTCAAATTTGATTTTAGCTAAATATGATTTGCTGTTGATACACTGGTCTTTATCTTATATGGAGATAATTATTATTCCATGGAACAACAGTCTCCTATTCATTCAGCTCACAGATGCAAAGATTTTTAGTTTTTAACACTATGCTACATGTCTATAATGTGTTATAAATCAGAAAGGAGATGCCTAGCTCAGAAAGCCTAAGTGTTTTAGATTTTCATTATTCACAAGTTTCTGATTTTCCCCACCAGCATCATTTCATAACAACTTGATACCATGCAGAATCAATCAAAGCAATCCCTTAAAAAGATTTACTGACATCAACATATGATATATGAGGAATTATCAATCAATCCAAACAATAACTATTAAGTACTTATTTTTGCTCATATTAACCAAGATGCCCCTGAAATTGTTGTAGAATAATGGAATAAAATAAAGCCAAAGTCTCCTTCCTTCTTAATTTTTCTTGACTTCTCTGCAACATGTGATTATGATGACTTTCTCTTACCTTGGCTTCAGAGACATCAACATTATCCTTGTCTTCCTTCCAATTCCCTAAATATACTTTTTAGTGTCTCTGCTGTCCCTCTATAAAATTCTTGATATAAGTAACTGCTGCTGACTTTTCTTTCTAAATAAAACTTTACCTTTTTTCAAATGCCCATTCAATTCTTCAGATTTTTTTTAAAAAAGGTCATAAACCACTTTTCATACCTTCAGTATCTATTATTTTCTGATTTTCTGAAATAGAAGAGAGGCTACTAAACACAAAAATAAAGTCACTTATTCAAAGATATTCATGGCATCATTATTTGCATCAAACTGGAAGTAATTATGATATCCAACCATGAGGGAGGTGGGACTGCTCAAATAAATAAATATAATACATTCATAATAAATTTTAATTCAATAAATAAATTGATAAATGCCATTAAGCAAGCATCTTGAAAGTTTTCTTTTTGTGAAATCATGCAAAGAAGGAAAAAAAGTGGAGAATCAGAACAGACTTTACACTAATGGTAAACATAGCAAAAGAAAAGTAAATATGGATGGACAAAGGATCCTGATGTTGACCTGATATGACTTCAGGTTACAACACCTTATGGACTAAAATAATGCAAATATGAATAATTACTAGATAAAGACCGAATATTAAATAATTTAACAAATTAAAAAAGAAAAGGAAAAGATCAGTATGATCTCAAAGTGGGAAGGGCAATTGGTACTATGACAATCAAAAAATAGCGCAAATATTTAAAACTTGGTTATGTTAATTTACAAAGCCAGAGATTTTCCTGTATTTATTGCTTAATAAAGAGTCCCTAAATCTTATTACACACATCAAATACTTTATTAGGTACTGTAACATTAAAGAAGTGGAGAATATGCACCCTGCCTCAAAGTAGATCTGCTGTAATAGAGACAGAGTATGCAAGCATCATTTCCCATTTTTGTAATAAATTTTATTTGACCATTTATTAGTGAAAATCAATTCTTTGAACCTCAAAAATGCCATGATTCTTTTTGCCTATTCCACTGTCATTTCTTCCTGTGTTCTTTCCTTATATACAAGGTTTACCTTTATGATCCTGTTACCATTTTTTCCCCCTCACATAGTAAATAGTAGTTAATGTGCATTCTGGCAGGTAGTTAATGTTTTTATCTGTGATGTTTTACTTATACTTCGCTACTCAAACTTAACAAATCCCATATGTTTAAGCACATCAACATTAGAACTAATGGTCAGTAACTGCTTTATTTTTCCTAGTTTATTTTAAAAAGTGGTGTTGTTGCAAAGGTAAAGAAAAAATATAGAGGAGAGTTTTTAGAATATCACTTGAAAATTATTTAGGTATACAGTATTAAAGAAATATAACCATTTCAAGTTTTTGTCTCTAAACTGTTGCTTGCTGAACTGAATAGGTAAATTTACTTCAATAAAAGCACACAAAAATCTTCCTCCAGTTCTTGGATATAACTTTTTGCTGTTAAATGTCAACAAATAGAGCAAAATACAAATTTTCCTTGAATTCTCTTAAGGTCCAATGGAATGGATTTGAAGAACCTCCAGTGCTAAAGTTAAGAGAAATAAAAACTTGGACAGGTTCTGAGTTTAATGCTCAGGGCGCTTGTGCTTTCTTCTTTAACCTAAACTTTTCATGTCTAACATGAAATCTTACATTACAGCCTATAAACTTCACAAACAATGGCGGGAATAAAATTGCTTTAAAATATTAGTTTTAACGCCTCCGAAGTCCAATGAGTAAACTTTCCTGACTTTTTTTTGGTACAAGGATAACATGGTGAAAAAAACTGTTACAGTTTCAAAGATACCTCTATGAGCTACACACAAGACAAACATACAAATACTTTTCTTTGTGTTCCACTTAGAGAGCTATTAGAGAATCTTGAACAAAAGATGCTGTGAACCAACAGCTCGAGGTGTATTTCCCCTCTAAATCTATAATTCTTTGAATTTCTAACTCCTTCAGAATAAAATAGTTCTAAAATACTGAAACATTTTAGGTTGTAAACAGCCAAAAAAGCTTCTTAATGAAGATTAGGTGCTTAATATCTACCATTGTTACACATGCCTGATATGTGACATCACTGCAAAAGTCATGGAAGATAGAACTTCTGTAGATGTAGATCAACTCATTCAAATTCTTCTTTGGAAATATTGCAATTTAAAAAATATGATAAAATAAGTTAATGCTCACTGAGATGGAGTTCTGAACATTGGAAACCAGAAAAAAATGGATAAATACTCATTAATATCATAGAATATCATTATATCATTAGAATAATATTAATATTATTAATATCATAGAAGCTTGTTTATCCCAAGGCATTTGAAATTCATTAGTTTTTTTTTTTTTTTTCCCCAATCTTCAATTTCCTTGATTTCTTTCCTACCAGAGAGTTTATTTTCCTTTGGCATCAGAGACCTTCTCTTCCCTAGACCAGCCAGTCCTCAGCAGAATTCCCTTCTTTCTCTCGGTTGTCCAGGTTCAAGGTCTGGGGACATTTCTCCCTCCCCCTCATCCCCAGCTCTCCCTCCGGGCCCCAGTTTGGGGCTGGCACAAGCTCCAACCTGGGCCATTCTCATCTCCCTGGTTTGAGAGCTCCCCCTTTGCAAGCTACCCTTCACCCAGCTCAGGACTAAACCTATCACACTGCGACAAGTGTTTTCTTGACTACGGATAAAAGAGTTTCATTGTTATCTAATGTTTGAGATTGCTGACTTTGTGTACATTTTCTAATGCATGTAATAATTGTCATAAACAACAAGAGCCAGCATCTGGAGAGTGTTTGCATTCTAACTACCTGGCTAGTCCAGCGATACATTGATAATATGTGCGAATAAATCAATATACTGGGCATGCTCAAATTTTTTTTTTTTTTCCTGAAAAGAGTGGGCAGTAAGAAAAGTCTGGCCAGTACATTCTTTAAATGAAACGCCACCATCCAGCTTTCTGTGACTCCCACTTCTGGCCATGGCTGACTGTGTGTTGATACCATCCTGGTGCTTTATCCCTCTAATAACAATACAAAAAGCAGCTGTTTTCTAGTCCTTCAAAGACTGAAAAAAGTGTTTTGACATGATGTTGTTTCTGTCTCCCAGCTCTCTGAGTCAGCTGCTGCCTGTTATTCCCATTTTACAGATTAGGGAACTCGGTCTCCATGGAGGTGAAGGCCTTGTTCATGAGCCGTGGCTTACCTCTGCCTACACCTGACTCTGACTTAAGCCCTACAGGCCAGGCAGGAAGCCTCGGCTAATCCTTGGGACCTTCCCATAATAATGTAGAGGCATTTTCAGTACATAACTGATTGAGACCACATGACATTTTTGCCTACAAATATTCTCATTAATTAAAATTAAGATGACAATTATCATTTAGCATGGTGTTTGGCATAAAGCAGGCACTTACAGTTTAGTATATTCAAAATGTTAAAAATTAAGGACATTCAATAAAAGAAAAAAACAGATCTATAAATTTCAAGAAACTACACTTTTAACAGAAAAGTGTCAATAAAATCTCTCACTTCCCCATTCCCTCCAAATTAGCACAGAGCCATTGATCAGTAAACTTTTGTCCTATTAAGTCAATGGACTAGACCCTCTGAAATAGAAGAAAGTCAACACTCTAAATAATATATGCCAAAAGACCAATATTAAGATTGCCATACAAACTTAATAGAATGAAAGAAATTTCCAAACTAAGAATCATGTATTTAACAGTAAGGTATTGCTTTTAACAATTTATTAAATAAACTTCATTCAAGTGTTATTAAAAGCAATATTAGAAATTAGCAATTTTAGAACTGAGAAATTAGAAACATGTTAATGGCATATTACAAATTGTATATTCATCACTATAATATGCAAGCTAATAACTAAAAGATGAATATCAAACTTTATAAGAAAGTCTATGAGGCATAAAGAATGATATTATAAACAAATTAGAACAATGTAGGATGGTTTACCTCTCAGACCTGTGGAGGGGGAAGGAATTTGTGACCAAGGAAGAACTAGAGGTCATCATTAATCACAAAATAGATAAGTTTGACTATATCAAGTTGAAAAGTTTTTGTACAAACAAAATGAATGCAGACAAGATTAGAAGGGTAGCAGTAAACTGGGAAAATATTTTTACATCCAAAGGTTCTGATAAAGGCCTCATTTCTAAAATATATCGAGAATTGACTCAAATATATAAGAATTCAAGCCATTCTCCAATTGACAAATGGTCAAAAGATATGAACAGACAATTTTCAGACGAAGAAATTGAAACTATTTCCGGTCACATGAAAAGGTGCTCCAAGTCACTATTGATCAGAGAAATGCAAATTAAGACAACTCTGAGATACCACTACACACCTGTCAGATTGGCTAAAATGACAGGAAATGATAATGATAGCTGTTGGAGGGGATGTGGGAAAACTGGGACACTGATACATTGTTGGTGGAACTGTGAACGGATCCAACCATTCTGGAGAGCAATTTGGAGCTATGCTCAAAGAGTTATCAAACAGTGCATACCCTTTGACCCAGCAGTGTTTCTACTGGGCCTATATCCCAAAGAGATTTTTAAGGAGGGAAAGGGACCCACATGTGCAAAAATGTTTGTGGCAGCCCTTTTTGTAGTGGCAAGAAACTGGAAATTGAAAAGATGCCCATCAATTGGAGAATGGCTGAATAAATTATGGTATATGAATGTTATGGAATATTATTGTTCTGTAAGAAATGACCAACAGGAGGATTTCAGAGAGGATTGGAGAGACTTGCATGAACTGATGCTGAGTGAAATCAGCAGAACCAGGAGAACATTATACACAGCAACAAGACTATACGATGATCAATTTTGATGGACATAGTTCTCTTCAACAATAATGTGATTCAAACCAGTTGTGCTGCGATGAAGATAGTCATATACATCCAGAGAGAGGCCTGTGGGAACTGAGAGTGAACCACAACACAGCATTTTAACGCTTTCTGTGAATATTTCCATGCATTCTGTTTTCCTTCTTAGGTTGTTTTTTTTTTCTTCTTCTCTTTCTAGATCTGATGTTTCTTGTGCAGTAAGATAACTGTACAGATATGTATACATGTATATTGTATTTGTCATATAATTTATCCTATCTAGCATGTATTAGATTACCTGTCATCTAGGGGTGGGGGGCGGAGGGAGGGAAAGGAAAAGCTTGGGAAAAAAAAAGTTTTTTTGCAAAGGTCAGTGTTGAAAGGTCACTCATATGTTTTGCAAATAAAAAGCTTTATTAAAAAAAAAAAAGTCTATGAACTAAAAAATACACAATCATTTGACAAAGTTACCAGACAATATTTTGCTACTCGTTTCATTAAGCGTATCTGACATGATTTCTTTTCATAATAAAGCAGCATATGTTCCCCTTGTTAATATGACTTACTTAACTTCCCGTATTTCTTTAGAATTACCTACAATGGTAAAATATTCAATGGTAGTAAGAATTTTGCTTCAACAAAGGTAACACTTTCAGGAACCAGATACACAACAATAACCCATTTCTAGATTATTTCAATAATGTATAAACTAAGGCTTCTCTCAAAAATTGATCTATTTGGGAAATGTAGTTTTTAATATTTTTATATTGAATTCATTTGAAATCATGACCCAACAGTCTTTTCCAAAAGGAAATAACTATTAGCAACTTATGTTTTCCTTCTAAGATGTAAAACACAGAATCCATGTTTAGGTGATTACTGTATCTTTTCAGTTCAGTAACTGCAGGGTGTTTGAAAGCTACTGACTACTTAAAGCCAGTAAAGAGATTACAGATCACACTAACTGGATTTCCACAGCTCCCTATCATTCAGTTTAGATTCCTCATAGGCAGATTAAGATGGCCCAGTCAAGCAATAATCTTTTTAAAATGCAAGGTGCCTTGGTTCAAAAGAAAAAAAAAATCCAATATGCTTAAGAATCAAAGAACCAACCAAGATCAAAAAGGAGACAAAAAAAATCCACCTCATTTAAATCTACCTGTCAATTAGAGGACAAAGGTAACTTAAAAATCCCTCATTTTAAAAAAGAAACTGAGGTGAAAAAAGTGAGGTGAAAAGCACCAGGAGCAACCTTCAAACCTGATCCCATGACACCAAATTCAGGGTTCTTTCCATTCCATTAGGCTTTTCTTTAAAAAAAAAAAAAATAGGGGTGTGTGTGTAATCACTGCCTATTGTCTTTATAATCATTTCACCATAGTGAGACCATCTGATGATTCTCGTGTATCCTAGAAGTTCTGACCTACTAGAATAGAAAATATGTTTCATTAACTGTTCTCGAAGACCTTTATTGATTTTTCCATTATTGAGAGGGAGGGAGAATTTGAGGAAGGAAGGGAGGATGGAAGGGAGGATGGAAGGAAGGATGAAAGAAAGGATGGAAGGATGGATGGAAGGAAGGAAGGAAGGAAGGAAGGAAGGAAGGAAATGAGGGAGGAAGAGAAGGAAATGAGGGAGGAAGGGAAGAGAAAGAGAGAAAGCATGAGAGGGATGGAGGAAGGGAGAAAGTCATGCTCTCTAACCACCTCATGCTCCTGCTGTTTTTATTGTCATTGTCCTTTAGTCATTACATCATCATCACCTTATCACTGCTACCATTTATATTACACTTTAAGACTGGCAAATATCACAGATATCTCATTCTAATCTCACAACATTCCTCAGAGAAAGTCCAGGGGAGTGGGAAGAAAGAAACAAAAACATATTAAGGTACTATGGGTTGGGTGCTTTACAATTATTATCTCACTCCATCTTCACGGAAAACAATCCCCAGGCTCAGAGCAAGCCAGAGGATCATCCAGACAGGTACCACAAAGCTCTCTCTGCATCTCTGCAGCTTCTTCAGCCGATGTGGCAGAGAAGGGGCAGAGGGCCTTAAGAAACCCAGGGGTTTTAGACCATCATAAAAATGACCTTAGCAGTAAGTTCTCTAAATAGGAGATCCTTATTGGGGGGCCAGCAAAGAAGACATCCGACTAGAAGAACTTAACTTATATCAATACTGATATTCTCGATAGAAGTAAAGGCAGAAGAATGGGTCAAAGGTTCTTCTTAGGGATATAAATAAAAAATTAGAAGAGATAGTTTTATTGTGAGAGGAGGGGGAAAAGATTAAGCATTTACCAGGCACTGGGCTAAGCACTTTACAAACGTTACTTCATCTGATTCTCAAAACAACACTGTGAAGAATGTTGTTACTGTTCCCAATCTACAGTTGAGCACACTACGGTACCACCAGTTACATATGACAATCAACATAATTTTCCAGAGACTTCAGGTCAACTCATATTGTAGTATTCACAGAAAGAATTTACAAAACAAATAAAGAGATAAACTCAAACAACAACAAACTACTGTAAGTAAAGAAATGAAAACACAGTACATATTCAGGGACTAGAGAATGTGCAAACAAACTGTGGTAAAGGAGCTAATCATTAGCTAATCATTATTGTACCCTAAAAAAAATAAATCAGCTACAGACAGACCAACTACTTGTTAGGGCAAAGATCAAAATCATCAAACTAGGAAAAAAAGACAAATGACACAATGCTATTTCTATTTAAAATTAAAATATTCTATTGAAAATATTTTTACTCTAAAAATAACAATGAATACAAAAAAGGTCATTACTATTCCCTACAAAAGTTCAAAAAATTAAAATATAATAGAATTATATCAAAATCAAAAGGAACAATACCCCAAGTGCATAGAAAGTTAATAAACAAAGCACTAGGAATAAAAATATAAGCTAAAAGAAAGTTCCCTTTTCTCAAAAGACTTAATCTTAATAGAAGAAAGTAAAGCCATAAAAAAAGGGGGGTCTGGTGTTACAGTCCAGAAAATCAGGGGCAGAGCCAGAAGAGCACTAAAAGATGTCTGCTCTGGGTACTTCCTCAAAATGGAGGTTCCCAAAAGATTTTTACCCATGTAAAAAGAGAATGCATAGGCAGAAGCCACAAGGGAAGAGATCTCCCTGAGGAAGAACACAGCTGAGCTCTGGTGGCAAAGTCCTGAGGGTCAGGAAGAAAATCAGGAGAAGAAGGAAGGATGGCTGATTTGGACACCTTCTTGGAAATGGAAGTTCCAAGAAAAACTCACCAATGGGAGAAGGGGACTTAAGTGAGAGGAATCTTCTAGTACAAGAAGGGGAAATGAGATTTTCTAGGGAGAGAAGGCAGCTTGGGAATGAGGAAATACAAAGAGAGTCAGATGAAGAGCAATAAGAAGAGAAACTATCTCAACCAGCAAATAAATGATTTTCTTGACACGCTGAAAGACATGGCAGCCCAGCCCAGAATATAACCTCATTTGTAAGGTGTTATGGAATAGAATGATGTCAAAATCATAAGCAATATCAACTCATAAGACAAAAGGAGCAGTGGAATAAAAAATAAATTTAAAAAAAAATTTGACAAGAGATTCAAGTAGGTAAGTCATCCAAAAGGCATTTAAGGATGAACCTAGAAAAAGGAAAATAAACAAAAGGAAAAAAGAAACTATACTGACATTACCACATTAAGGATCTAACATTGTGGTCCTTAATAGTCTATGGGAGGAAGTAGAAAAGACAGGGATGGACACAAAAGTGGGACGACTCACCACATTGAGACACAATTTTGGAGGTCACGGAGGGATTCAATTCACAAAAGTGTATAAAAGAGGGGAGGTTAAAAAAGTCTTGTGGAATCTCTCAGACATTGTTAAAAAGGGGAGAAAACCTGCCAATTCATCTGCCTGGCTGCTTTCTCATCTCTATACAAGTTTTTACATGAATAATTTGCACACTCATTGAGGACACCTTAAACAAAAGTATAAGAAAGAAACAGGCAGGCGCCTGCAAATGATATTCCAAAGAAGATCCTCTAACTGGCTGAAAGATGTGAAACACAGATGACCATACTGCACTTACTGTTAATTATAAAAACTGCTTTCAATCAATAGAACGCTATATGCTTGAAAGGATCTCCTCCAAGAGTGTCTAGTGCGACAATTTCAAAATCACATCCGGTTCCTCAAAAGAAGTCCTGGAAGGGCGGAGTCAACATGGAAGAGTGGGGGGTCCTGTCATTCCTCCACAGCAACCTAGAGACTAAGCCTGACCAAAACCTCTCTGGGAAAGCCATTTTCCAGCAGAGAAAGACACAGAGAGGTCGGGATCCTGGGCAAGAACAGAGCAGAGGGAGAAGGCTTTGCAGGGCCGAGGGCACGAGGTGCCCGGGCAGGAAGAGACCAGCAGGGGGAACTGAAAAGAGCCCCTGGGGGTGTCTCCCAGCATGCACTAGGGCACACCATAAAGAAGGAAGGGGATGACTGCCTAAGGGAGAGCAGGCAACACCTGACTCTTCTCATTTGAATGCGGCCAAGGAGAGAAGGGCTATGGTGAGGGGGGTGAGTGCGGGGAAGGCAGAATAACAGGGAGGGGCAGAATGAAGGAGGCAGTGGGCAAAGCAATGCCGGACCTTGAGGAGGGATCTGGTAAAAAAAAGAGAGAGAGAGAGAGAGAGAGAGAGAGAGAGAGAGAGAGAGAGAGA
>JAJPUD010003835.1:101250-147969 GCA_023553655.1 Myrmecobius fasciatus | reverse complement strand
AGAGAGAGAGAGAGAGAGAGAGAGAGAGAGAGAGAGAGAGAGAGAGAGAGAGAGAGAGGAGACAGAAGTCTAAGTTTAAGAAAACAGTCAGCAATTATAACTGTGAATGTCAAAGTGATGAACTCACCCATAAAATGAAAGAGGATAAACCAGGATCCAACAGTAAGTTATTTACAAGAAACACACTTGAAATAGAAACAGATAGAGTTAAAATTAGAATAGATTCTGCTCCAGCTAAAGTAAAAAAACAAACAAAAACCAGGAGTAGCAATCACAATTTCAGACAAAGCAAAATTAGACCTAATTAAGAGAATCAGGTAAACTGCATTTTGATACAAGGTACTATAGACAATGAATTAATATCAGTACTGAACATCTATATATAAAATGGAATAGCACTGAATAGACGATTTTAATTAGGCCTCTAGTTTAATAAATCAGTTCAGTTTGATTCCATAGGGGTAGTGATTATTAGTGTTTTGCTTATATATTAATATACTAGTCAATTTAATTAACTCATTTTAATATAAAAATTATATACATTAATATATATTATATATATACACATATGTACATATATGTGTGTGTATATACATAATATTTAGGGACAATTGGGATAATCTTTTTTTTCTTACAACAGGCCCCAAACTGAAGTACAAGCCATAAGTTCTCTGTTCACTAACCTGTGATAAAGTTCACCTGCCTAAGCCTATAAGCACAAGAATACTAACTAGAGGAGCTCTGCCCTTTTAGGTCATGAGGAAATGACCAAGCCCAGAAAGGGTGGGATAGCTTGAAGTGATATGGGAAGTCCCCCAACTTATTTCTGTGCCTCTAGGCCACCATCTGTTGCCCAATATTATGACCACTTACTCGGAGGAGATAACCCTTGCCTTGTCCATCCATGTTGATGCATCATTTCTAGCCCTCCTGGAGGGAGGGTGAGGGGCAAGGTCTATCAACTAATAAGAATATATATTACTTCTGCATCTCTGGATACCAAGTAATACAAAGCAAGTCACTGTGGATAAAGGGGCCTCTCAAATTATATAGAAGATCTGAGCTCCCAATCATTGGAGGGAGTCAGACTGACACAAAGTTCTGCCTCAGTTTCTTTTATTGGAGACTGCATAATTTTGGCTCCCACAGCATCCAAATTCTACATGAGTTACAGAAGAAAACAAAAAATAAAACCATGATAGCAGGACCTCGATTTGCTACTCTCAGACCTCGATAAATCTAAAGATAATTTAAACAAGAAGTTAAGGAAGAACAGAATGTTAGATTAGTTATGATAGTTCTCTGAGGAATACTAAATGGGAATAGAAAGGAGTATATCTATTTCTACCTTGGACATAGCAGTTTCACAAAAATTGATCATGGCAAAAAAGAAAAAAAAAACCTCACAAACAAATGAAGAGAAGCAGAAGTAATAAATGCATCTTTTTTCTGACTATAATGCAATAAAAAACAATCAATCCATTCAATAAAGGCCTTTGAAGCATAGATTAAGTATTAATTGGAAGTTAAATAACTTAATCCTAAAGAATGATTGGGTCAGAGAACAAACTGTAGAAACAAGTAATAATCTCATTAAATATAATGACAATGAGACAACATGACAAAATTTATGGAATCCAAAAAAAGCAATACTTAAGAGAAAATTTATATCTCGAAATGCTTATATCCACAAAAGAGAAAAGTAGATTAACAAATTAGGCATGAAACTAAAAAATACAAAAACAACAAATTGAAAGCCCCTATTAAAAACCAAATTAGAAATTCTCAAACTCAAAGGAGAGATTTAAAAAGAAAATCCATTGAAGTCACAAATAAAAGAGGGAGATTATTTTTTTTAAGAAAAAAACCACCATTATCACAACTGATAAAATAGATAAACCACTACCAGTATCAAAAGTTGAGAGAATTTGTAAACAATGAAGAGGAACAAAAAGCAATTGTTAGGAGCTACTTTGCCCAATTATATACAAATAAAACTGAATGTAAATAAAATGGATGAATATTTAGAAAAATATAAATTGCCCAGGTAAATAGGATGGGAAATAGTAGATTTGGATAATCCTATCTTAGAAAAAAAATTTAATAAGCTATAAATAGGTTTCCAGGCCCAAATGGATTTATAAGTGAATTCTACTAAACTTTTAAGGAACAATTAATTCTATCTTTTTTTAATTAAAACTGTTTATTTGCAAAACATATGCATAAGCAACCTTTCAACAATGACCCTTGCAAAGTTTTTCACCACAAATTCTTCCCTCCTACTCCTCACTCCCTCCCCTAGATGGCAGGAAGTCCAACACATGTTAATTATGTCAAAACACCTGGCAGATCAAATATGTGTATGCACATCTACACAGCTATCTTGCTGAACAGAGGGAAAACAACAACAACAACAACAACAACAAAACCTGAGAAGGAAAACACAATGTAAGCAAACATCAATACAAAGTGTGAAAACACCACCCTGCCGTCCAGACTCAGATCCCACAGGCCTCTCCCCGGGTGTTTTGGCCCTCCTCCTCACCAAACAACTGGAACTTGTTTGAAACATTTCATTGTTGAAGAGAACCATGTCCTTCAGAATTGACCATCATATAGTCTCGTTTTTGCCGTGTACAATGTTCTCCTGGTTCTGCTCATTTCCCTTAGCCTCAGTTCATGCAAGTCTCTCCAGGCCTCTCTGAAATCTTCCTGCTGGTCGTTTCTTACAGAGCAATAATATTCCATAACATTCATATACCATAATTTATTCAGCCACTCTCCAATTGATGGGCATCCATTCAGTTTCCAGTTTCTAGCCACTACAAAAAGGGCTGCCTCAAACATTTTTGCACATGTGGGTCCCTTTCCCTCCTCGAAGATCTCTTTAGGATATAAGCCCAATAGAAACACTGCTGGGCCAAAGGGTATGCACAGTTTGATAACTTTTTGAGCATAGCTCCAAATTGCTCTCCAGAATGGTTGGATCCATTCACAGTTCCACCAACAACGTATCAGTGTCCCAGTTTTCCCACATCCCCTCCAACAATCATCATTATTTTTTCCTGTCATCTTAGCCTATCTGATAGGTGTGTAGTAGTGTCTCAGAGTTGTCTTAATTTGCATTTCTCTGATCAATAGTGATTTGGAGCACCTTTTCATATGACTAGAAATAGTTTTAATTTCAACATCTGAAAATTGTTCATATCCTTTGACCATTTATCGATTGGAGAGAGGCCTGAATTCTTATAAATAGGAGACAATTCTCTATATATTTTAGAAATGAGGCCTTTATCTGAATCCTTAAATGTAAAGATGATTTCCCAATTTATTGCTTCCCTCCTAATCTTGTCTTCATTAATTTTATTTGTACAAAAACTTTTTAACTTAATACAAGCAAAATTATCTATCTGGTGTTCAATTAAGAGTTTCAGTTCTTCTTTGGACACACATTTATTCCTTCTCCACAGGTCTAAGAGGTAAACTATCCTATGAGTAACAATTAATTTTAATATTATTTAAAATGTTTGGAAAAAACAAGTAAAGGAATCCTATCAAATTCCTATTATTATATAAATGTGGTTGATATCTAAAACCTAAGGAGCGCAAAACATATGGGGGAAATTTATAAAGCAATTTCTCTAAGGAATACTGATGCAAAAATGTTAAATAGAATAGTAGCAAGGACCTTACAATATTCTATCACAAAGATCACACACCATGACCAGGCTTGATATATACCAGGAGTACAGGGCTGGTTCAATATTAGGAAAACTATAGGAATGGAAGGGAAGATATTCTGCTTTTCTGTAAGGGTCCTATAGCTGCACAAAGTTTATCAGTCTAGGCAGACTGGCCAGAATCAGTTTTGTAGCTGACTCAGATTCAATGGTACTGAAAATTTATAATAACAGAGTTCAACTGCAAAAAATTATCATTGTGTGAGTTTAGGAAAGGTTCATCTCTGGAAAATAGGGCAACTCAAAAAACAAAGAAACAAAAAAAACCAAAAAAAACCATGTTCAGAGCTTTCCTTCTACACTAGTTCTCCCATCATCATGCACCTTGCTTCCAGGGGTACTCCTCAGTGCTCTTCCCTCTACCCTCAGTGGAGGAGGAGGTCCCCAAAGGTCACCATTCATAGCCTCCTTGTCTGACTTGTCTACAGGACAGCTACAATCATACAAAGGGTATCTCCTGAGTCATTTTTCCAATGCAATCCCAAACATACTATGGTTGCTCTAGCAATCTTTTAGAGAGTGCAATAGCTAAAAGTGGAAGAATTAAGAATAGCCAAGCAGTGGTGAAGCGGGGCCAGAAATAAACGAGGTTCTCAAGACCGTGCTCTCAAGCATGCAGTAGAACATCAGGACAGGAAGATTTTGATTCCCCAGCATGGAGGGCTGACCTCAGGCCCTGTGCCTCTCCCCATTTTCCCCCTGGAGGCTCATTTTGAGTCTCTCTAGTTCCCACTGACTGCCAGTCCCCCCTTTTTCCCTTTCCTTTGTGCTTCCCGGCCCTCTTTGGCCCATAGGAGGGAGTGCCCAGGTATGCTGACGCTGCCCACAGTCTGGGGGAGGGCAAGGGTCCCTTTCCTCAGGAGGATCACATCTGGCCATGTGTTGCCTGGCACAGAAGACAGTCTGTCATAGAGGCATCAGAAGAAGAAACTTTTGCAAAGTAACTAAAAGAATTATGAAAAGGATTCTCTTTATTTAATACAATCACTCAAAGTTGCCACCCTGGGTACGCTGCCAGTATCTCCAGGCAAATTAAATAATGATGCTGGCCAGGATTAACCTTTCTGGAAGGCCACAATTTGTCTTATTAAGTGGCTGAAATTCGCTGACAATTTAGACCATTAGAGAAGTCCCAAAGAAATCCAACACACATTCTTTGTAGTTTTCATTTAAAATTTGCATATAATTAGCAAGAAGCAAATTGTATTCCTGCAATTAATATTAGTCCTTACCCTGGTGCTATTTCAATAGTTGAACCAATACCAAATTTACAATCTAATGCTTAGATTATTTATAAATAACAATTAATTTTTTACTTCTTAAAAAGTCTCATTATTTAGTTCTGTCAACATTGACATTTTGAAAGGAGTTATTTTTTGAGAGTCAAGTCAAAAGCTAACACTTTTTGATAATTTTGAGATTCAGAAAGTGAATATGCAAAGTTAGCTGGTCTATATACTTTTTTGTGATCTTTTGTTTCTACATATGGAATCACAAGTTACAACCTGTGACAAAGAATACTTTCTCTAGACTGCATATTAATCACTTAATAAACAAATCAGACAAGTTGGTAATATCTTTCTCAAGTGGTTTGACGTAGCTCTGAGAAATAAGAGGGGCTGAGATTAGTCCATGGGTACATCGATCTGTAACAGAGGACCCAGAAGTCATAGCAGAAGCCATGTTATGTGAAGGCCCCTAAAGCTCCTGGGTACCCAACACTGAATGTACAAAATTCCTATCAATTCCTATCTCCAGTAGGCCAATTTTGTACTGGAGAAAGCAGGCTGCAGACCACTGCAAGAGTCCTGCTATAATGACCATGGTGATCACGGCAGTGTCAAAGGAAGGATGCATGAAGGTCGAAACGAAGGAAGCGGACACCAAGCTGGAAGTCAGAAAGACCTGAGTTCAAGGTCAGCCTCAGACACTCACTAGCCGGTGATGCCTGGTGAGCCACAGCACCTGGGCCTCCATTTCCTGACCGTTAAATGGGCACAACTCCACACCCATATCTCCAGGCTGGGTTGCACATCTAATGGCAGGAGGCTGAGAAGAGTGCTGAGCCCGGCGCCCGGCCCGGAGGAGAGTCAGAGAACGCTTCTTCCCAGACTCTCCAAAGGCTGTGGATCGCCCTTCTTCCTGACTCTGCAGCGACCTCCATATTCAATAAGAAACCCTCTGTTTGGCTTTTAAAAGCCCTTCACTGCCTGGCCCTTCCTGCATTTTCGGTCTTCTGATACTTGACTCCCCCCTTCAAAAAGGGCCTCCACCTCTGGACTCTGCCTCTGGCCTGGCCTCCACCTCTAAGCTTCCCTGGCAGCTTCCCTCTATATCAGCCTCCTGAGGGAGGCCTTTACCACTCCCTCCTCCTCATTGCTCTCCCCTGGCTAGTGCCCGGCACAAAGTTAAGTCCTTAGGAAATGCTTGGATTCACTGACTTGTTCCAAGGCGTGGTCAACCTCACGCAAAGAAAACGTCAACATTTTTCTTCTTTTTTATATAATGTATATATTGGCAGAAAGCTTAATGATGACTGTCAGTGTATTTCAGAAAGCCTTATTCATCTTAGATTACTGTCTTCCATCACAAATGGAGGTCTGGCTTATTTCAAACACACAACCCTTTTTATTGTACACCAATTTTTTTCCAACATGGTTTTATTTTGTTTTTTATCTTCCATAAATAGATAAAACTCCTGTCCAACACAGGTTGGCCTATCATCTGGTATTGAAGAATAGCAATTCCAAATCCTCCTCTAGGAATTTTTAAAAAAGATATAGTAGGACTCAAAATATTTCTTTAACTCTATGTATTTTATTATTGATCATGACATGTGTAATGGAATTTAGAAGGGGCTTTGGGTTTACATATATAAAAAAGCCCAAGCTCTAACTAAGATTCATCCCCATTTTCCTATCATTATATGCAAGATCAAAACACAAAGATTATCTCCTTAAAATAGAATGAAAAAGATTAACCCCGATGACACCATCTGGAATTTTTATTTCATGATATACTCTCAATACACTGAAATCTAAGATGAGCCAACAGCTCTTACATGTACAGAATGCATTATAACTTATTTTCCTTTTGTGGAAAAGCCTATCCTACACCACACCTAGTGCTGTTCAAAAACACATAGGCTATTCTTGAACTCTAGAAATATTCACTTCATTTACTAGGATTTTAAGAACTGTTAAACCAGGTGCTATTAAATTGTCCTACAATATCAAATCAGGACAGAAACACACACACACACATCATCATATGAATGTCAATGTAGTCCACATTCTCCTGCCATTTAATCTGAATAGGTTAAACTTTGAGCCTCTGATTTGCTGACCAAGATTTACTTGACATGTCAATCAACACTTTATGAGCTATTCCAATTTGTCCCATTTTGAGAATGTCACTCCTGTGATCACTGGCCTGGGAAGGAAGTCTGTGAGAAGAGGATAAACTAGTTTTCTTCAATATCAAGCAAACTGCTTTGGTTTGATTTAGCATCATTCTTATTTCAGGTACTCAAGGTGCTTTACAAGGAGGTATAAAGTAGATATGTAATGACAGATTATAAGTAATTGCTTAGCTTATTATGTTGGGAGAAAAAAGACTAAGATTATTCCATTAAACCTCTACAATAGCACAGAACAGTTAACTTCCAAAACATGAACTGACTGTTGCCATGGACTTTAGCTTAATGTCTCAAAAGGGAAGTGTAAATCTAATGTTTTTTCTGACACAAAACTTTGTCCTGAATCAGTACAAAGTCAGTTATAGCAATTAAAGTTCCTGAATGAAATTAGTCCAGGAATAAAAAAAAAAAAAAAAAAAAAAAACTTAGACTGAAGATAGGAATTTTAATAAAAATTTAAGATATAACTTTTCATTTGAATCAGTATTTTCAGGCAACTGATGCTAAATGCTATCAAATACATCAAATATGAAACCATATTGAAAACACTGGCAGCATTTTGTAGACTGGCAGAAAATTTAAAGTGGATAGTTTTATTTTAAAGACAGAATAGAAGGGAAATAATAATAACTACTGCTCATAAAGAGGAACAAATGCTAATTTTTTCCTTGATAAGGGTCATATTTCATCATTTAGTAATAATATGAGGAATTCTTGGTTATAAGAACCATAATAGGCCCCAACAAGGCTAAATCCTTATGAATACCAGAGACGCACTCATCACCTCCCACCTCTCACCCTCCATGGTCCAGCAGAGGTGCACAAATGGAGCGCGGCTGAGTTTATGGCTGGGATCCATAATGGGATTTCCATACATGCTTCAGATATTCTGCCAGCACACTTCATCCTTTATCAATCCCTACCCCACAAGAAGTAGAAGAGACTGATTCAGTCCAGCCAGAGAAAGAGAAGGAAAAAACCGGGAGGAACTGAAGCAGAGTGATGCACAAGAAGTTGTAATGGGCCTGAGAAAAGGGACATGGAAATACAGTTCACACTAATTCTGTCCTTTCAGAAATTATTTAAGTTAGAAACCAAAGTTGGTATAGCCCAATGTGAGAGAAGACCCAGACAGCTTTGGAACTAACCCATAATGCTGTGGGCATCAGGAAAAATGGAAGAAGGAGAAAGTAAGAAACTAGGAGTAAAAAGGGAAAAGTCTGAATGAACACTGCAGATTTCAAAAGAAGAAAACTTGATAAGAAGTTAAATTCATGTAAGCAATTAGGAGTGAATGTCAAAAATCATAACTCTCAAGGAAAAATGTTAAAAACTTAAGAAGAAAAAGAGTTTTAGAATACAGAAAAACTAAAATGGAAGAAAATCTGTTACAAGAATATCAAAAGATAGCAGCAACATTAAAAGAATATATGATTCCTACAGAAGCCAGTCACTGACCTAGAAGAGAAGATAAGCAGATCCATTTTAAGAAACAGTTCAAGTGATAACTTGCTGCACCAAAACTGCCAACAACTTTTAAATATAGAAAGCGAAGCACCAATCACAGATTCCCACCAGCCATTCCAATGACAAGCAACAAGGTTAGCAAGCAGCCAAGAGGAGGTCACACACACACTCCCCAAAACAGAGGGCACCCTCACTGAGCACGCCTCACACCCCACTTGTACCTGCAGAGACTATTCCTCGCTTCTAGAAGATGATCCGCTGTGACCGAGACGTCCTGGATGGGTGAAGGAGCCGCCCCCACATCCTGCTTGGGACGCCATCTAAGCACTCTCCCAGGAAACCTGGGCTTGCCCGGGCATTCTGCCACCTGTTCTGCCACCTCACATCTACCTTGCCCCTCTGCCCTTCTTTTAACTTTTTGATGCATTAACAATAACCAAATAAATCCTAGCGCTGCTGCTGGTCCCTACTTATTCTAGTAGAACAGAAGCTCCCTGAAGTTGGAGGCTCTTCTTCACCTTGTATTTACACCCTCAGGGTCTAGACCAGAGCTCAGCACGTGGCCATTCATGCAAAACTAGAAGAAAACACTGAGAACAAGGACCCCAAAATTACGCCGAGTGGACCAAGCACATAGGCCACATGCACTGCTCTATGTCCCAGGTGGGTTACAGAGAAAGGGCATGGCAGCAGGCCCTGCAGTGTACCAGTACACCTTCTTCACCCATCACTCTTATCGCCCCTGGTACAACATCTGATATTCATTTCCATAATAAGATATAATTCAGATAGGATTTTCCAAAGTCTAAGAGAGTGCCAACATTCAGTTTTTCTTCTTTCAAATCAAAGTCTAGATATTCCCTATTTGGGCTCTTTCTCAGAAGCAAGTCAAGTTGCAGTAGATAAATAGGCCTTGTCCCCAAGCAGGAAGCATTCTGAATAAAAAAGTAGCACTTTTACTTGGTGATACATATTCTTCCATCTTAACCGTATATCTGAATTTTAAAAGAGGTATTCATACTTTGTAGTACAATAAATGACTAGAAAAATGCAGAAAAAAATCAGAGTCTATAACATTTGTGTATATTTTGCTGTAACAGGAACAAGATGGTTTTTGGATAAATAATGATATTAATTTAATTCAGAATCACAGAATCTCATAGGGATCTAATCTGTTCGAAGGGAACTCCCAGGTGATGAAGTCCAAACCATATGGCAGCAACAATATCCTCAATGTGCCAAAGCCTTTCCAAGAAGACTTCCAGAGAGACAGACATATTCTTTTTGGTAGTAGCCCATTTTATTTTTGATTAGAAAGTTTTTCAAGGCACAGTAGACAGTGTTGACCCTGGAGTAAGGAAGACTAGAGTTCAAATCCAGCCTCAGACACTTAATAGCTTGTGTGGCTCCTGGGCAAATTACTTAATCCTCTTTGCCTCAGTTTCCTCATCAGTAAAATGAGCTGCAGAAAGAAGGGTCAACCACTCCAAGACTTTTGCCAAGAAAACATCAAATGAGGTCACAGAGTCCGACGTGATGGAAACGACAACAACAACAACAACAAAAACTCTCTATCAAAGCTAAACCCATCCCTTAGCCAGGGCCCCCTCTTGTTCCTACTTCTGTCCTCAGGAGCCAGGCAGAAAAAATCAAATCTCTTTTACCCATGACAGCTGTTCAGATAGTGGATGCCAGCTCTCCTATTCCCCCAAATCCTCTTCTTTTTCCTAGGCTAAACATACATAAGTCATCAACTATTTTCATACGGCTTCATCTCGAGAACCCTTCAATGGACCCGGCCTTTTTCTAGCCACTGTCCCAATTCTCCCATATTCTTCCTAAACAGGGTCCTCAGAACCGAAGCAAGCTGACCAGAATAAAGAGGCTGGGATGCCAGAACCACTCTGGGGTTTTTAGGCATAATGTGACATTATGGACTCACTGACGGTCCCCTAAAAGGTGAGGGCTTGGTCAGATAAACTGTTCTCTAGTGACATCTCTTCCATCTTGTTCTTAAGAAAGTGAATCCTGAGAATCTAAGTCTAAAACTTTACACTTAGCTGTATTAAACTTTAACTCATTAGATTTACCTCAAAGTTCTGACAAGATCTTTCTGATTCCTGAAATTCAACATGTTTGTTATATCTTCCGCATTCTGTGATATCTGCAGATTTGATAAGTATGCCCTTTATGCCATTAGTCAAGTCAGAAATAAAATGTTAATAGCTCGGGGCAAAGCACAAAACACTGGGCCATTCCAAGGAAGATCACTTTGCAAAATGTCACTAATGAATAATTGCAAGGTCTGAGTTAGCAGGCCTAGCCCTTCTTTCATCCATTTTCCCCCAATAGAACTTAGAAACAAAATAAAGCAACCCCCCCACATAAGCAAGCTGAATATAATTTTAAATTTTAAAAATACATTAAGTACATATGAGTACATTCTCTTTATCTGTCCTAATAAAAGAAATATTAACTTCTTTCACTTGCAAAATGACTACTTGTGTTAAAGGTATACTAGCTTGCAATCAAACATTTACCCTTCGCCACTGGTGAAAGGCAACAAGATCTCTTTACAACATCTCGTCTTTTTCAATAAATTTTGCATGAAAACATGTTATCCAAGCACAAAGTTGCCTGCTGTCACACTGGAAGTATGATAAATGTTTAATGAAAACAACACCACACAGCTTGGTGTCAGACAACAGCTATCACACAGACCTGCTTTGATCTAAACAGACACTTAAAAGGAGTTCTGAGCTTGCTTTGCACCACAGAACTCTATAACCTATATGCAAATAAGAGTAAATTAGCATAAATGACTTCCTGCTGCATAAAGAAGAGGTAAAGAAAAATATGACAGGCTCCATGAGTATGTAGCTGCTGTCAAAACTTGAAGTCCAACATCCCCAAATTACTTTCAACATCTTCTGCCAAATTTTAGTTAAGAACGATCGTACCAACAAGAATTTATTGTATAAAAACGAACAAGAGAAACAGCTGGAACACTGCCAAGTGAAACAGAAATGTGGCAACTCCAGGAACTGCAGTGGGGCCAAAAGGAAAACGCTCCACCAACATAGTTTGAAAGAAACCTTGCTGAAGCCTGATGTTCAGAAAAGCACTGGAAATGTTTTCTGTCAAATGAAAACGATTACAAAACTATGGGTTGTGCACAAGAAATCATTGTCATAAAAATGATGATTTCCAGTGACGTAGATGCTTGTTTTTAAATGGAAAGCTTATAAAAAAAAAGCTCTTATCACAAAAGGCTACAGGGCCTGGTCTCACGTCAGACTCTCCACTAGAGATAAATGGAAAGATTATTAAAAAATCCAAGAAATCCATGGGAGTGCTTAGTCTGTCTGGAAGAGCCTCTTCAATCTACGAGAAAGTTCTTGACTTGTAGATCCATGTTTTCAAAGACAAAATATTTACTATGCAATAAAAGTATAAGATTTTAAGAAGGGTGAGGGAGAGAGGAAAAAAGTAAGACCACAAGACTGGAGAAGACCATTCTGAGCATCTTGGTGGATATGCCTCTGATCTAGCAGCCACCATTTGAAAGAGAATTTTCAAAAAAAGAATCGAGATGGCTGTATGACCCTGGGCAAGTCACTTAACCCCAACTGCCTCAGCAAAAAAAAAAAAATAATAATAATAATTGAGGTAGGGCAGCTAGTTTGTGCAGTGGATAGAACACCAGCCTTGAAGTCAGAAAAAAATAATGGAGGGGAAAATCTATCTTGATAGTAGAATAAAAAGACAAGCCTAAAGTCACAACAAAACAAATAGAATTCATCTTAATAATGAAAAATGAGAAAAGAGAATTTTTGTATTTTGTGACTTGTGATTTAAATCACAACTGATTTTAATCTAATTTAAATCAGATCTGCCCTACCTCTACTCTCAAAGGTGGAATTACTAAATCAGTATTGATTAGAGAAATGCACATTAAAACTAATCTTAGGAACTATTTTGTAACTATCAAATTGGTTAACATAACAAAAAAGGGGAAATGTTGAATGTTGGAAAGGATGTGGGAAAACTGGGACACATACATTGTTGGTGGACTTGTGAACTGATCCAACCATTCTGCACAGCGATTTGGAAACTATGCCCAAAATATAAACTGTGCATATCCTTTGATCCAGCAAATTCATTGCTAGGTCCTTATCCCAAAGACATCTGAAAAAAGGAAAAGGGACCTATTTGTACAAAAATATTTATTCCCATCAATTGGGGAATGGCTAAACAAGCTGTGGCATATGATTGGGATGGACGATTACTGTACTGTAAGAAATGACAAGTGGGATGATTTCAGAAAAACCTGACAAGACTTACATTAATTGATGCATAGTGAAGTGAACAGAACCAGGAGAATATTATATGCACTATTATTGTTTAATAAAGAATTATGAAAGATTTAGCCATTTTCAATGATCCAAAACAATTTCAAAGAACTAGTAGTGAAGCATTCTATCTGCCTCCAGAGGAAGAACTAATATTGTTTGAGTATGACTAAAACATGCTATTTTTTTCTTTTGAGTTTTCTTGTAAAAAATACCTAATATGGAAATGTTTTATATAACTGCACATATATAACCTATGTCTAATTGCTTACCATTTCAGGGACAGGGAAAAGGAGGGAGGTTAGGAAGGATAGAATCTGGAACTCAAAACTTTAAATAAAGATGGTAAGAAATAGGTTTTTAAAAAGTCCAGAAGCAAATAAAAAGGCAACATTACAACTTTATATTTAAAATATAAAACATCACTAATATACTGACATATGCATTACTCACTAATCTTTCATTAAAGTCCATAAAACACGGTTTACAATTGTCAGCAGCACCTTATGTCGTGATCAAAATCTTGTTCTAAGAAAGTCACAAAAATCAGTCTTCACAGATTACTCAGATAATATAACTAATCCATCAACATCTAAAATTTCAACTGAGACTCTCTGTGACAATTTTAATAAATTATTTCAACATAATTCTGAATAAAATAATAGTTTTTGATAAAAATAAATATCCAGGGACATCATTGTAAAATGTATATGTATACATCTATCTAGATCTCTCTCTTTAGTGTGTATGTGTACTAAGAAACTGCATATATGTTTTTGAAAAATATATGTACTGATAAATGTTTTACTGTCGAAATAAATGTACTCAACAAGAACATAAACTAAGTTTGTTATAGAGGGTATATTTTTATGCAAAACAAAACAAAACAAAAACCAAGTAAACTGTTATTTGTGTGAAAATTAATATAATAGGAAAAATCTGTGATAAACTTTTATAGAACTGGTGCCTTCCTGAAAGACTACATGCCAAAAATCTTGACCTGAAGGTATCAACAGCAAAACTAATCATCTAATCAATCTAATGCAAAGAGGGAAAATCAATCTTTTTCCTTTAGATTTTTCTCAGGGGAAAGAAAACTGCCCATTCCCCCTGATATTTTTCTAGTTATTTATCACTTTTCAAAATAAACTAGTAGTGAATTACTCAACTATATCAGTAAGGTATCAGGAATTACGTATCACATTTGTGATTACAAATTTCTAATTTGTTGATTTGTTAATTTTTTAAAATGCATATTCATTAATATTCTCCTTTTCTTCTGCTAATACATCAATGCAAAGATATGATTTCCCCCTGAGGACTACAAGAATTTTGTTAAGTTGTTTCATTATTATAATAATTTTCTTCCACATTGTTGTTTCTATGACTTGTTCTTTGGTCCATTCATTATTTAAGATTTCATTGCTAAGTCTCCATTTCCGTTAGGATCTTTTGTTTGTATTTATAAAGGAAATATAGTCGCGCCCTTACCCTGGAGAACAAGGCCTCTTGCTGCTTACACTGGCAGCCTAGCTAGATGCACCTATAGCTCACCTATACCTGTGGCTGTCTTGGACTTTGCCTCTGGGCCTGGACAATAGCAATAAAATTGAATGCCCCACCAAAGGTCATCAACAGCAGAACTGAGGAGTATCGTTGATTTGGGTCAAAATGGAAGGAGCCATGACTGAGAAAGGGATTATTAGACGGCATTTATTTACCACAGAACTCTTCCTAAATAGAGTGGCCAAAGCACAACAGATTAGTTTGGAGTTAAATCTTCCTGGATATAAGGTCATCTCATTAGTACTACAAACATCTTAGCCTGAATGACCACACTTATTTTATAGAAGAGGAAACTAAAACTCCAAAAGTTTAAGTAATATGGTCATGGCCAGATAAAGGTGGGATGAATTTAAAACTGATTCTTCCTGACTGGAAGGCTAGCATTCCAATTAATTAGGCACATTTGCTAATTTTTACAGAGTCCCTATTGTCACCCTTTCTTATTCTTATTTTAACTCTGCTTGCTTACAGATAAAATAGCAGATTTTAATTGAATTTGGAATTTCTAAGAAACTGAAATAACTTATTTTCATTCAGAAAAATTAGTAGTAAATTATACCCGAGACTAAAATCTTTCCATCCACAAGTTTAATGTTTACTATAAAAACATTACTACAGAAACATTTACTATAGAAACAAAAGGTTCATAAGAGTCCTCATGAAGAAGAGGGGAATTTAGGAAAAAAAAAAAAAAGGTTCTCAGGGATCCATTTAGCCATTAAGTTAGAGTTAAAATGTAAGAAGATATTAAGAGAGCTGTATTCAATACACTAATTCTTCTATTTAACAATGAAGACTGGGACAATAAAAATATTTCATATTGAAACAGATAAGTATATTCACATGGGGGTAAGGAAATAGAAAATGACAGGAGATCACACCCACAACAATGCCCATAAATGATGGAAAGATTCATAATTCAACTATTCAGTATAAAATGAGATCAATGAGCTAGAAATGCATGTTTTAAGGAGGAAACTTACTTTTGATTTAAAGAGTTTTTTTTTTAAGTCTTCTATAATTTTAAATAGATGATAAGAAAAAGGTTTCAAGCTCTAGTTACTCAGAACTTGGAACCATTGCTACAGTAACTTGTGTATAGTGAAGATCAGATTTTTCTAAATAAAAGTCTGTTAAAAAGTTTCCTCTCTGTCACCTTTATCCTATTCTTGTAACCATTTTCCAACAAGGATAGCAATTGGGATTGGTGGTTTCACTTGTACGGGGAACTCCCAGAGAAGGAAATTCTCTCTAGCAATTCAGGCTATCACCTCCTCTACAACATAAAAGACCTTCCAAGGGCACACAGCCCTTCTGTGGCAGAGGGAAACATGAAGCCAGGAAGCTATCCGCCATGCTGCCTCTCCTTCCATAAGAAGGTAAATGTAAATAAATTAAAATTTGTTTTATACTTCCAAACTATACACAGGAACAAGGATATGACATTTTCCCAAGAATATGCAAGGATTTCTCATGTTTCAATATTCACCATGTCCACAGATTCTATTAAAAACTAAGACAAAATTATGAAAACATGATGAGGCTACCCTACCAAAAACCCTTTGCAAAGCTTGCACAAGGGTAAACCCACCAGGTGTGGCCAAATAAGAACCAGGAAGGGCCTTATTTGTTGTCACAAACTCTCCAAAACCAAAGGCAGGAAGAGGGGTCCTCCTGCGAAGGCTGCCGCAGATCACTCACCCGCGCTTGGCGCTGTGCAATTCCTTCTCCTTCCCCCTCTCTCGCTCCTTCTCTCTCTTCTCTTTCTCTCGCCCTTTACGACGCTCTCGTTCTCGAGATCGGCTCCGAGTTCTTCGGTGGCTAGATCTTTCACTACTGCGACTATGGGACCGTGGACGAGGTCTTGACCTTGACCTATGGAAAACATGCAACATAAAACAAATCAGTTTGTGTTGTGATCAAAAAGTAAGGTTCCTTAGCTTTTAATCCCATTTTATCAGAAATTAAGGAACCTGATGAAGCAGACATGTGTGCTAGCGATGCGGGATAATTTATGAATGCACTGCATTTCTAGTGGCAGGAGATCTAAGCAGGGCGCTGAGGGCCAGATTTCCTTGGAAGACCATCCTCCTTTCCTTCCTGTTGTCACCATTTGTCACCCTCTGCTCCTTCACTTTGCTGGATGCTGCCTGGAACCATGCTCCTAATTAATCTGCCCTGACCTCAGGCGGGGTCCAGGGCAAAGGCTTCGGTGGCAGATCATGATAGGGAGTCAGGAGGAAGGGAGGGGTCAGTGCCGAGACCCTCCAACTTGCTCTCCTTTGCTGGCTCCTCCAGCTCCAGCACTAGTCGCCTTGGGAGGCACCTGTACCATTTCCCTTCCACATCTTGGCCCTTTCCTCAGAAGCGCTACCTCAGGTTATGGGACAGTTTATCCAGCCCAGTCCAAATCCTGTTTTCTCCTAAAACACTCATGAATATATTACTTCAGACTTCTCTGAACAGAGACCTACCCCTAACATTTGGAGAGGTCTGAAGAGTTTGGAAGGGATGGAGGGGGAGGGGAAGAAGGAAGGGCATGGAGGAGAAGAGTAAGGAGAAAAGGGTGAGGAAAAGGGCATAATAACAGGGAGGAATGAAATGTCCTCCTTAAAAAATATGTGGACAGAAGCAATATGAGGGACTGACAGTGGACAGAGAAGCAGGAGGATCAGTCCTGCATTTAAATTAAAAACAAAATAGGAATCAAAGGGGTAAGCAAGAGCCTGCCAAACCAAGCGTGCCTCAGAGCTGGCACTGACAGGGCACGGCCCTGCTGCCGCTCCTCATCCCTGACGGCCCCCCATGCCTGGACACTGCTGATTTGGCCCTGCCCTGCTGGACGATCCTCTGGCTCTTGGGCCTTGATTTGGATGCAGTCATGTCCCGCTGGTCTTTTGTCTTGGTAGATTTATCTATTAGTTCTGGATGATATTTGAGATTTGTGTTGGGCATACTAATCTCAAGAACAATGAACCCCTAATCATCACTTAATCCTCTGAATTTGCATGACCTCTCAGTTCGAGCTGTCCCACTTTGGCGAGTCCTGGGCCACCACCTGAGCACTCGCTGCAATAACTGGATGCCCATCTCCGGAGTGATGGCTACAGCTCCGTCTCTGAGACAGGCCAAAGCATTTGTTCTTCCTGGGAACATCAGACTGGGGTTTGGGAAGTACAGGAGAGAAAGGAGAGGGTCTTCTATAACATCTGATGCCATTTCAGATAGTCTACCAAATTCTCTCGGGATGTAACATTTATCTAAAAAGATTAGAATGAACTTAAATAAAGTTTATTGAATTTTACAAAATCTCACCTCAAAAAGATTTTGAGAAATTACTTATTTTTTTTTTGAGAAATTACTTAACTAGAAACAGTACCATTAATTTAATTACTACATCATGAACAGTGATCACTATTTTATTTTATCTCATTTTATCTAATAATTTGTATTTTTGTCTCATGGCCTTTATTTTATTAACTTCTCATTACAAACTTTTCACTATGTATGGACTCACAGAAGAGTTTTAATAGGAACTAAATTAACCAGAAAGCTTGAGGAACAGATTTGTTCAGCATTTTAATCTTGTAAATAATTAAGAGTTAACCTATCCATATAATCTTGCATTAGAAAACAATATAAATCATGTTATGAGCTTGAATAATTCAGAATCTTTTAGTACTTTTAGTACTTCAGAATAACAGAATAACTGAATATTGGCAATCGAATATAAAAAGACTGGGTTGTAATGATGCTAGAGAATACCCTGGCAGTTGCTTTTTTAAAATCAATCCCTGATTTAAACTTTAGGAACATAGTAATTTTATCTTGCAGTGTTCATGATGGTTCATAGACCACTATGAAAATAATTACATCTGATGTACTGACTGACATTAGTCATAGGAGATGGAGAAATAGAAAAGTTCTATGAAGAAGTTGATAAGATTGTACAAATTATGGCAGATATGCCTTGATCTTTGTTGACTTCAACAACAAAAAAGTATGGTTAAAATTGTGGAAAAATATGGTTGTAGCTACCAAAATAAAAGATAACAAAAGTTTATCGAATACTTAAAAGCCTAATGAATTTACATAATTAATATTTACTTTAACTTGTGATGGAGAGAGCCATCTGCATCGAGAAAGAGGACTATAAGGACTGAATATGGTTCACAACATAATATTTTCATCTTTTTTATTGTTATTGTTTGCTTGCTTGTTTTTCTTTCTCATTTCCCCCCTTTTCATCTGATTTTTTGGTGCATGATAAATGTGAAAATATGTTTAGATGAATTACAGATGTTTAACCTATATGAGATTATCTGCTATCTAGGGGAGGTGGGAGGAAAGGAGAGAGGGAGAAAAATTTAGAACACAAGGTTTTGCAAAGGTGAATGATGAAAGCTAACTTTGCATGTATTTTGAAAAATAAAAAGCTATTATTATAAAAAAAGAAAATAACTTGATAGTTATCAACCATTTATTTAACTCAGTGTTGTTTATTGTTTTCAAACTGCCAAGTTCAGTTATTATTTTCAATCAGTTTATAAATTTCTCTATTTCTAAATGGGAGATTTCAATAAAAAGTTGAGGGGGGGGATGTTACTCAGAATTTGTCAAATAATTAGACACTTTCTTTGGTCAAAAATAAATTATCCTTGAAGTAATATATGTATATATATATGCACATATATATATATATACATACACACACATATATATGTATATGTACGCACACACAAATATTTACTTTAAAAAGTTACTACAGAAGTTGTAATACCATCCTGATTAAAAAGGCTCTGAAAAAACTGAAATGGATAAGATATGTTTATTTGATTAACACATATAAAAGAGGCTAAACTAATGCAAAATGGTTGCTACTATAAAGAAATCAAAAATTAGAATAGTGGAAAGGTACAGAAAAAGACCATGGAAGTGAGATAGCACCCCTGGGACCCAATGCTGGAGACTTTCAAATGCTTCTTCCTTTTAAAAAAAATGTTTCTTTTTTAAAATATTAGATCTATGGTGAGTTGAAGAAAGATTCCTAATAGTACAGTAGTGTTGGACTGCGATTCCTAGCGATTTTCCCCTTGGCTGGATGTTCCATCCCCCATCTCCATGGTGTTGTAGAAGCTATTTTCCATGCCTAGAATGCACTCCCTGCTCCCTTCTACTTCCTAGAATACCAAATCCCTTTCAATCTCTTTAAAGCCTAGCTCATATGGCCCTGCCTCCATGAGGCCTTTCTTGATTCTCCCCAAACTATTCCCCATTGCTAATGCTTTCTCCCCCACAAATTAACTTGTATTTATTTTGTATATGCTGCTATGTGTATGTGTTACTTTATCCAATTGAAGGTAGGTTCATTGTATTCAATTTTGTCTTTGAATCCCTAGCACCAAGCACAGGCTTTGGTATACAGTAAGCAGGTACTTAGTAAATATTTTTAGATTGATATATCACTAGTGATACTGCAAACCACACTGGGGTAGACAATCTGGTCTGAGGCATAACTTATATGATAATAACAGCTACCATTTATGCAGTGCTTATTATGTGTCAGGCATTGAAAAGTGCATTACAAATATTATCTAATGTGATCTTGGGAGTTAAGTGCTGTTATTATCCCCATTTTAGAGCTGACAAAAATGAGGCAGAGAAAAGTTAAATGGCTGGCTCAAGGTCATAAAAGCCAGTAATTATTTGAGGTTGAATTTAAACCAGTTTTAAATTTAATAAAATTTATCAATTAATAAAAAAATAAAATAAATTTAAAATTTAAACCAGTTCTAGTTTTCAATCCACTGCACCACCCACTTCTCTACATCCTCTTACAAAACACAGGTATTCAGAGATCATGGTGTAAGATACAGCTAAACCAAAGGATCTATAAATGAAAAGTGGACAACCACAAATATTCTTAAAGTAGAACACATCTAGCTGATTCTAGTCATCTCAGCAGCAATGACAAAAGTAGAATGTTACATATGGATTCCACTACCTTTCTCCAGAAAATAATGTCAAGTGCCAATAGCTCTTAAAAGACACAATCAGCAAGAGTGACTGAATCTAACAAACAATATATCCAAGAAATCGATGCTGGAATGATGTGCTTCAAAAAGTATCAAGGAATTGATTCTCAGGGTTTTCTCAAAAGAAAAAGTTTCCGAAGAAGAAAAACAATCATGAATGTTACTGTGAATTTTAAAAAGATGACTAAGGAAAATTAATTGGGTCGTGATATTTATTTCTTCACCTCCAAAAATGTTTGGTGAGTTTGGTGAGGCTATCCTTGGTAAAAATAGGAATATGGAACAGGTAGGCGTAATCCTTGGACAAGTGCCACAACTGGGTGATGAGCTGGATCCAGAAAAGAATGCTACATTCAGAAAACTGCTTCTAATGGAAACACACTTTTAATGAGCTGAACTGTCTCATGTTGTTACCAAATCTCAGTTTCTTAACTCCAATATATTCGTTGTGGTGCTAAAACTCAAGAAACAACTTATCAAAAAATATTTATATTACAAACAATTCTACGAGAAGTATAATGGCATATTAAGAATATCTACAGGAGGAAGTACATCATAGACAACAAAAAAATGTGTTAAATAAAAAAGTCCTGAGGACACATATAACTGGAAAAGGAGGTGAGTCAGTCATGTAGGAAGAAGACCTGACAGATGGGCAATCCAAGGGGTATTCTGGTGTTAATAAAATAAAAACAAAATATGAAGAAGGTCTTCCATGAATAATGTAAGATTTCTATGGAAGAATTATGATAAAATCTGAACAAGAGTCCCATGGGATGAAAAGATAATATAATTTTCCATATTGGTGAAAGAGAGGAAGACACTATAGATCATTCTACATATGAACTTCTTGGGAATGGTTTCTCACAGGAGTCAAGTATATATAGTTAATTGAGGGTGCCAATTAGAAGGGTTTAGATTAAATTTAAGTTTCATTGCACCCTACAAAATAAATATTCTTATTATACTGTCAATCTCTACTTGAGTATTTACTTAAAATGAAAATATTACTTGCCTATAATTATGGCTTTCTCACAAAGTCACAGAAAAACTGAGTATTACCCTCCCCCACTATAAGTTATCCAGATGGAGAATAAATAATATCTCAACTTACATAGACCCTAATATTTTTAAAATATGGGATCAACACCCAAATGTCCAAAGCCACTTTTCTATTTTTTCCCACAAATTAGCCTAAATCTCAAAATTTAATTTGTTCCAATTGGGACGATAATTTAAAATTTTCTATTTATTCTATTTTATTATGCTTTTCTCCTGGAGCATTTGGTTAACTGAAATCTGTTAATATTAGTTTTCCACGAGTAAGACCTGACTCATGGAATGTTAGTAATCAGGGAAGACTTTTGACATTACTGAGATAAGAAACCAAATGAGAAGAAAGGAATACAGTATGTTTAAAAACCTTCCCCAAGATTTGATTTGTGGAATTATTTCTCTGACATCAAGTTTGACCCTGTTTTTCCTTGGGTCCCTTCTCCTCAATTAGCTCATTGCGACTTTTTAAAATATAGCCTTGCACTCTGTGTTCAAATCTGTAACTTAGTCTACTTACTAATGTATTCTGAGTTTGAAGGAAGCATGAAACAATGAATCTGTCTGTCTGAGCCTATGTGACTTTGACTTCTGAATTATATGGCTTCTGGAAAACCCTAAAAGGCAGATATTTCTTTCACAACAAAATCAATGGCTCTTTTTCTTCTTTATTATGATGATGATGGTTTGCACATATACATGTGATGTGTCTGTATATATGTGGGAGATATATATGCACACACCACACACACACACACAATCCCTGATTGTGATTACGATTATGATTATGATTACTTCATAAGGCCCCCAGGTATTAGGACTCCAAGCAAATCCAAAGCACTTCTTGTATTCAACTGTGTGCTCTCTCCTATGGCTGCTCCTATTAACTGAAACTCAGGATGTCTAGGTGTTTCGGAAGGCGGTCACCCAGCTAGTTCATTGTAACCAGAGCCTCCCATGCCTCATTCTGCACAGCACATCATGAGAATGTTTGCTTGCTGGGGCCCCGGGGATGGCCTGCATCAGAAGCTGTTAGTTCCTGCCTCCTGGCCCATGGTTCTACTCAGGATGCTTCCAGGCTTCTCGGTAAACCCTCATGCAGACATCACCTATCTTGGCCACCCAAAAACCTGTGGCAGTCCTCAAAGTCTCACTGAGAAAAATCACTGCTGCTGGCCTTGGAGAAGCTGAGGCAAGCAACTCTCAAACTCAAATTTAACTCTGGCATAGTCAGTGCCAGGGAGCGGGGGCCCACAGGCTGCCTAAGGAGGGTGAACCAGCCAGGTCAGAAACACAATCCGTCAATTTCTGTGTCAATCAGTAGTGAGTCTGAAGCCGGGAGTAGCCCTTGAAATTTCAAGCATGAGTGAGACAGTCTTAGGAAAGGGGAAAAAAAATCACTATCAAGAGTTTTCAGTGAATCACAAAATTGATTTTTTGGAAGTAAAAACAAAATCAAATACCAGTTATAGATAAAATAATTGTTTGGGTTGTAAGCTGCCACAAAACGATGCTTGCTCAAAGTTCTTTACTCAGTTTTAAAATGTTTTCAAATAAAATTCAACAACTTGACACCTTTGCCAATTTTTTACTCATGACAGCGATTTTTTTTAGAATTCTCCATTTAAATTCTTCATTGCTGAAGGACTTCCCTATATAGGAAGCCACAAAGGACAGAGAACACCAGATAAACATGAAAGAAATTGTGTTTCATCCCTGAGAAACAGACTTTTCTAGAATTAATCAACAGGAAGCTTCAAAAAAGTTCAAAAGCAACATGGAGGTCTTCAATAAACATTTAACTAAACCATGATAAAGGGCAAAAGATCAAGATATAGATCAAATAAATGCCTCCAACATTTACAGAAGAGAATCAAAATACATTCAGTTCATAAAATGAGTAATTGCTTCATAATATTAATCAATTTTTCTAATTAACAAACAAAACACATAATCAGAAGAAAAACACATTTCTGCAAATCAAAAGTAAATAGCAATGATGGCCTCCATAGCAAAATCCTGATAATTAAAAATGTTTACTATAAAACAAATTGTGTCTCCTTACATTAAAATAACATGTCAAAATTAACTAGCAAAGTAAGTGTTATGTTTGAGTAGGTAAATAAGTTACTCGGGAGGCAGAAAGCATTTTCCAATAGAAAAATATTATCTATGGCAATCAGGTCCCAAGCAAACCAGTCAATCAGCCAGAATCTATTAAACATTTAACTGCATGTTAGGAACATTATCAAGCACTTTGGATCCTAAGAAAGGCAAGAGTAATACGAACAACATAAAATAAACAAACCTACTTAGTTACCCTCATGGCATAATTAAAATACAGTATTAACAGTACTGTTTCAAATGCACCTAACAAACAGAATACTGTATTCATGGGAAAATATAGTCTGAGTGATCCTAGTTGTATTCAGGATTGCAGATGCAGAGTTGGAAGGGATCTGGGATGCCATCAAGTGCAATTCTCTCATTTTATAAGGAGGAAACTTTGGTCCAAAGAGATCTGGTGATTTGCAGATAGTAAGGTGTAAAGTCAGATCCTCAGATCCAAAGTTAGCCCTGTTTCCACTACACCAAGAACTGGTAACTTCACACCTACACCTAAGGGATAGGAAGAGAGAGGCTTAGGGGGACATGAACTAGCTCCTGGATGCCAGTAATTTACAAAGTCCCAGAATCTGCATAAAATAACACTTAAAATATTTTCAAATAAGAATTAAAGTGATAATTTATTTCTCTGGTTTCATGTTCTCATATTATTTATAATAATAGATAGCATTTATATAGCATTTTAAGGTTTGTGAAGCCTTGATGACTCATTTGGATTGAAAATAGAATAGAAACTTTGTGAAAGAGATGCAATTGTTACCCCCATTTTATAGATAAAAAAGCTGAGGAACATAAAGGTTAAGTAACTTATACAGTGTCACACATCTAGCAAGAGTCAGAGTCAGAGTTTGAATTGAGGTATAGCCTAGCTGCCCCATTTAATCATGCAACAAATGTGTACAACATTGTTTTTCATTTGGGATCTATTTACACATATATATTTCATCTACTTTTCCAAGAATCACTACCAAAGTAATGTCTTCTGTAATTATAGAGAGCAGAAACCTACAAATAAATTTAATTACAGAATGGGATTCGGAGCTGACGCTATTTTACATGAATCATTAAAATTTAAAACTCAACTCTAGAATTTCATTTCCAGTATTATTTAAGGATATAGAACCTTGCCCAGCACAGAGTAGGCATTAAATAAATGTTTACTGATTGTGTTACACTTATTTATTATTCAAAGGCAAAATAGGAATTATACCAATAAATCCTGAAAGCCCAACTCATCTTCTCTCTGGGGGAAGGAGTGCTGAAGAGCATCGGCAGCCGGAAGGGAAGGCCGGTGGAGATGGCGGGTGTGCAGGAGCAGCCCTTACACTGTGTGAAGGCCCAGCCAGAACAACGAAAGGCTCACCCGTCGAGGTTTGGAGACTGAGTAAAATTTGGCCAAAGGGACCAAAATGGCACTATGAATCTCCAGACCTTGAAGTCACAGGGCTGCAGGTCAGGGCTATTCAAACCTCCATAACAAGCAGCCTGATGCAGATGGGTGACCCTGAACGGCCAAGTACCATGGGAGAGCCAGGCAGTGCACAAGGTGGAGCGACCCACTAAGCCATCAGCTACCTTCAGGAAAACGGAGTTAGGGCATCCCTGCTGCTCTGGCGGGGCAGCTGGATTAGGCCCCGGACCCCACAGTCAGTGAGGGCCAGGCCCTGAGACCGAATGTGAGCCCAGGCATCCCAATCCATGCCAGCACTCCAGCCCCTGCCCATCCAGTGGCCTCTCGGGTCCAGTGGGACAGTGCTCGGGCTCTTTCTACCTTTTTCCTGTGGGGGTCTCATCACATCTCACGGATGCAGCCCCTGTCCTGGAGATGGGACTCTCAGACGTGCTTCTCGGAAGCCGGCCTCCGGCCTCGCATCCCCAAGTGCCCAACAGACAAACTACATCAGACGCCCTGAAGCTGCCATCAGAGAGGACCCCCTACTTGCTTTTAGCCCTGGGATCTGGTCTGCTGCCAAGGCTGGCGGCTTCGCTGCCCCAGCGCTCCGGCACAGCACCTCGAGGCTCTCCCCACTTGGCCAAACCCCAGCTTCCTTTCCCCCACTTTCCTCTGAGCCCTTGCTCTAGCTTCATCCTTCAGTGGGCACAGTTGGCTCCACAGCACCCACAAGAGCTCCATGGCTAATCTCTCTCCAAGGCTTCGGTGGCCCTGCTCTCTCCTGGGCCTCTCTGATTGCTGTTCTTCTGTTTCCTTTGCTCAATCTTCATCCAGGAGCTGTCTGCAAAGAAGTGGGGACCCCCAGACTCTCTTTACGCCATGTGTCGGGGGGATCTCACCAGCTCCCATGCCTGGATTGGGGATTCTCCAAGGCACACATCCCCCCTCTCGGCTGACCGCGGTCCTGCATCCAGCCGTCTGTCAGCCCTCTCTATCTGGATGTCTCCCAGACATCTGAAACTCAGCCCACCTAAAAGGGAAGTGACCTTCTGCCCTCCCCCAGGCCTCCCGGCGGCCGCAGAGGGCTCGTCTCACTCTTCCATCCACACAGTCCTCTGGGCTTTATCTTTCATCTGCTCCTTCCCCTCTTCCGCCTCTGCTCCCACCCCGGGGAAGACCCTCGCCACCTGGGTTACTGCAGTACCTGCTGGCTGGTGCTCCCACCTCAAGCCTCGTCTCATGTCAGCCCATGCTGCACTCAGGTCACTAAAGCCCCAGGCCCGACAGATCCCCTGTCACCTACAGGTCTCCATCACCGGCTCTGCCCCAGGTTTCCAGGCTTCTCACACCTCGCATCTCCCCCCACTACCACTGGTCTCACTGCCCTCCCTCGCCCACGTTCCAACTCCCTCTTTTGTTTTAATTCTAGAGCCTTCCCTCTGAAGTGAACACCACTCTGTCCAGGGTTTGTAGGGTTATTCGCTTGCTGTCTCTCCCACGAGGCTGTATCTCCAGAGGGTCTATTTGTATTCTCAGTACTTACTTAGCACAAGGTGTGCACACAGTAGGTGGCTTATAAAGGCTTCTTAACTTGATTTGACATGACCCAGTGACTCCAAGAAGGAAGCTTGTTATCTGTAATTGACTCGGAGATGACCAGTCTACGACAATACGTGGAGATCTTAAAACTTCCCGACATCCTCCACCAGTGCCCTCTACTAGAACCAGACCATGATCGAATGCCCAATTGTTGCATACAACTGCCCAGATAAAAAACTTGGGAATATAACAATATAATCCCAAGAATAACGTTTGTCATAGAAGCCATGGAGCAAATACTTCTGACATTCCAGCTATAGGAAATGAAGATCTTTCAAGCCATAAAGACCTCGCAAAGCACCTCCAAAACACGGGGGGCACGACGAAGGTCTCTATCACTCGCTGTCCAGCCTGCTCTTCGGCTAAGGACACTTTTAGGGAGGTTCTTCCTCACCCACCTCACCTTACTGGAACTTACTCAGTGCTTTAAGGCAAATGCCTCAACTATCATTTCCCTCATTTTACAGAGAAGGAAACTGAGGCTGAATGGTTAAGGAACTTTCCCAGAGTCGCAAAGTAGGATTTGAATCCTGGCCTTCCTGATTAGAGTCACACCGAATCCATCTGTCAACTCATACAAACCAGAGTCGGGATCTGAGACACAGAACAGGGAATGGCGTATCTAAATAACTTTAAATCATTTTTAGAGAATAATTCATTTTTATTTTCTAAAGCTTTGTTGAAACAAGAATGAACCATAACAGAGCTATAATACACTACTCTCCAACTTTATGACTATTGTCTATCAAGTCCTAATTTTAAAATGATTTTTTTTTTTAATGGACTAGGGGAGAAAAGCAAAATGAAGTGTGGAATGTCAGACCAAAAAAAAAAAAAAAAAAAAAGAAGAAGAAAACAAACTGCTGCCATGTAACCCACCCACTGGGCCAAAGGTTAAGTCATTTAGCAAGTTCAAAGATCTTCAAAGAGTCCTTAGATCCCGATAAGCCCATATGTTACCAAAATTCTGTGAAAAAGCTCTTACTTTCCAATCTGCTTCTCATGTCTAAGTTACAGAACACACAGATGCTTGGCATCGCTCCTCAATCTTCCTAAATTCTCACACCAGATAATCAAGTTCCACCAAGAACTTTGCTGTCTAAAATTCTAGAAATGTCTTTATTCCACCAGGGCTTCGTTCACTTGTAAAAACTGAAAGTGTCCATAAAAGACCATTCAGTTACTGCACAATAAGTGTTAATTTGCTAATTTCTTCACAGGTAATCAATTAAAATGTAAAATATTGGATAAAATTAGTTGCACTAAATTTAACAGCTGCTCCATAAGCATAATTAGTTTCACAAGGGCCATATGTATGCTGAGCAGAGACAGAGTTGAAACAAATAGACAGATTTTAAAACAAGTTTGAGAAAAATCTGCATTTAATTAGCAGGTGGGCACTACAACTACATAATGTTTTTATACATTTATATTTATGAAGTGACAGAAGATCTAAAGGCTTTTTAAAATAGCGTTTATTGTTTGAATGGGAACTGTTTTGCTGCATGCTAAAGTGATTTAAATCCTTATAGCTCTACTTTGAAAAAAATCATAAATGGTGAAAGAAAACATGTGGAAAACTGTAAAACTAGAAAGAATTTGCGACAAAAAACAGATACACATACCATAACCAAAAGGAAACTACACTTAATTAAATATACACTACATCTGGAATATCAGCCTAATAAAATGTGAAACTATTAATTTTCATTGTTCTAAAGGAAATGAGGTCAGTGTCATTTAATAATTCCCCAATTACACTGGACTAACACAATGGGTTTTATCCTCTAGTCTCCCTCTAAACTTAAAATATTATGTTCTTAAAAATATCCTTATCTTATGCTATTAAAATAAACAATAAATCTAAATTGTAAAAAAATAAAATTAACAAGTGAAATTATTTAATTATTGTTAAATGTCATATTCTGAAATGTTATAACTTTGGCTGAAGTTTGTAACTGATTCACATACTGTATATCTTCTATTAATATGCACATGAAAATTATTTTTTAGTAAAAAATAAAAACATTAAAGAAAAACCAAATATTCAATAACTTATATTTCTTTCCTTAAATAATAATTTGATTTTCAGTATCTGCTACACTGGATAAGCATTAAACTCTAATGTTTTTAAATGTGCCCAATGAGATGAGATGAAGTAAAAGGAATCCATGGAGAAAATAATTCTTCCACTTAATTTAATGGAATAAGAGCTTAATGCATAAGAAAACAATACAATTTTTAATGTGAAAGTAACTGGTGTTACAGTTGTCTTATTCTGGGGGGAGTAGAGGAAAATAATTATCAAATAGACAAATCAATATGCAGAATGGCTATAATGTTGCTTTTCCTAATACAATAAAATTTTTTAGATTTCAAATATTCTGAACTTAAATAACAATAGTAATGACTAACATTTATAGAACACTTTGAAGTTTGAAAAAAGGTGTAGGTTTACAAATTAAAATTATTTATCAAAATATTGGATATTCCAGATTTCTTTTTCAATTGGGAGTAATCTCAACTAAACAGAATAAAAGATCTCATTAAGTAATGAGCAAATTTGTACTTCCTAAAGGTAAAAATGTAAAAATTGGGAAATTCTTCAATTGAAATCTTAAAGATTAAGATAAAATTAAACCACAATAAAACTGGATGTTTTATAAAGTTTAATAAAAGTGTGATGGTCAAAAACATATCAAATAAAAGAAAAATAAAGACATTAATAAAAATATATGCAAGTTATTTTTTCCCTTAAAAGCAAGAAATAGGGACCTATAAGTCAAAAATAAAAGAAACCAGTCAGAAAGACATTGAAACATACCTTCAACCAACCATACCATTTATTTATATAAAATGATATAAATAGTAAGGTGGGAGGAAAAAACTGAAGAAATTAGATACTAACCAGTTCTGCTTAACAAGTAACTATGAATGGCAAGAAAAATCATCTGTCATGGCCTTGCAACTTGCACTATATTCTTATGCAAGTGACAAGAATGGAAGGAAATAACAGTTGTAATGTCTACTTTCTAATTTCCTTGCTTCCCACTGTTTTCAGCAAGTTCTAAGCAAATTTCTCAGTATTTCAAGTACACACGGATGGATAAAAAGCATTTATTAAGCACTGATTACGGCCAACATTGTGGCTTTGCACTGCTCCCTTTGCCTTCCAGTCTCTCTCCCAGGCCATCTTGCCCTAGCCACTGTCTCCTTCCTCTTGTCTCACTGGTGATCCCCACGCTCTCCTCCTCCCTTGAGCGCTCTCTCCCTAACACCAGTTCTGCCCTGCTGCTTAGCTTACCACCACCACCACGACTGCTGTGACTGAGTGACCAGAGCTGTGTTACCTGATTTCGTCTGGACCCACACGCCAGCTGGGCAGTCCCACCAGAGCACCCTCCTATCCCGCTCTCCAAGCTGCTCTTGCAGACCCTCTCACCCCTCCTTACACCTCCTAGGCCCCTTCCCTCTCAGCTGAGGGCCTTTCCTCATGCTATACAGAAAAAATGGAGGCCGTTTCCTGTGAACAACCTCTCCCCTTCTCCCCTTCCATCCTGGGTTCTCTCTTCTTCTTGCCCTACAGTCCTTCATTTGGTGATCTCATTAGTTCTCAAGAATCTGATCGCCATCTCTGCTCTAAGGGTTCCCATCCTGCCTGACTTCCCTGCGACCTCCATCTTCCAAAGGCAACAGCAAGGACAACGTATATGAGAATGATGGGGGCAATAATATAGGCCTTTACTGATTATCATCAATAAGCCTTTGTAAGTGCCAGACATGGTTCTGGGTAGACACTAGGGACACAAAGGTAAAAAATCATACCATCTCTGAACCAAAAGGAGCTTATATTCTAGTAGGAAGATACACCATGTGTGTAGAAAAGTAAAAACAGAAATTACACAGAATACATGGTGACCTTTTGGGTGGGCAGACGTAAAAGGGATACAACCAAGTGGGGAATCAGGAAAAGCCTTTTGTAAAGGCATCAAGGAAAACTTGCCAAGCAAGGAAGAGATGCAGAAGGGAAGGAAGATGAAATGTTGTATGTGGAGAACAGTAAATAATCTAGTTTGTCTGGAACACAGAATGAAGGAGGGAGGCTAATGGGAAGCTGGGAAAACAGGCTGGAGCCAAATTATGAAGGACTTGAAATGCCTTCTAAATAAAGGGTTTGTGTTTTATCCCCAGGAGGCACTGAAATACTTTAATAGATAAGTGGAATTATCAAAAATGTTTTAGGAATATTATTGTGCCTGCTATGTGGGGAAAGGCTTGAAGAGGGGAGAGAGAAGAAACAGAACAAGGAAAAGGCTACAGTTATAGTCCAGGTGAAACACTGAAAGTACCTGGTCTAGGCCAGTTGTGCTCTGGGTCAAAAGAAGGGGGAAAATGAAAGAGATGTTCAGGCATTATAATCAAGCAAAGTTGGCAAATGGAGGAATATGGGGGTAATCGAGAGAAAAACAGTCAAGGATAATGATTAATTTGTAAGCCTGGAATACTGGGAAAATGGAATTGCTTTAGACAGAGATGAGAAAATTAAAAGAAGGAGTGGATTTAGGAGGAAAAAGAAACGTTTTCATTTTATATTTGCTGAATTTGGGCTAGCAATAGGGCATCTCCAGTCTGCAAAAAGAGAACTATAGTTAACACTCAAGCGTATCGTTACCACCTAAAGTATGTAGTATGAGCATGGGATAGAAAGTAGGAAGAAATAAAAAGGAAGGTAGAAGTACAAAACTGCCTCAAATTTCAAATTCATGAGTAAAAGCAAAAAATGTAAAAACTTCTCCCTTAGAAAAAAATTTAATGAAGTCAGGAGGATCTGAGTTCAAATCCGGTCTCAGACACTTGGTACTTCCTAGCTGTGTGACCCTGGGCAAGTCACTTAATCCCAATTGCCTCAGGGAAAAAAAAATTAGGATGAAAATTGTATCCAGTACTTATCATGTACCACTGTTACAGCTTGCAAGTAAATTAGTTACTTCTGGTACATATACATTCATTATATAAAACTTGGTTTGCTTAAAAAGTTTAATGTGTAAAGTAAATGTTTAATTTATAAAGTAGAATTTATTTAGAGAATCATAAATTTATAAATTGAATATGCCTCTACATTTTAAAGTTTTTGCTAAAATTATTTCCATTTAAGGAAACAGTTGTTTTTTTCCAGTTTATGAAAAATAGACAAAATCTTAAGAATAGAAGAAACGAGTAACAATACAGTGAGGGAAAAAGACATGTGTGGCTTGATGGGGAGAGGGTCAGTTTTGGAGGATGAGAAGAGCTGGTTTCAAGTGTTGCCTTTGACAAACGTGGGCAGTCACTTGAACTCCTAGAACTCTGCAATGATAAATTACAGATGAGCCGCTGATCCATACCAGATCAGCCCCAATCTCCACTCAAAACAAAGAAAATTACCACGGGTTCTGGAATTTGTGTCTTCCCCCTTGTTACTCAGAAACAGAAAGCATGCGTTTAAAATTATTTTAAAAGGTTCAGAAAAAAAAAATCAAGACAACAACTTCAATTAAACAAACTTTCATTAAGCACTTGCACACACTAGGGACTGCAGTAGTTGCTAAGTAAACAGCCAGCCAATAAACATTTATTAAGCGCCTATTACATGCCAAATCACAGTGCTAAATGCTAGGTATACAGAAAGGCAAAAGAGAGTCCCTATTCAAGGACAAGCTTATCCCCTTACTTTTTTGGGGGTCCTCCAACATATCCTGGAAGAAGTCACAACATGAGGGAGAAGACAACATGAAAACAAAGATATACCAAAAAACCACGTAGAAGTTAAGTGCAAGGCGCTAGAATTAAGCAGTTGAAAGCCAAGGAAATCGGGAGGGAGAGCATTCCTAGCACAGGGGACAAGCAGAGGAAGTCTTGTCAGCCGGGAAGCTGGAGTCCAAGAGGTGTCGGGGAGTAAGGTTTAAGCAGCCTGGACAGGTGGGAGGGACCAGGCCCGGATGCCTTTGGATGCCACACAGAGCTTTTCCTACTTGGTTCTGGAAGGCACAGGGGGCAATAACCGTTACGGAGTGGGTGTCGGTGACATGGTCGGACTTGCACTTGAGGAAAATCCCTTTAGTGGCAGAAATGAGGGTGGATTAGAGGGGGGGAGACTTCAGGTGGGAAGACTCCCCAGCAGCTCCTGCAACAGTCCAGATGCAAGGAGATGAGGGCCTGTGCGGGGGGGGGGGGAGGGAAAGGGGGTGAGGGCCTGTGTCATAGGGGGACAAGGGCCTGTGTCATGGGGGGTCAAGGGCCTGTGCCGTGGTGGGGGGCACCAGAGATGGAAGGGGCGCACTGAAGAGATGTCTTGGAAGTGAAACCAAAAGGCCATGGCACAGGACTGGGCCGGGGGAGGGGGGGGACAGGGAGAGTCAGTGAGAAGTCAAGCACTCCTAGCTTGTAGGGAAAGGGCTGCCCCCACACTAATAGGGAAGACAGAAAATAGAGCACCATTTATGATGAAAAGTAAGAAAGCCAACTTGAATGAACTGTAGGGAAGGACAAAAGGGAGCAATATAAAAGATATACATATTTTTATGTATACATACAATTCAAAAAGATATGCTTTAATAGCATAATACAATTAGAGCACACCAAGATAATTTTCTCACAATCTCCCATTAAATAAGGTAACCAGAAAGGGATTCAAAAGAGGAAGTACTAGGTAGTCTTGGGCAAATCATTAATTTGTTTGCCTCAAGAGATATTATTTATAAAATGCTTTGCAAAACTGAAACTATTATTATAGCTACTAGATATTATGATATGTCTGTATGTTTGGGACATTATTAATCTACTTATCATGTACTCTATTAATAACTTTAATACTTAAAATACTATCTGGCACATGCCTATTATACTGCTCTAAGAACTGTAAAGCATTTTCCTTCTATTCTTACTTGATACTCACAACCCTTTAAGTACCAAAGGTATCATTCTCATAAAACAGATTTAAGGAAACTAGGTCTAAGGAGGCTTAGTACTTTGTCATATAACTTGGTCATATAACTGTTGTTTTTTTAAATTAAAACTTTTTATTTGCAAAACATACGCATGGGTAATTTTTCAACATTGACCCTTGCAAAGCCTTCTGTTCCAAATTTTGCCCTCTTTCCCTCCACCTCCTCCCCTAGATGGCTGGTAGTCTAATACATGTTAATTATGTTAAAATATAGGTCATACAACTATTAAAGGCAATTCAGTACTTTCCCCATAACATCACACTCTCTGCCTCTACTTAGAATCTAATATTTGATCCCCAGATACTAAATCCCCACGATCCCATTAAGCTACCCCAGAGCAGAGCATCCCTCACCTGTTCTCACATTCTCATATCAAGACCTTGATTCTCATTCAGAGCAGAGGAAGGACCTCCTCCAAGAGGGTGCAGATCGTTCCCCTAAACCAGGGATGGGGAACATCCAGTCCGCGGCGGTATGAGGCCTGCAAAATCATTTGCTAAGGCAACTGCAGGCAATCACGAGTTAAAAGCTAGGTCCAATGACCAACCGCCCACTGCCTCAGTTCTATAACTTGATAATTTTGGATGGCGCGCCAATGATGTTGTAACTATCCAAAAGGCCCACGGCAGAACACAAGGTTTCCCATCCCTGCCTAACCCTCCAATATCTTTGAGATCTCACTGAGACCTGGCTCTATCCACATGGTTCTATGACATTAGCTGACCTTTACACAGTGGGGGTTTGTGAGTGAAAGGGCCACCAGCACTTTCACTTACAGATCCCACCACTCATTGTTCCTGGTGGAGGAGTCAAAATTCCCATTGCTCCTTACTGTCCACCTCAGGATCTCCCCCTACCACTACCCTGTTATTGCCAAGAACATTAGTATTCTCCCAGTCACCAGGCTCAAACCTTGATGTTCTTGTTGACTCTTCATCCTCCTCACATATACAATCTGTTGCTGAGTCTTGTCATTACACCTTCAAATATTCCTCCTCTATATCCATTTCTTTTTATCCATGTAACCATCAGGCCCTCATCACTTCTTACTTGGACTTCTGCTGTTGACTGTTTTTCTAAACTTCCCTCTCTCTCTACTCCAGTCTGCCTTTCACTTAACTGCCAAAGTGATTTTGTTAGAAGTTGAATCTGACCAAGTTACTCATGCCCTCCAACTCAAAAAATTCCATGGCTCCTTATTACCATCAGGGTCAAATATCGAAACCTAGTAGACATTCAAAACTCTTTGCATCCAGTCTTGTTCCTTCCTTTCCAGTTTTCTTACATTTTATTCTGTTGCACACTCTAAAATTAAGCTACAGGGTCCTCCTTGTGCTTCCCACACAACATAATCCACTACTCAGATCCATGCCTACAATGTTCTCCCTACTGGCTTCTAACTCTTATCTTTCCAAGCCTCCATCAAAATTCTTCTTTAGGAGGTCTTTCCTGGTACTGGTCCCCCTGGCTATTGATGTCTTCTCCTTTCAGCTTCCCTTCATTTACTGTACATATCTCATACATTTCTTTCTTTCTTTTTTTTTTTTTTTTTGCTGAGGCAATTGGGGTTAAGTGACTTGCCCAGGGTCACACAGCTAGGAAGTGTTAAGTATCTGAGACCAGATTTGAAATCAGGTCCTCCTGACATCAGGGCTGGTGCTCTATCCACTGCACCACCTAGCTGCCCCATCTCATACATTTCTACTTAATTATATGTTATCTCCCCTTCTTGAGAGCAGGAATTGTGTCTTTACGTGTGTGTGTGTGTGTGTGTGTGTGTGTGTGTGTGTGTGTGTACTTAACACTTAGCTCAGTGTTCAGCAGAGGGTGATCACTTAATAAATGCTTGCTGACTAACAGCTGGCTGAGATAAGAGCATCTGTAGAATCCTATTATTCAAAAGACAATTTGTATAACCTGCAAGTTAGAATCAGTGAAATTTCTCAATTATACTCTGTTCTGTTGTTGTCGTTTTATTTCATTCTAGGTCTGCCTCATTAACCATACGCAATGTTTCTTTTCTTCTACAGTGAATCCCAAGTTACTACTATATATTTTCAGAAGGCAGGTTGGTCTCTCTTTTATAGAACAGAAGGAGAAGCTCAATGACTACTTTTCTACATCTTAAGTTAAAGGAGACAATGAAGTTTTCCTTAAAAAAATTTAAAAAGTTTTCCTTAAAAAAAGAAAAAAAAAAACTAAAGTTTGGTTTCCTGAGAAAAAAAGTAAATAAATCTCAAGAGATAAAAGGAAAACCTGATATGTGTATGTATATGTAAATACACAGGTATGGAGGTTGGAGAAATATATCAATGTCTAAAAGAAATGGACAAAAAGGAAGACCACTGAAAATGCAGAACTAAAAATCACATCTCAAACTCTTTCTGAGAAGAGAAGCTTTCAATCAATTGGAGAGTGGCTGAATAAGTTATGGTCTATGAATGTCATGGAATATTATTGTTCTGTAAGAAACGACGAGCAGGATGATTTCAGAGAGGCCTGGAGAGACTTGCATGAATGCTGAGCGAAATGAGCAGAACTAGGAGGTCATTGTACATGGCAACAAAAAGACTATCTGATGATCAATTCTGATGGACATGGCTCTCTTCAATAATGAGATGATCCAGGCCAGTTCCAAAGGTTTTGTAATGACTGAGTGTGGATCACAACATAGCATTTTCACTCTTTTTGTTGTTTGCTTGCATTTTATTTTCTTTCACATTTTTTTCTTTTTTGATTTGATTTTTCTTGTGCAGCAAGATAATTGTATAAATATGTATGCATATGTTGAATTTAACACATATTTTTTACTATGTTTAACATATATTGGATTATTTGCCATCTGGGGAGGGGCTGGGGGGAAAGGGAGAGAAACTGGAACCCAAGGTTTTGCAAACGTCAGTGTTGAAAAGTTATCCATGCATGTTTTGAAAATAAAAAGCTTTAATTAAAAAAAAAGAAAAGAGGAACTTTTAGGTACTAAAGAGGAAACATGCTTACTAAAGGAATAGTAAACTACTGTCACTTGCGTTGTCAAGTAAGGGATCCTTAAGTCAGGGTCAAAAGAGAAATAATAATTAGGTGGCTGATGAATGTCTGCTATGGGATTAGGAAGGCAGCTCTGAGGCAATCTAACAAAAAAAGACAGGGATATTGCTGTCTTCCATATATCTAAGGCATGACACATAACCTCCGAAGACTTGTCCAAACAGATTACTACGACCTATTTGGTGATGTGGGAACTGACAGAAAGGGCTGTCCCAAATTACAGACTCTAGAAAAGAAACTGAAGCCATAAGAAGTGCTGAAGGTGAGGAAAAAAAAAAAAAAAAAGACAAATGTGATTTGGGAAGGAAAGAGCTGGTTATAGAGATGGTGCTTGAGAATGGGATTTGGAGCTCTGGACTGCGGCTCAAAAAGGTAAACACTGATAGGCTGTAACTAACTAGGGACTAAATGCATTTCACAAAAGACTAATAAGAATAGAATTCCCTATGGTCACACAAATCTTTATGGGATGGAAATAGAAACAGAAAAATAGGAAGGAGAAAGCATCAAATGCTTACTATGTGCATGAGCATATAAATAGAAAGGACAGAGCAACCTTACTCCTGAGGAGCTCATTCACTAATGGGGGAAAATATTCAGCAGCAAGTAAGATGGAGAGGTCACATGGTCTTTAGGGCACAGGAATGAACTAAATATTAACGCCTCTTCCTTAATGCCATTTGCATTGATAAAATAATAGTAATTTCTGATGCTGAATCATGTAACATCCCAGGGACTTTGGGGGCAAGAACTTTCTGGGTCTTCAAGAGCTGAGGCTGGAGCACCTGCTGGAATAATCCAGATATGAAAGCATTGCTATGGCGCAGGCTCTTGGGTTTAGGATCCTGGGCTGCCTTTATCAGGATGAGGGAATTCAGTGGTCAAGATGGTAGCAGCGGTTCCACCTGGCACATGCCCCCTCCTGACTGTCACTCATGGTGCTTGGCAGTTTCCACCTGAGCTGGCTTTGCCCACTTTTGGGTGGCAGCCAGCTGAGAGATGGTGGAGATGACTCACTTTTTCTCCACAGGAGTCACCTCCCTGGATCAGATCTGAAAGGGCTAGCATGGAAGTAGGCAGGGTGGCCTGGAAGGCATTTGTCCCTATCTGCTCATGGCAATTGGTCAGACAGATGCTGCCATTGGCAGTGATGAGGAAGCTGGGCCACCTTTCCACATTGACTTCTCCCCTCGGTTCCAGCTGTGGGGGGCTGACCTGGAGGCTGATCTGGTCTGGGGGAAAGATCAGGTTTGGGTTGGGGAGGATGCTCTTGGGCTTGGGGTTTGGGGTTGCCTCCAAAAAAGTGAGTAGTAAAAGCCAGGACCTCAAACATCTAAATGCAGATGCATAAAGGATAGGCCAAAAGAATGATGATGAAACAAAAGTCCTAAAGCATTGGGAAAATTTGGAATACTGAGAATTGGTCAGATGAGACCCATGATTAGAATATAGTTATTCAAAAGAAATAGAAAAGGTAAAAATTGGAGGTTAGGGACAGAGGGTAAACAAGCATTAAAGATGTATTCATGTGAAGAAATGCAGAAACCAGAGCAGAAAAGGATTTTGGTGAGAATCTGGATGAAGATAAATGGGAGCAGAAAAGGAGAACAGACACTGACATCTACCATGGAGCAATGTACAGAAATAGGTAATTGATAAGGATTCAGAAAGATGATCACAAGTCTGACACAAAGGTACGAAAAAGTAGTAGCAGAAGAACTCAATTACCTGGATATCTACTAGATCTCTATCTGTGCCAAAATCAAAACAGCTAATAAGTTCTTGATGTATTTTAGGAATAATTTTCAATGACTCAGGAAGACAGAGTGAGGCTGATGACTTTGTGCAACTCTACCTCCCTTAAATCCAATTCACTCACATGTTAAGACATCACCCTTCGTGTCACTGGTCCTCTTTGAAAATGAAGGACAAACAACATTTATTCTGGATATCAAGCCATCTGAGGATTTTGATACAAAGATTCCCCCTTTCCCCATGTTTCCTTTCTTAACTTGGATACCTTAATTTTGTTTTATCAGAAGTTTTTCGATTAAAATAATTGAAATAATTTCTCTTTTGTAGTAGATTCTACCCCTTGTTTGTTTAAGAATATATTTTCTATGGATATCTATGATGGATAGATAACCTGCTTCTCTTTTGATTATTCTCTTAGGATTTTTAATATTAAGTTTATATGTTCATTTTAAATTTATCATGGAATGCATTGTAAGATATTGGTCTAAATCTAATTTCTGCCAGATTGCTTTCCAGATTTACCAACGGTTTTTTTTTTTGTTTTGTTTTTGTTTTAAATCAAATAGGGAGTCATTTCCTAAGGAATTCATGTTTTCTAGTTTATCAAAAAAAAAAAGGGTTAAGTTTCATTTTTTATGACTCCCCCTTTATGGCTCTTCCATTGATCTATTTCTCTGTTTTTTAAACAGTACCAAATGGTTTTGATGACTGCCTCTTTATAATATGATTTGAGATTTGAAAGGATTATTTTCTATTCATCCCTACTTTTCATTATTTCTGCTAATATTCCAGATGATTTGTTTCTCCAGATAAATTTCCCTATAATATTATAAAATTCTGTAAAGCATCCCTTTGGTGTTTCATGGTTGGCATTAAAACTTAATTAAATTAACTTTGCTAGTAGTTTAATTTTTATCATATAGATATGACCTATTCCTCCAGTTATTAAAGTAGGTTATCATTTTATAAATAAATGAATAAAATTTGTGTACTTTGGTAAAAACAGACTGCAAAAATTTCATAAATGTTAATATTATTTATAAATGATATCTCCCTTTATATTTCTATTTCATTGTTATCATGTAGAAATACATCAGAAATGTTGTTGATTTTTGTAAGTTTCTTTTATGGCCTGCAATGTTACTGATGCCATAAACTGTCTCAATTGAGATAGCAAAAAACTATAAAGAAAGTAGCTACGCACTGATTGGGAAATGGGTAAACAAATTGTGGTAGATAAATATGATGGGATACTATTGTGACTTAAAAAACAACAAATATGATGAATACAGAGAAATATGGAAAAACTTACATAAAGTGACTCCACGAAACTTAACAAGAGCCAAGAAAACAATATTCACAGTGAACAAATGAATATAAATGGAAAGAATGACAACCATAAAACAATAAAAAGTGAATGTTCTGTAACTACAAAGAATAAACTGCCATAAAGAAGACGTATGGGAAACACAACTCTGATGAGAAGATATTGGGGAGGTAGGGATTGTTGACAGTGACTACAGCCTTGAAATTAAGACGCTTATTCTCTGGGAAGAAAGCTATGACTAATCTGGACAGCATGCTAAAAAGCAGAGACATCACCTTGCTGACAAAGATCCATACAGTCAAAGTCCTAGTTTTTCCTAGTAATGCATGACTGTGGCACTGACTACATGGAAAGCTGAGGGCCACAAAAATGATGCTTCTGGCACGACACTTGTGTGATGTTCTCCACCTTTTGTAGGGGGTGAATGGCGGTAAGCCCAGGCTTGTTGGGATTCCAGGGAAGAGGAGGAGTGATCCACGGCTGAGGCTTGGCTGGTGCAATCAGTGAGGTTGTTCCAGAAAGGAGGACAGAGCACGCCAATGAGTCAAAGATGGAGCGAAGAGGAGAGAATGGCTAGGGCAAGGGCATTTCCTGGGCGAGAACTGAAGGTGTAAGGGCCTGGAGGTCACAGTGGGGACCAACTGTAAGGTTATATGAGGCAAGGCAGAAGGAGAGAGGAAAGGCCAATTAACTGTGGTTGGGTAAAGGCTTTCCAAACCACTGCACAGAGCAGAGGCACTGTGAGGTAACAACGAGATCAAGGCCGTCTTTGTGGCTGAGATGAGCAGGTTATCAGTGGTGAGGACACCTGAGGAAGAATCAGCGATTGGACTGACGTCTGCAGTGTGAGGGCAGAGTAGGTGAGAAAGACAGAACGATTATGTGACAGGTCTCAAATTCACTGAGGAAGGAGAGAGTAGGATCAAGGAGGTGGGGGCGGGGGTTCTGACCCAGCTGTAGATGTGAGTGACATGTACCAAGTGACACCATATATAAATACTTATAGGGCAATTTAAAAGACTTCCAGGGAGAAATAATAAAATTTTTCTAGGGAGAGACTTCAATGTACTTCCTTTAGTCCTAGAAAAATATGACCAAAAAAGAAAAGAAACCAGAATAGAATTACAGCAAATTAAGATGTGACAACTCTGCTGAAAACAGAAAGGGGTATACATAAATCTTAGTTGTAGATGGCACTTTAACAAGCAATGATCATCTAGTAGGGGCAAAATAACTCTCAAACACAGAGAAACAGAAACGTTAAACAAGTCTTTTTAATAGCCACAATAAAAACTTTATTTGATAACTTGCTGAAGAAAGAATTAAAAATAAATTAGAAACTAAATATAATCTTAGAGAATTTATGGATAAAAGAGCAAATAATAGAAACAATAAGTACTATAAATAAAGAAAATGCTAACAATGAGACAACATTTTAAAAAACAGAGCATGTAGCCAAAGCAGTCATTAGGGGAAAATTTTTCTCTAAGTATTTTCATCAACAAAAGGAAAAAAGCACAGAACAACAAAATAGACATAAGGGGAAAAAATTAATTAGAAAACCAACAACAAATTAATAAAAACTAAACACCAAAATGGAAATTCTGATGCAAAGAAAAGATTAATAAAAATGGAAAAATTGAAAAAATAAGAAATCAAAATCAAAATAAATGAAAAACTGAACCAAAATAAAAAAGAATGCATCAACAAAATCATTAGCTAATATGATTCTTTTTTAAAGAGGAAAACCAAATTACCAGTATAAAAAATGAAAAAGGAGATTTACAAAGAAAAAATAAAAGATATTACTAAAAACCGTTTTGCCCAAATGCATGGTAAGAAAACTGACAATCTAAACAAAATAGATGAATATTAACAAAAACATAGAATGCCCAGACTAACAGAAAATAAAAAGAGATTGCAATTTTAGAAAAAGAACTTGTATAAGTCAAAAGGGGGCATCAGAAGGAGGGGGAACCTGAGACTAGATGAATTTACAAGTGAATTTTATCAAAAGTTTTAAAATTTTCTATAATCCAAGTAGATTTTAAAATATGAAAAGAAAAACTCCTTCTGTATTACAAATATGTTCTTCATTTTTAAACCATGGAGAAACAAAACAGGGAAAGAAAATTAGGCACCAAAATCTATAATAGATATTAACACAAGGGGGTAGGGCCAAAATAGCAAAATAAAAGTCAGAAGAACAGTGAGCTTCTTCCACAAAACTTATTGAAACATATCTAGAAAAGACAATCAACTGAATCTTGAACCAGAAATCCAAGAAAAAAGACATGATGAATCTGTTTTTTTTTTCTTAGCACAAGATGGCCTAGGGATACAGAGAGGTCTGTGAGCACGGGGGACAGTATTTGGCTAGAAGCTTGCTTCATGCCTAAAGACTGAAAAGAACTGAAGCTGTGCCCTGGAGCAGACCCATATCTGGGTACCATTAATTTATGTGGGGGTGTTTGTTACTAAATATTCATGTGCAGGGTACAGATCCAGATGAGAGCAGAACAGGGGACTTGTGCCTAAGAGTGTAGAAAGAAGCCATCACAGGCTTGAAGAGGAACAAGTTCAAAAGCAAAAAACAACTGTGTGGTTCAGACTCAAGGAGGTAAGCAGGTTCTTGGTTCCAGCCTCTAGATCAGTCTGAAACTTTGAAAGGAATGGCTGGGGCAGGAAATCCAGACCAATGGGATGACTGTAATTCTATCACTCTGAATCAGCCAGCCTTTCAAGTGGTTGACATTGGTCGAATTCAGCAGTAGTCTACTGCTGTTCAGACCCAAATTCAGGTCAGAAAATTATAGAACTAAGAAAGGGGCTACAGGAAGTAGGATATGACCAAACTCTGCCCTCAATCAGACCACTCTGGAAGTACTCAAAGCTTACAAGTCACTAACCTGAGCTATCCCTGAAGCCCTAGAATAATATAATATTCAATACTCCAAGAAAAGAAACAAATGACCTATACCAAGGAGAAAAAAGTTATGTACACAATTAGAAAATTTCAAATGTCCCAATTTTCACAAAAGACTGGGGGAGGAGGGAGGAGAATGCAATCCATAAAGAAATAATTTAAGGATCAATGAACTATCTGAAAGTCATGACCCCCCCCCCCCAAAAAAAAAGAAAGAAAGAAAAGGAAGAAAAGAAAAAAAAGGGCCTTGACATCATGTTTTAAGAAATTAAATTTTTAAAAAACTGTCCAGATCTCTTAGAATTAGAGGGAAAAGTAGAAATAGAATTTAACAGTACCCTTTGGAAAGAAACCACAAAGTGAAAAGCATCAGGAATAAAGCCAAAACACAAGGTTTGGAAAACAAAAAAATACTGGAAGCAGTCAGAAAGAATTTGTTTACTGAAGAGCCACACTAAGGATCACTTTAACAATCATCACTAGAAAGGAGTCAAATGACACAGGCTTACAACCAAGAATCATTTCAAGCAAAACTGAATATAATTCCATAGGAGAAAAATGGACTTTTAATAGAGAACTTCTAAGCATGCCTGATGAAAATGCAAGAGCTGAAAATAAACCTTAAAATATAAGCACAATATTTCAGACAAACCCCAAAAAGGTAAATATGATGAGTAAGCAGTCATAATGGAATTTGTTTTTGTTGTTGTTCAGTTTCTTTTCTGTTGTGCAATTTTTTGGAACCTGATCTGGGATTTTCTTGGCAATGATACTGGGGTAGTTGGTCAATTCCTTCTCCAGCTCATTTTGCAGATGAGGAAACTGAGGCAAACAGGATTAAGAGAGGGTCACATAACTAGGAAGCATCTGGTACCATATCTGAACTCAGATCTTTCTGACTTCAGACCCAGTGCTCTATCCACTGTGCACTTACCTGCCCTTAAAGGACAACCAAAGACAAACTATATTCTAATATTGAAGAGATGATATATGTATCCCCTCAGACCTCTTAAATCATCAAGAATCATAGGAGTCTAAACAATCAAAGGGCCCAAGATTGGTTCTACTATGTTCTGATTATCCTAAAAGAATGGAAAGGGGGAGAAAGAAAACTAAGAATGGGGAAAGTTATCTCTAATAATATTTAGGTAGAAATCTATACAAAGAACAAGCAAGGATTGGCTAATGAATCTCTTTCATTGGAACTGGTCAAGAGAGGGAAAAACAACTACAGAGAGTTGGGAAGGGAAAGGAAAGAATAAGAGGGAAGACTAAGGGAGGGCTTAGTCTTAGGTGAAACAAATTCTTAAAGAGGGTATAGAAAACAAAGAGTAGAATACATTTTATTGTTTTGAAAGGAATTCACAAAACACACACACACACACACACACACACACACACACAAACACACTTGGGAACTACTTACGGCCCTAGGCCTTAGTCCTAAATATGGTTTCAATATCTTATAAGGAAAAATTAGCCTAACCTAAGTGAGGTATAGAGTTAGGATATCATGAGAGCCACTAAAATTTCTCAAGTTCTATAAGTACTAGAATTTTGCATTTTGACTGCTTAGATATCCAGTAGATAAAACCTTTGGTGATTATATTTTCCCATTTTGTGATTTAAAAAACAGAAGATAAAACACTGAATAAAGTTATCTCTGTGATTAAATCTATGAAATTATCTTCTAAGATCTTAAAATATGCAAGGACAACAAATTGCTATAGAAAAATAAGTATTCATTTTTCTCTATGAAATTAAAATAATCACTAAATATAAAAAAATCTTGTTCTCATATTTTTAGTAGTACTTTGTTTTTCCACTTACATGTACTGTTCTCATATTTTCATCAAGGAGACATGTATACAGAAAACATCTTCTTGAAGATTTTACAGGAGTGAAAAAGGAGATGCAGAAATCACCAATTGGTGATATTTTCCTGGCCCCTTTACAATCTATGAAACTTGTTTTTAATTCCTTTAGTATTTAACTTTCTGGGAGATCTCTTGAAAATCAACCTTTCTGTAACTTGGAATTTGTACTGCTTCAACACAAAAGTGCCTTCATTGTATTAGTCCATTGCAGCTGCTCTTCCCAACTTTATCTTCTCAAGGATCATTTTCTACATTTTCATACAATATATAATAAGATGTAAAAACTATTATCTTCAGGGATGAAAATAGGTCACAGTGGAAGCACTAGGAAATCTCTTCTATTTCGTGTCTAATTTTTGTCTTCCTTTCCATTTTATCCACAAATGTTCTTGGGATGAGTTGCCTCTTCTAGATTTCATGCAAACTTTTACAATCTGATTTTCCCATCTATTGGTTCTCACTGTCTTTTTTTTTTTGGTTCTTTTTTTTGGTTCTCACTGTCTTATAAAAGAATACTCCCTATTATCATCCACCATTCTTCTCAGACAGCAGTATGACCCTGGGAAAGAGGATTCTTGTTCAGGTATGGGAAAGACTACACAGCTTCTGAAGTCTCTTCCAACTTTATGACTGTAATTTGAAGATGCTTTATAAGAGCTAATCTTCCCTAACAAATGGTGATCAAGCATAATCTATATTGTTACCTTCATCCATTTTCCATTTTAAGTTAACCATTTATTTAAACATATCATGTTGGAACATCTGTAATCTCATGCAAAACTTTCTTCTCAAATCTAACTTAGTTTGATTTTAATCTTTGTCAACAATCTAACCCTACATAAACAGATGATTATGAAATGATTCCAACTCCAGCAGTTTTTTCCCACATATTACAATATGGAAAAGTTCACCTTTTGTGATAGTTGTTCAATCCCAGCACCTTCCAATTCTTCTCTCGAACATAATATTCATTACATACAGATGTGAGCTTTTTGAATAGTCTAAAAGCTTTTCAACTACTCTACTTTTTAATCTCAGAACATATTTTCAGATATATTTTTGTGTCATCCTTTCCAGGTTTTTACAATGAAATTATCAAATAGCAGGGTTTACAATGACTTGTTTTGAAAGACTTTGACAGGTTCTTCACCGAAGTCCATTTTTTCATCTCTACTAGAAATAATGATATTGACACTGAAATTTTCTCCATGGCAGTCTTCTGGTGCTTATATTTATCATTGACACCTCAAAGTAAGATGACCAGTGTCTAAGGAAATGATGTCTTTTACTGCTTAAGGTGCATAATAAAACAAATTGCATTAACTCTTTTATTTATCCTTTGTTTCTCTTTCCAAGGAACTTTCCATTAGTTGCAACTTCTTTGAATTTTTCTGGTTTAAGTTATAGTAAAAATATATCAAAAGTGATATATATCAGTGCTTCAGGAGTATATCAATTTGTTTATTACTAGACAAAGATTTAACTTTCAGAAAAACAACAATAAATTAATGTTTATAGACAGCTTAAAAACCATATGACTTGGTCATTCTTTGCCCTCTGTTTCATACCTCTGTCACATTACTGGAGAATTAGAAGAATGAGTGTAAATTTGTACTTTTATTTTTTTTTCATATGTTGCCACAGTCACTGGATTTATTACCTAATTCCCAAACTATTGATGATGACACCCTCTGTTCTTAAATTGGTCCTTGGACAATAAACACCATCTATATTCCGAACCATGCTTGAGACCCTTCCAGCTTGGTAGAACCTAAAACAATTTGTATTCCATTAACCCTACTTTATTTTATTTTATTTTAAATTTATGGAATAAAACAAGCATTTACATAACCTACTACAATTAAAAAAAAGATGATTATACATGAAACTGGAAATCTATTATGTACAACCTGCTATTCCTTTAAAAAATACACAAAATCATCAAAAATTCTTTCCTACTTTATCCTTCCCCCATCCTGAAGATGACTACTATTAGATACTATCTATCTATCTATCTATCTATCTATCTATCTATCTATCTATCTATCTA